>CM048045.1:25022500-25065000 GCA_026259375.1 Verasper variegatus
AGGTGAGGAGACGATAAAAAAATGTATTTACTTCATCGCAAACCTAAAAGAAAGAAACCAGCTCCTTCAAAATAAAGGAGGTCACCTCCTTCAGGTCATTTGAATCCACAGGGACGCTCACTGATGTTAAAGTGCACCTCTCAGGTATTTACTAAATATTTCAAGTGGAGAAAAGTGATGTGTGCTCTGCATCTTAAAACCACTTTGTTTCCATGGTTTCCCCAGAGGTGGTGATCGGAGGCGTTTGTCGCTGCGAGTCCTTGTTGAGGGAAAACACAAGCTTTGATTCTCCTCCAGGAGGCGCCACTGAGCAACTCTGTTTCTCCGTCAAACGTCACGAAGACTGACAAAGACATACAGTGAGTCAGACAGACGCACAGCTCGGACTGAAGGATGCTGGTTAGAAAAAGTCAGTTTGTGCTTTAGGAGATTGATACCAGACTTTTATTTCAGTTTTTATAGACACAGTTCATCAGGTAAATAATTAGCAGATGAATCTATAATAGGTGTAATTGACTCAATTACTGTCAGGTCTTTCAAGACTTTTACAAATCACAACGACAGTTTCAACAAAGTCGCAGCTTGAACAGTTTAATTACAGTGACGCTGAAGGAGAAACGAAGTAATTCAGTTTTCATGTTGAGTTAATGATCCTAAAAAGTGTAGAAACCACTCGAGCTCTCAGCTTCAGGCTGCACCTGCAACTGCTCCTTTTTATTTTCAGATGTTTGAACAAAACGAACTGTACATAGACGCTTCTTTTGTGTTTTATTGTGAAAAAACTAATAATTTCATCTCCTCAGACGTCGACAAACATTTCATATCAAACAATCTTAGGAGGAAAAATACACAGAGCTTCATTTTGAGCTTCAGGTGATTTTGACTTTTCTCAGGCTGAAGCAAATAATTTAATTTATCTTATGTGTTTTTTTTATTTTGGTGTTTCAACACAAAGTTTCAGGTTCTGTTTGTGCAGTTTGATTTTGAGATATAAAGTTAATTAATTGATTATTTTAACCATTAAATGTTTATTTGTTCAAGGTTCAAACAATCGATCTATTAATTGGCAAAATGACCGTTACTTTAATGAATAATAATAATATCTGTTAGATGATGAAATTAATGAGAAGCCACTTTAAATTCTCATGTTGATTTGATGCTTCTCTTTGTTGGATAAGAAATTATTAATCAAATCTTTCCATCATTTTGATTAATAAAGAACCTAATTATGACATAAGGCGACAACCACACGTCAGTAAACGTGCAGAGAGGTTGTGTGCAGTCACTTCCTGTCAGCTGGTGCGTCAGTTTTCCATGTTTCTGCTGATCAGTTTCAGCAGCGTGAACAGGACGAGTGACTTGAAGCTCTAAAGAGATTGAATCCCTGTGGGAAGCTGCAGTGGCTGCTGGGTAAAGATTAGCAGATAAACTCCCGGAACACGACTTGTTTGTCCGAATGAACTCAAACACCAGAAGCTGGGAAACAGCTTCAAATCAGTTGAGGTCAGTTTCCACCTGAAATAAAATGGTGAGAATCCTGTTTGTTTAGTTTTCAGTTTCAGCCTCGTCCTGACGATCACTCCTGAACTGAACAGATAACAAGCAGCGTCCGCGAGTCAGTGCCGGTCAGATCAGTCACGTCAGAATCTAAAATGGTCTCATAATAAGTTCAGACACCTCATGCTCCAGACAGTACTTCCTGTTTCCTGTTCTTCCAGCTTCCTGTTCCCCTCCTCCCTCAGCTTCTCGCTACCGCTCAATGGGAAGGTGTTTGTATTCCAGTCAGGTCGCTCATAGTCCAGTTGGATCCAGTGGGTGAGCCGGAGAAGTGCTGATGTGTGTTTTCCTGAAGTGTGAATGACTTCGACCCGTTTCTCTCTCTCTCTCTCTCCTGCCGCCTCCTCCTTTTCTCACTCTCTAAGACTTTAATTGAATTATCCCTCGCTCGCTCGCTTCGCCTCCCCTTGACCTCGGCTTGAGTCGTGGGCAGATTGAGGCCGGAAACGTAACTCGCAGATCTCCTCCACACATTAAAAATGACTCTTCAAGTGATCAGTGAAGATCAGCGTTGAAAGGTTTGTACAAAAGTTAACGATAAATCTGACCCAAACAAACATCTACCTACTAATTCCACAAATCTCTGTTTGTGGAACACACGTCTCGGGGAAATGTTCCTTCAGTCTGATCATTTGATTATTTCTATTTTACCATATCGGACTGACACAGACCTTCATGGGCGCTGATTGACGTCATGTCAGTAACATTTAGAGATTCCCTTCCTTTCTTTCAATTTGCCTTCAAAGTAAAAAGCATTTTTTGTTGTTTGCTTTAAATCAAGCTGAATTACAGAGATTTTATTTTGAAAAGTTGTGAACTTGGGTCTGAAGATTGTGTCGGTTGTTTAACAGACTCTGTAATAGTTGAGATGTGATGTATGAAAAAATAAAAGCAGGTCAATAACTTATTGAAACAGTAATAAAAAAAACAGGTAGGATGAACACAAAGTTTTCTGACTTCACTCTGCACCAGAGACTCTTTAGAAAAAGATCTGAACACAAACTATAAAAAGTGGCAGAATATTGTAGAAGACTCACTAATGACAAGAGAACACAACATTACAAACACACAACTTCACTATGCTATATAATATGATGTAATAATAAGAGAACACAACATTACAAACACACACGTTTAAACAGGGACTGAGCTGCTTGAATTAAAAACACTTGTCTACGTTGATAAATTCTTTATCCAAACTCGGAAGGTAAAAGTCTATGTCTTGAATATGAATGTTTTGTCCAGCGCCATCTTGGTTTTTTGGTGGCGGGGTGGAGCCTGACTGAGAGCTCAAGAACACGCCCAACTAGACCTGCGATCTGCTCCCATTGGACGGTGCCAGCTGTCAATCACACTGTGGTATCCCAACACATCTGGTGCTTTATGGTCTGTTTGACTCTAAATGATCATAATTCACTAAATGAACATCAGCTGTTTGAAGAAGACTTGAAACTAGAGACTGAGTAATATTCCAATAATAGAAATATTCATACAAAAGTAGAGATAAATATACACAAGGCTGTTAAAAAAGAAAGTGCAATAAAGAGATAAGAGCAGAGTTGAGTTCATGTGCAATTTGTCGATTCTTTGTGATATATTGAGTTCGGTTCTTTCCTGAGACATTTCAGTATTTGATCTGTTGCTGGATGAGTCTGAGGCTGAAGTCATTTTCTCACAGACGTCTTTGAAACAGCCAGCGGATCTGAATGATCTTATTAACATGTATGAACTTTGCACTAACTTTATGTTACACAGGTAGTATGCTAACTTTGTTATCATAACTTCCTGAGGCTGAGACCCATCGCAGTAGTTCTCATTTATCAAAGAAAACGCCCAGACTGAAGTTTGGTGAATACTTCAGAGCTGAAAGTTCCCTGAAGAAAGAACTTCCTGAACTTGGCCCCTTCAGATGACTTCTTCCTCAGCGGAGTCGGTTGCTAATCGGATGAATGAGAACCGCTCACGTGCATTTTAAGTGATTGCGTGTCTGCAAACTACAAACTTCCTCTTTCACTCAGTGTCATGTGACCACATTCGAACCAACCACAAACGACTTCACTAGAATAAAACAGGCAGTTTAATGAACGATTTCTTTAGAATCATAGGATTTTTTAATCTTAATCTTCATCATTCACCAGCATCATCATCATAATCCTCATTGTTTGCCACTGTCATAGTCATCGTCACGACAACATCATCACAGTTGTTAATCATCGCACATCATCACCTCCACCAGTTACATTCTCATCGTTTTCAGTGATAATAGATTTATTTTGTATTTCATACTTTTTATAGTATATTGTATATCATCCATGGTCAATCTCTTTTTAAATAATTTACATAAGAATAAAGTCGACGGACTGAAGAATGACCATCTGTATATTTACATCATGAGACACAGAAAGAGAGAGAATCAAGAAGAAAACAGTGAACGACTGGAAACTAAAGAAAACAGCGATAAAGAGGAGGAGGAGCATGATGGGGGAGGTTGACAGGGGAGCCTCTGTGTGAGTGTGTGTGTGTGTGTGTGTGTGTGTCTGTGTGTGTGTGTGGTCTTATGGTGACAACTTCCCACCTAAAACCTCTGTGTCGTCACATCATCCTGACTGTTGCCATGGTAACGGCTACGAGTCCCCCCCCGTGGTCATTAACCAGACGAGTCTCTGACGCCGACTTCGAGTTCAAAAGGAAAGAAAAATGCAAACATTTTTAACTCGTGATCAAATTTGTGTCAGATTTATGGAGCAAAACATTTCCTACTTCACAGGTTCAGTGTGTGAGATTTACATGAAAGGATCTGTTGAATATGAAATAATCCTGGTGATGTTTTCACTGGTGTGTTTCATCTAAATTGTATGAATTGTTGTTTTCTTTACTCTAGAATGGGCCCTTTATACTATAATACTTAATATAATTTATATTTAAATACTTTATATTTACATACTTTATATTTACATCAGGAGCGGGTCCTCTCTACGAAGGCAGCCATGTTTTTTACAGTAGCCCAGACTGGACAAACAACTGAAGCTACCACAGGTTCTCCTTCATGTTTGGAAGGGGGGGTGACGTGTGTTCAGCTGCAACATGACACTTCACCACTAGATGTCACTACATCCTACACACTGAACCTTAATGTGTCCCGTGAACATGTGGGGACGATCCAGAAGCAGCGTGAACTCATCACATGGACTCGATGTCTGAAACATTTCTATGAACTTGAAGTCACTCGTTCCAACGAGGACGCTGATGGATTCTGACTGAGCCGGAACACAGGGTGTTCACCTCTGAGCCAAAACCCTGACGAGCATTGATTTGACTGTTTGACTCTTTAAAAATGTTCCTTTGTTTGTGTCGGATAAAACAAACTGAGCGCAGGATGCACAGGAAACCCGGTGGAGAGGTAACGAACTGAACGAGTTACCGAACTGGATCATTAGACAACGAAACAACGACGCAAAAGATTCAGCTCCTTGTTCCCAAAGTCGTTATATCATCACCACAGAGACCTGAAGAGTCCGTCTGTCTCTATCTCTGTCTCTCTGTCTGTCTCTGTCTGTCTGTCTGTCTGTCTCCATCTCTCTGTCTGTCTGTCTCTATCTGTCTGTCTGTCTGTCTCTATCTGTCCCTCGGTCTCTCTCTCCGTCTGTCCCTCGGTCTCTCTCTCTGTCTGTCTGTCTCTCGTCATAATGAGCTGCAGTGGAAACAGTTTTGTGCGGAGCAGGAAAAACTAAAGTAAAAGTAAAACAAGCAACGAGCCGACACTTTGAACTGAGCTCATCAACCAATCACATACAATCATCTCTTCTCTTATTGGTGATGAAGAGATTTTCTAAAGTCAAATTGATTGTTGATGTCCTGTAGCAGTTAATGGATCCCTGGATGACCCCTGTTAGTGCAGCATGCTGGGGTGTGTGTGTGTGTGTGTGTGTGTGTGTGTGTGTGTTTGTTTAGCACCAGTGAGTCTTCAATGCATGACCTCAAATATCCAACAGATAAGGAACCGCCTCCGTCAGAGGAGACGGTCGATGCAGCCGAGGAAAATATGAAATTATTCTTATAAGCTCATATTCAATCAACAGACCTACGTTTGTACAATATCACAGAAATGAGAAATATCAAGTTAAAATAAAACATAAGATCACATCTAAAACCCGATGAAAGAGAGTTGAGATCACATGAAATAATGTGACCTCATAGAACTCCTTCAGCCAATCAGATGTTACTCTCATTACATCAGTAGGAAATGAAAAACGTCTGCTGACACTTTTTATTCTGCTGTAGAGTTTTACAGTTTCTGAAAATGTGCTAGCAACTGAAAACAATGAAGATTCTTTCCAAACTAGCATCTAATGCTAAATATGAATAGATAGAGATCCAGAGGTACAGTAGCTTAGCACAGTGATTGTTACAAATATATGATGTGAACTATAATTAGTGCTAAAACCAATGACTTTATGTCAAATTAAACCATTTAAATTCTGGACTGAATGTCCCTGCACACACACAGAGCGCTAATGGATGCTACATAATATTTAAATAAATAGCCATGCAAAACATTAGCCTGATAAAATGCTAACGTAAAGGGTGGGATACATGTTTGAAGCAAGCTAACGGTGCAAAATATTTTCTATCTTAAGTTTTACAAGAGAATTGTTCTCAAAACTCTTCTGATTTAAAATTTCAAACATTTTTCTGAATTCACTGATTGTCACCACATCATTTTCTCATCATTGTTCATCATAGTTATTTCAGTAAAAGTGCTTTGTGATCATAAACACAGGAGATTTTATTATCTAGTTAATTCTATGATGCTAAAACATGACATATTATTGGTTTAATCTTTCTTAAACTAGCAAACAAGCTAATTTCTGCTAACAGGACTGAGACTGGTTTGGGTAAATTGCAGCATGTATTTGGCTGTAGTGCAGAGTGTGGTAGAGAATCATTTATAAACTATGGTCACATTAATCTTATGAAACATTACATTTATTTCCCTGCACACTCAGATGACAGTTACCAGGACATTTTCATCACGACGAGTGCAGTTTCCATCGATCTGTGCAGTTTGACAGCTCAGTGATCACGGGCGCTGACAAATTTGACAGTTTGGAGAAAAGGTTGCATTCGAATCAACATGTATTTAACCAATTATCACATCTAAGATCAAAACGAGAAGAAGTCGGGCGAACCTGAGACGCTAACGGGTGTTAAAGAGACATAATGAATGACTTGAGAGAGAGAGAGAGAGCGAGAGAGAGAGAGAGAGAGAGAGAGAGAGAGAGAGAGAGAGAGAGAGAGAGAGAGAGAGAGAGAGAGAGAGAGACAGAGAGACTGTGTTGGAAATTATTCATCAATTCTAAAACCTAAACAGAGTTTTAATGAGAAATTCACCAATAAGGATATTTGCGAAAAATAAAAGACAAAAAAAAAGCGTGCAATCAAGAAATTAACTTGAACGACACTATCAACATCTCAGTTTGACAGGAAATGAGTCCGATTGGAGAAAACTTCACATTTATAAACATAAACTTGTAATTGATGGGGAATATAAAAAAAAGCTTTCAAGACTGAAGTCTTTGTTTCTCTGATTCATTTTAAAGATAAAACATTTTTTTCTGAATCACTGTTTTAAAAATAAATCTAAAAATAATATCATTATTTCAAGTTTTATTTTTCTCCTCAAACAGGAAACGTCACTCTCCTTGTTGATCACGTTACTTTGGATCGAAGCTCCGTCGGTTTTCAGACTCTTCATCGCTCACCGTTAAAACTCCTCACACTCAATATGAGCACACGGACAGATTCTCACACCAGATCTGAAACGAGCGTATTGCTTTTTAAAATGTACACGTTGCCAAGAGAAGCTGGAGACAGAAGTGCAGGCTCACTATGAGGAAAATATACAGTAGATACATGTGACTGTACAGCTGAGAGATGATTGGCCGTTGCTCATACAGCGTTTCCACTCACAAAACATGACACTGGCTCAAGGGTCGGGGCGTCACAGACATACAAACGCTCTGTAACTTGGCACAGGAGGACGACGCCTCCTTTTCATCTTCTTTATATTTACTTGGCACTGATTCAGAAGGACATCATTCTCTCTTTCATTTCTTTCCTTCCTGTTTCTTTCTTTTTGGAAAGGGAGGAAGAGAGGAGGAGCAGGAGGGAGTCAGAGTTTCAGAGTCAGAGTGTGTCTTCTGCAGGAAGACACAAGAGAAGAAGACACAAAGGGCTCCAGTGTTTGACCTTCATCGTCACCTCCACCAGCTTCCTCCTCCTCTGAAGCGCTGAGTGTGTTTACATGCATCGGAGTGAGTCGTGCAGAATCATTTAAAACCCAATGATCTGACCTGATCTCAGTCTGAGGGATCGAACACACAGACCAGGCCAAACAGCATCATCCTGTCTGAACGTAAATCACACCTCGAACCAAATGTCCACAATGTGTTGTGATGTGAAGATTTTAAAACTTCTGTAACCGACCAGGAGCAACAACATTCAGCTTCTGCCTGAATGAGAGTCAGAGACAAACTCACTAAAAGTCACTGCGTTTCTATTTTTGTGTCATTTCACCTCCTCCTGATTGTTGCACAGGTCAAACTGAGGCGATGGCAAAGTCCCTGGAGACTCATTTATTAATTTCTTAGCAGAAAAATCATTTTTAACTGCAGCTTGACTCTAAAATAATAACACCAAGACGTAGCCAGGGACACATTCCACCTCAGCCAGGCTCCGTCCTGTAACGACGTTCATCAAACTTCAGTGTTGAAAAGGTTGTTTCAGAGACGCCCTGGTGACGAGACGTGGACACGGTGTCCTGCTGCCTGTGGTTCTTATTATAAAGTGGATATGGATCATAGAGCTTGGTCTGTGTGTGAGATCATGTTAACAAATGTTAATAATATATTTGGAATTTACGCAGTTAAAGAATAATTAAAATTTAAAATATTAAAGTGGATCACTGCTACGGATCAGAGTGCAGGCGTGCATGTAAACATACTCATCCAGATATTTATCTCTGAGGACAACTGCTGTGTGTGTGTGTGTGTGTGTGTGTGTGTGTGTGTGTGTGTGTATGAGTGTGTGTCTTCACACATTAGGCACCAGGGTTCTCCCTAAAACTGTAACGGGGGGGAAGCACTTCAAGTGTTTTTCCTTTCTCCGTCACTTTGCTGAAAACGTCTTAACTCGGCCGTTGAAGCAGATCTGAGATCAGAATCTGATCCATCATCATGATTTAGAATCTTTAACCTGCCTCAGTGCCTTTGGTACTTCTACAGAAAACCGTTGTCATATCTGGTAATTTAGCGTCGCGTGGTTCCCACTGCAGAACAGAAACATGAGCGTTCCCTGTGACATTTAAAAGACTGAGCCTGATTCTCACTCCACTGTCGTGTTCGGGTGCAAATCGATTGTTGAACCAAGATAAGAAGCAGCTCTAAGGAGAACCCTGTTGCCGGATGTAGGAATGATGATGACCCAACAAAAGACCAGATTCATGACCCTAGTGGTGGGTTATGTGTGTCTCTCTCCAACAGCAGGTTGTGTTTAAAGAGGACGACCTCCTCGTGATCACCTGCCGCTGCCGCTCGGACAGTTCATGAAGTGCCAGCAAACTCTGTCACGAGTCTTCGGTCCTTCGCCCGGAGAGTTTGGTCTGATGTGGTGAAGACAAGCTGAGGACAAACCAGAGCCCTGCAGAGCTGGGGCATCCTCATCAGCTCCACGGCGCCACCTGCAGACATTCTGATGCCACCGGATCATCATCCTGGAGCATGTTGTCCAACCCTTAATGAACTGTGTCTACCTTCGGGCTCTGGCCACAGCGTTGTCGGGGGGGGGGGGGTGTCGTGGCTTCATGCTCGGACAGGGAGGATAAACAGCTAAAGTCTGATCAGACCCAAAGTCGGGAGGAGAGACGAGGTGTGAGTTTGTTCTCAGGCGGAGGTCAAAGACCAATTTGCATGTTGCACACAAAGTGCAGACTCATGGCCGAGGTTCAGCCGAGTCACTGCATCCTGCCGAGTGAAGCAGCCGAAGCAGGGGGGACGTCTCCAGGTGGGAGACTGTGGTGAGGATCAGTCCTTCAAGCTGCAGCACACTCGGTGTTCACTGTCCCACCCCGAGTGTCACAGCTTCAGAACACTGAAGCTTCCAAAGGAAAAAGAACCTAAAAGCCAGCGTTGGAATTTTCTTTTAAAGGTTGAATATTTGAAGACTCAACAAACAAGCTTTTATTCTGAAAACCTTGTTCCTAAAGAAATACAGGACTTCCTCCTTTTGTTATAATTTATGCGTCGTTGATGCTGCTTCGTGATCAGAGAATAGAAAAGACAGGGGCGGCCATGGAGGGGGGGGGCAGGGTGGTTCGTATCACCCCTCGATTTACCGGGGACAGGCAGGGCGGGGTCTCGCGGTCGCCCCTGGTTACCTAGAGGAGGGGCTACTGCACTCGGAGGCGGGGCAACAGAACTGATGGGCGATGTCGTCATCTTCCTCCTCTCTGAGAGAGAGATAGACAAACAGAGACAAAGAGAGAGGACAGGAGGACAGGGAGGAGAAGAGGAAGAAGAGAAACAGAAAAAGAAAGGACAGGAAAGAAGAGAAGTCTGGTAATGGGTTGTTCAGTTTAAAGCTGCAGTACTGCTCTTGTCCACTAGATGTCAGTGTTTCCACATCTCTAACTGCAGGAGTGACCTCGGTTTCAGTTTCCAGGTGGAGGTGAAGCAGCGTTCTCCACTCACGGGGAGGACGAGTGAACAGGGAGGGAGGGAAGGAAGGAGAGACGGAAGGATGGAGTGATGGAAGGAAGGAGAGACGGAAGGATGGAGTGATGAAAGGAAGGAGAGACGGAAGGATGGAGAGAAGAAAGGAAGGAGGGAAGGAAGGAAGGAGAGACGGAAGGATGGAGTGATGGAAGGAAGGAGAGACGGAAGGATGGAGAGAAGAAAGGAAGGAGGGAAGGAAGGAAGGAGAGACGGAAGGATGGAGTGAAGGAGGGATGGACAGATGGAAGGAAGGATAGAAGGAAGGATGGCGGGATGATGTGAGCGGAGGTGTGTATTGACAGGGAAGCCAAGCCTTCGGTCATTTTTAGACAGTTAAATTATATTTATATCTCAAATATAAACGATGCAGAATTAAAAAAAATAATGTAAATATTGGTTCAATTTCTTTTTATGTTTTCTTTAGATTAAATTCATCAGCATCAAATAACTATTTATTTCTTCTCATCGTGCAGAAGAACTGAGGCAGAGAGTTAGAAACGATGAATGATGTACAAGTCGTGTTTATCATAATGAATCGTTTTGGTTTGATGGTTTAAATTTTCAGTTTTTCAGTTTGACTTCAAGACATTTTGAGACGTAACCTGATTATGAATCTGTTATTAATCAACATATATACATGTGAGTTTATAAATCTATATGAAGATAAGAGTCAGAGACAGATGAGCTCACTCTGTCATCAGCGTGTTAGTCATCTAGTGAATCCCTCAACTGTGTGTGTGTGTGTATGTGTGTGTATTTATGCACAACACCCTCTGAAAATCGTCCTCCTCTGCTGATGACGCATCCTCTCTCATCCCTCGCACACACACACACACACACACACACACACACACACACACACACACACTGTTTAAATTTGACTGCAGCACTAATCTGCAGATGAGTTAAATCTTCCTCCTCCGTCACTTTGCAGTGAAAATGTGAAAATACAAACTTTTCCATCTGGTTGAAAAATCTTTGACGTCAAACTGGACTAATGTCAGATAAATTCTGTGTTTGATTAAATTGTTGTTTTGTGCAGATGAACTCTGACCAATGACTGTAAAACAAATATGGCCGACATGACAACTCCACTTAAGTGAAGCCAAAACACTGCCATCGCCCCCTGGTGGATGGCGGCAGTACAGGTTATAAACCCTGGCTTCTCCGTGTTAGCAGATGGGACGTGGACCAAACAAAAACTTTTCTCACTACAGTAAGAGAATCTGACTCCAATGGACAGCATCACCACAAGGTGGCAGCATTTGTATTCAAGATACTTCAGCTTCATGTTTGTCTAACAGGAGGAAGTGGAGACATGTCGTCCGGCTTCATATCATATGCAGTTGATTTAATTACAGTCACTGATCATCATGGTTTCAACACAACAAAGTAAAAAGTGCTGATGACACATACTAACTGTTACTTCACAATAAAAGCCTCCTGTGGGTTTGTTGGTGATAAGCAGTGACACCACTGTGCCCAGCAGCGTGTTCACAGAGACCAACACAGGAACGTATTGAACATTTAAAACAACCTAAGGCTTGATACTAAACTCATTTTCAGTTTTAATAATTCATTTATATCTGAAACTTAAAACATCTAAATCATATCTCAGACTATTTTGTGAATAGAATAAATAGGAGGGTGAGGAGGAATGGGGGGGGGGGTGGATGAGGGAGCGACTGTGGAGGCTGCTTCACTTTCACTGCTGTTTCCTATGTGTGTGAATGGTTGATGGAGACAGTGAGAGAGTGTGTGTGTGTGTGTGTGTGTGTGGGGGGGGGGTAGCAGTAGAGAGTCTTGTAGGTGTGGGGGGAGGCAAGGTGTGTGTGTGTGTGTGTGTGGGGGGGGGGGGGGGGGGGGGGGAGCAGGTGAGGTCGGATGTGAAGCCAAAACGCATTATTGTCCCTCGTGGTCGTCCCGGTAGTAAATGAACCTTAAGTTTAAATCACACGTCTCTTTACATGAATCTTTAAAATGCATTTAAACACCGTCGTGTTGCTGCTGATGTAACAAAGACGTGTAGAGCAGCTTTACAAAGCTCGGAAGGCTCTTTTATTAGCACTACTATTATCAATTCGGACAAAAATGTCTAGTTTTCTTTGTAGACATAAAAAATAAGAACTTAATTATTGTGTTAGAAAGAAAAGCAGCAAATCTTTGGAGTTTCATTCTAATAAATTAAAACTATATAAAGTATTTTAAAAAGTAAATAACGAATCTCTCACAGTAACAAGTTGTTTCTTTATTATAATATTCTCAGTTTCGTCTGTTTGTGTCTCTCAGACTGAAACAACACGTCTATAGATTTCAGGGTCTGGACTTTAATATGTTGTGATTCAAACTGAATTGAATGTGGAGCACTTTGTAACCCTGTTGAGATGAGTGCTGTACAAATAAAGTTACTATCATATTATTATATTAGTGCGTTTGGGGTCACGACCCTCAGGGACGGGTGGAGTGGACGGAGGCTCTGGAGGAGAGGGGGGGGGGGACTCTGGCCCTTACCTTGCCTGCTCGTGGTGCTTGGCGGGGGGCAGGGCGCAGGGAGGCTTGGGCAGGCGGAGGCGCGCGGGACAGCAGTACTGATGGTAGGTGGCGTGGCTGTTAGGAGGTAGGCTGGAGGAGTAGAGAGAGGAGGAGGAGGAGGTGGAGGAAGGAGTGGTGATGCTAGTAGGGTTGTTGGAGGAACGACAAGAGGTGGTGGTGGTAGAACAGGAGGAATAAGACCTGACAGAGAGAGAGAGAGAGAGAGAGAGAGAGAGAGAGAGAGAGAGAGAGAGGAGAGAAAGAGAGAGAGAGAGGGAGAGAGAGAGAGAGAGAGAAAGAGAGAGAGAGGGAGAGAGAGAGAGAAAGAGAGGGAGAGGGAGAGAGAGGAGAGGGAGAAAAAAGAGAGAAAAATAAAGTCAAGAGAGAAACAGAGAAAGAAAGACAACAACAACAACAACAGACACGCACACATAAACAAACACCGTTAGCACAGTTAGCATTACAGCACACTGTCAGCACTAGCTTAGCAGCGTTAGCAAACAAATATGGCTCGTAGTGTTAAAGCAAACAGCACATTCAAATCTATCAGCTTTAGCTTAGCACACAATAATCAACAGCAGCATAGCATTAGCACACACAGCTAATAGGTTTAGCCTTTAGTTAGCATGTCTTATCATGTTAGCGTTACCTTAGCACACAATATTAAAAGCAGCATAGCATTAGCACACGCTTTAACATGTTTGATTGTGTTAGCATTACCTTAGCACACAATGTTAACAGGAGCATTGCATTAGCACACACTTACAGCTTTAGCATGTAGTAAGCATGTCTTATTATGTTAGCATTACCATAGCACACAATAATTAACAGCAGCATAGCATAAGCACACGCTTACAGCTTAGCATGTAGTTAGCATGTCTTATCGTGTTAGCGTTACCTTAGCACAGAAGCATACAGAAGTTAGTACTGAGTCTAAACTACTCCCACCAGCATACCACATGAACATACAATCACAAGTGTTAGCTTAGCATAGTAGAACACGCAGAACTTTAGCTCATGGTTAGCGCACAGTCAATCTGGGTGGTTAGCACGAGCAGTTAGCACCACAGCGGTACATGTACAGTGAGTCAGGAGAGGGAGGATGATGCACATATAGACTTTACTGCGTACAGAGGAGGAGGACGCTCACGTCCTGCTAACTGTGCTAACTGATTAGCCTCTTGGCTGCTAACGCGTAGCAGTGACAACCGAAACGCCATGTGAACGAACGACAGTTGAAGGGCAGGTTTCCGTGCCTGATGATTTACTGCTGATGTCTGTCACGGGCCTCGCACCAATGACCTTGCAGCTACAGGACAGATCCGCTAACCACTCGCTGAACCCCCCCGCCACTGACCAATCACTGAGGAGTCGCACTGGGTGCACGGTGAGGTCACGTCTCCTCCTGTCAGCCATTGCTGTGATGAAGCTGGAGATGGGACACTCCCGATTTATACTCGAGGTCAATGGTCAAAATAATGATTTAATAAATTGTCACAACCAATTAGAACTACTTTAATCACAGCTGGTAGTTTATATGAATTAGGATAAAAAGAGTTCAATATCATATCTTATATTATAGAACACTTACATACATGTAAAACCAATATATCAACACTGCACTGTGTAATGTGGTCGTAAGCACATGCAAGAGCTTATCAATATATTTGTTAACAAGAAAAACTTCAGCTTGACAAGAAGCTACTGAACAAACAGATAATGAACAACAATATAGAAAAGAGGAACAAAAACATAACTTTTAACAACAGACAGCATCTGTGTTTGCTGATATGAAAACTTTTAGTTGAAGTAGTTTGTTGTATTTGTGTTTTCTCTTTTTTTAAAGGTATTTAGAATAAAGTTTATGGTTTAACTGTGAGATATCGATCCTCAATTAAACGTCTCTGTCATGAAGGTTTGATAACGACATCTTAGGACTCATTGACAACATATTCAGCAGATATTTAATCATCTTACTCTCAGATGTCGATGTCAGAATCGAAGCCCAAACATCCATTTGTTAGAAAAAGTCAGAAAACATTGCACCAGCACGTTTATCTGCTTACAGCTATATTACATTGTTATAATCATCATCCTATTACATAAATATACTGTTAATAAAGACCTGTGACTGAACAGGACTTAACATTCTGACTGTTCACAGACACAAAGAAAATCAAGGAACAGCTTAAAGTAAAAGTCAACGGATGTAAACTCTGCTCCCATGTGAAACACAGCTGATCTGCCCGTGAGTATTTTCCTGTGACCTTAGATTTGACCACAGCGCCTCGTGTGTTGACACAGTTTTAACAGCTGACATGTGTAACGGAGGATGTGGGAGCGGTGATGTTTGGACTGAGAGCCCAGCTCAGCCTGAGGAGCTGCGTCCACGCCTCAGCGAGCGCAGACCTCATTCCTCACATTTCATCCTGCTGGTTGTGATGTGACGGCTCGCTGGTCCTGCGGCACGCTCACTGTCATTCTGCACGGCTGCAGGCGGGATGTGCGCCACATGAACGCACACTGTGACACGGCGCTGGACATGCAGTGTAAAGCCAGAGACACACACACACACACACACACACACACACACTCCACTGTAACGCCCTGCTGACCCTGGGAGCTGCCACGAGCTGAAGTTGGCTGTCGCTGCACTGAACTCATTCACACTACATGATGAATAATGATATAATAATAAAATAATGATAAGTTAAGATCAGATAATCCTTTAGTTTACTGGAACGTTTTTGAGTAAACCTACTGACAAACCAACCAGAGGAGCTATCAGAGCGGCGACTAGATTCAAAAGTGAAAAACAAAACCTGGCTGACTCGACAAGTCCATTTCTACAGTTCCTCTCTCCCCCTGTCTCCTGTCTCCTGTCTCCTGTCTCCTGTCTCATCTTCACTGTGTCGATCAGAATTAGAGGCAGAATCTAAACTTTCTTTTTCTCATGCTGGTCAAATTGCTCACAGATCAGAGACATAATCAAATATCCTGTGATGAGGGGTCACAGAGAACCGGCGAGCAGAGGGTGGGCGGTCCAACTGAATTCTGGATCATAAGATCTCTGGTTCCTGCAGGTAAACGTCTCAGGTCTGAGATATTTCACTTGAATTTGAACAATCAACATATGGTCACATTCAACCTGCAGCAGGTCAGAGTGGACGTGTCCATACGTGGCCCAGGACATTCAAACAGTGAAAAGACACACGAGTCACACGTGACCAGCTCATAATGAGTCAGCGATCAGATCTCAGGTCAGAAAACAGGACTCGATCAGACCTCAACGCATCACTCAGGTCGGATGTTACTACCAGGTGTGAACGGGCTACACGTGACCCACTCAAAGGTCGGAAACCTCTGGATAACATCCGTCTCTTCGTTTATCTCCCCATTAAAACACACGTTGTTCCTTCTCTCCCTCCTCAGTAAGAATAAAGCACCTCCCTCGCCCCTCTCCCCTCTCCCCTCTCCCCTCTCCCCCATCCACTCTCCCTCTATCTTGTATGAGTATGAAGTGAGAGCTTCACCACTGCAGCGCAGGCTGGAGCCATTCATTACCATACTGCTACTACACTGCAGAGGGCGAGAGACAGAGGAAATGAGAGAGAGAGAGACACAGGTCAGACGACGATCATCCGTTATTTCACAATCAATAATCAATAGATGCTGATAATTAAGTGCTGCTCTTTAATGACATCATGGTGGAAGTCATTTGTCCCTTCAGTCTCACACCTGTCGTGTTGCGACTGTTTAATGTAAATCGATCCAAAGCAGACGAGAGGTTCCTGCCAGCAGAGGGCGCTAAAGATACAAACAATCAGGAAATAGTTATTTAACGACAACTGAGATGATTGACAGGGATATTTTTTTGTTTCTTTTTTGTGAGCCAGTTGGACAGTACTGATATAATAATAATAAATATATCTTAAACTCACCGAACTTAAAACTTAAACTAACGTAATCTCTTTCACGATCAAGCTTAGTCTCTTGCCCCTTAACATCTCTCTCTCCTTCTCCTTGATCATTTCATCAGTCACTCTCACTCACACACACACACACACACACACACTCTCACTCACACACACACACACACACACACACACACACACACACGATGACGATTTGGCTTCACCGTCATGTCGTCATCTTCATTTATATTCCTTGCTTTGTACAAGCTAATCAACAAGCTCCTGCTTTCACACAGTGATTCTGCTTTATGTGAAGTCATGAATCCAAAACAGTGTAAATAAAGTTCTGTGACTTGGAACAACATAGAGTTTGAAAAGGTCAAATCAACAGATCGGACATGACGTCACGTACTGAGACATTCAAATATATTCACGTCAACTGTTTCATATCATTAAAAAAAATAAAGTTGAACAAAACCTACACAAAGGACTTGTCCCCTCATTACCCATCATCCTCTCTGCCTGTCCTCAGCTAGACTCTGTCAGATTACAGCCCGCTCTAATCTGATTACAATCTCATTAGGTCATCTAATGTCCGCCTGTCGCTGAGTCACTGCCACACACATCACCAGACAGCCTGTCATAACACATCGCGCACACACACGTGCACACTCGCACACACACATCACCAGACAGCCTGTCATAACACATCGCGCACACACACACACACGTGCACACTCGCACACACACATCACCAGACAGCCTGTCATAACACATCGCAAACACACACACACACACACAGATTAATCTATGATTTTCCACATTAGGTTGTTTTATCATCACTGTAACGATTCTGAAAACGAGACTGTGGTACCAGACGACCCCAACATGAGATACGCTGATATCTTTACACGCATCAGGTCAATAATGGAGTAAAGGGCATCCACTAGAGGGCAGCTCAGAGTCAAACGTTTCTGACAAAAAACATATTGACTGTGGAGGAAACTAATATAAGGTCAGAATATACCAATAAGTGTGTGTGTGTGTGCGAGTTAACGGCCTCTAATAGGTGTGAAAGACGTCCTGACAAGCTCAACTGAAGGAAGAAGGAATTAATGTCCCTTAGTGTCAGCCATCTGAACGGACATTAATTGACATCAACTCATCAATTAATCATCCAATCAGATGTTATTACTTGTCACCGCTGTCTGACACGATGTATGAGACTGTGACCGGTGGGGAGCGACTGTCACCAGGAGCCAGAGCTGGACTAACCAGACGAGCATCTAGAGACGTAACGAGGGACGGGATGAGACAGAGACAATCCTGAAGAGAATAAACAACCTTAGTTCAATCTGTTGTTCAACAGAACCAGAGAGAGAGACAAAGCTGCTCGCAAGAACAAACAAAGCTACAAATGAAACTAAGACTAGGTCCGTCTGCGAGGACGGTAAAAACAATATCGATCTTGTCACAGCAGATGTTTCTCTTTATTCTAGAATGTGGTCTTTAAGTTTGAGAGCAGAACTTTTAAAATCACACTCTTTTCATTTTGTTATGCTCTCACTCAAAACGCTGCGCTCGCTTCTCAGTTTGACATGTTGTCCAGCGCCATCTTGGTTTCTTGAAACCAGAAGTAACCATATATGGAGGAGCAGGGGGTGGAGCCTGACTGAGAGCTCGAGGACACGCCCACCTACACCTGCCATCTGCACCCATTGGATGGTACTAGCTGTCAATCACACTGTGGTACCCCCCCAATACATCCGGTGCTTTATGGTCTGTTTGACTCTAAATGATCATAATTCACTAAATGAACATCAGCTGTTTGAAGAAGACTTGAAACTAGAGACTGAGACAGAAACTCTGAATGTTACTGACGTTATAAAGAGAGAAGTAGAGTCACTTTCTATAGAAACTACCAGTGGAGTCGCCCCCTGCTGGTCACTACACACAAGTGTACAGGATGCGCATTTGTTTCACTTTCTCGAGTCTTCGTCCCTGTTTTTAAACATGGTTTTATTTTCGGTCTCTGGTCGTGACTCTTGTATGTTGCAGACACAGACTGAAGTGAAGGCAGATTAACACAGAGTCAACTGAGTGAGAGAAGCTGCACTTCAGCTGCAGCCGCTCCAGAAAGGAGGCCATGCCAACACTGTTGTTAAGGGCAACCGTTGCAAATGAAGAAATATGTTGTCACGGTAACAAGGACTGCGTGTGTGTGTGTGTGTGTGTGTTTTAAATAAATCCTCCACCGCTGCTAATCAAAGGTGATTTACTGTTTCCAATAGCTAACACACACACACACACACACACACACACACACTGTAAAAAATCTCCATGAAATCTAAATCTATGAAAGCATGAAAATTATAAATTATTTTAAATTCCAGGCGTCCGTGTGCAGATGGTGTGAAGTGAAGTTAACGATGTCCGCGGCCGTGCATCAGCTGTTGTTGGCTAGGGCTAGCTGGTTAGGTTGTAAACAGCTGCTAATGCTAACATTCTTTATTGATGTTTATTTACATCTGTACAAAGTTTTAAAGAATTCAGAGTTTCTTTAGTGAGAAGATCTGAGCAGGAAACTGCATTAAAACCATGTCAGAGAGGGCGTGTTCTTCCTCCCCTGATGAACACACACATGCTCGACACACACACACTTGACACACACACACGCTCGACACACACACACACACACACACACACACACACACACACACACACACACACACACACACACAGTTGGACCTCAGGGTGTTGTTCTGCGGCTTGGCTCTGAGAGATAATTCATCACCTCACTATTCATATCAGCCTAGTTTCCTCTGCAGCACGCACACACACACACACACACACACACACACACACACACACACAAATAATAAAACACATACACTCACAGACACAGGTGCTGCTGATATTTAACTACAGTGCAGCTCCATTCAACAAGCCTGCGGTACTCAGCACTGCTGCAGCCAACACACACACACACACACAGACACACACAGACACACACACAGCTTTACAGCTTTGTACTGAGTTTAGCCGTCAGGACTACGACTACGTTTGCAGCTGTTTGTTATTTTTGAGAAACCCCCTCTTTCCGTTTCCCTCTAGTGGTCAAATAAACCAGTTATTTCAGGTTTAGACATCGATGTTTGTATGACGTCGACAACTGTTTGGATTGTGATGCCCCCTGGTGGTTGGAAATTACAGAATTTGCATGTTTAAACTGTGTTTGCACTGAGAGGAAGACTCTTAGAAACAACTCCCATGATCCCACGCTGCTTCACCACGTAAACAAACTCCGTCTGTTGTTATTGTTTTTGACAGAATGTTACATAAATAAAATAAATAAATAAAAGTGACGTACATCCCAGAGTGTAATGAACACTGCAGCCTCAAGGGGACGCTCTCTGTGGAGCTCCAGCACCTGACATCAGCTGATCGCTCCCTGTTGTTACAGGTGAGGAGTTTACGTCACTTTGCTGCTGCAGTGACCCAGTTCCCCTAATTCATATTTCAATCTAATCTAATCTAATCTAATCTAATCTAATCTAATCTGATCCAACAGCAGAGTTTCCTGGTGCCTGGTTGAGGCTGAATGATTCCTGCTCTCCGTCTCCTCCATGTTAAGCGTGGTGTAGAGTGTCGGCTCTAATTAACCAGGTGTGCGTGCACCTGCTGTCGCTGACACATTAAAGTGCTTCTCATTCTGTCAGAACACGCATCTCATCTTTAAAACCACTTTCAGGCTTCGCTCGCTGTAAATGATTCTTGAAATCATCTGAATTAACGTCTCACAGCAGCAGCTCCGACACAGGCAGTGAGCAGCAGCTGAGTTTGAGCATGTTGGTCGTGGTAGAGAGTAAATAGTACTGACAAATACTTGTGACGTTACTATAGAGGTAATCAGATTGTTACTCTACTGCCCCCTATCTTTCCTCCTGCCTGTTGAGAGCTCGAGACGTTGGAGGTGGGGACAGTGTCTGATGCTCCCCTCCTTTGATTGGTCACTGAGAAGGCTCCAGTTCTCAGCCTCGCTCTGATCTTCTCTCATTTTTCTAAATATACAGGTTGCAATGATATAAATCGAAAATCTTTTTAAAAAAGAAAATTATATTTATATCAGAAGATCAAGTTGGAATCAACTAATCAATAATTAACTAACAGTTCTAATGAAATACGACTGGAGGCTGCGTCTGTCTCTGCCCCCCCCCCCATTACTTTCAAACTGATGCTGATAATTATACAGAGAGAAATCATCAGGGAAAATGGACCAGCATGCATTGCAGCTGATTGACAGGTGGAGCGTGACTACAACACTCCTGCTCTCTGTCTCCGCCCACACGTGTGAGCCAACACTCAACACAACAGGCAAACTGATTTCAACCGGCATCATGGGAAATGTAGTAAATTAGTAACTGTGTGACACACATGATGCTGTCGACATTCCACAGTGACACAGCTGGCAGCTTTTTTTCCCAGCATGCAGTGCAACGGTCCTCTCGTGTTTTGCAGTAGCGTGGATGGATTACTGGCGATGTCATCAGACCGAGACACAGCAGCAGACATTTTCTAACAACGACACAGGAAAACTGTGCTGCCGCCCTCGATACACACACACACACACACACACACACACACTGCACACACTCAGCATGGCCCAGTTTCCAGTGGGCTGTGATACGATCCCTGGTTTGAGGTGTTGAAGTGAGAAGACTGACGACATCAGTGATTCGTTCCTCAAACTGAAGGAGACGTGTAGCAGACGTATGAAAACTCTTAAACCTCCTGATGTTGATATTGATCCATGACCGTGAGACTGGGTGAAGGTCAGGGGGTCAGTTATTTTACAGAGATGCAGTTCGGGCCATATCTATCTTCTATTTGCTGTCTTGTGTGTTGTTCAGGGTCCAGTGAAGTTCAGTGTTGAATTTGATGCGATACAATATTAATAAACTTTGAATAACCAGCGCTCTGTGGCAGCGGCAGCACAGACTCATCAACATGTTGTCGTTGTTGTTCATTAATATGACAACTTAAGCTGAACTGAATATGAATCCAGCAGCAGGTCTTTATTTGTCTTACTGCAGCTCCCTTTTACCTTTTCAGAGGTTTAAGACGGACACTGACCTGACGTCCACTAACGCTGTGACTCTATTTAAAAATACAAATGTTTTGAATGTAAAATAAAATATTTGAACAGTAATGACCTGTTAAACTTAAAAAATTCTAATGAGTCATATTCTGTTCATCTTTAGGTTGATAATTTTATTAGTGTTTTGAGTGTGTATGACTCTAATGCTGCAGCTCCTCTTTTCAGCCTCTGTCTCAAACACTTGGTTTTACCTCCTGTCTCTTTAAGACCCCCCCCCCATGCTGTTAAACTCAAACATCTCCTTTACGTTTGCTTCTGCAGTTTCTAACTCAGAAGCTGCTGTTCAGTGTAGAGCTGGACAGATGCAGCGTGAAATAAAACTCACGTCTTTACATCATCCGGCTGCCAGAACATTCTCTGAGCCATCTGTGATCCGCGAGGGCTGCTGCCAAATATCAGCTTTTACAACAGGACTTCACAGGCTGATTAATACGCTTTTATGTAACTAAACGTTTACAAATGAACACGTATTAAAGCACTTCACAGTCAGGTGAGCACACACACACACACACACACACAAAGTGGATGGGAACAGAATATTCATCTGATTTCAGTGTCACATTCTCTTCAAGTCGTGTTGAACTTTTTTAATTTTTTGATGTAAATGCAGTCGTACAACAATTTTGATTCTGTAAAATAAAGCAATAAATGACTCAGGTTGAATTCATGACTTCTTAAAGCAACATATGTTGCTTAGGAACTGACGAGTGCAGGAAAAGCTTATGAGACACTTTTCTGTGTCTATGATAATAGTTTGGCAGGTTTGGGTCTCGTACACTAAACCAAACAGCTACAAATATGAACCTGTAATATCATCAAATCATCAGGAGGTTCCAGTGTTTCTATTCTATCACTTCCTGCTTCGTGCTCACGACTGAGATCCGACGCTCAGACCTGTTTCAGTTTGTCACCGAAGAACCAACGACTCCAGACAAATGTCTGTATGAAGACTGAAGATGAAAATCTGTCAACATTTTCCTGTTGAATTTATTTTTACTTCACCTAAAACTAAATTGAACACACTCTAATCCCATTGGCTCTCAGACCTGGGGTCCCCAGATGCGAGGTCTGCAGTTGGACGCTCTTGGCCTCAGTCTGTGATGTCATTGCTGATCAGAGCCAATCAGCTTGGAGTGGGAACACGTCTGTGGATGGACGAGTGTTCGTGCCATTATGAAACCGCCTCCTCCTCCTTCTCCTCCTCAGCCTACCGTGCTGTTGCCATGACAGCGCAGCATTTATCCCTCCTCCTGCACCCCCCCAACTCTCCTCCCACCCCCCACCGCCACCTTCACCAACACCAGCCGGCTCCATGACTCATTTTCATGTTGCCAAATTTAACAGACAGACGGAATGACAGAGGAGGGTGTGTGTGTGTGTGTGTGTGTGTGTGTGTGTGTGTGTGTGTGACCCTTGACATCCAGGTCAGCTGATGATTACACCAACAATGAACAAGACTGATATGATCTCATATATAGACACACACACACACACACACACACACACACACACACACACACACACACACACACACACACACACACACACACAACAGAGTTTTAGAGACACTAAAATAGAGAAGTGTGTAAAACCCGCTGGTCCAGTTTTAGTTTGAAAAGTCCGGAGCTGCGTTTTATTCTGGACGAACAGAAACTGAGGTGTTTGGAAACGGTGGCGTAGACGCTCACAACCTCTTGTGATTGGTTCTTTTCAGTCATGATTCGTCTCCTGTCACATGACCTCCGTCCAGAAGAAAACCAGCAGCACCAGCCTCAGCTTCCAGAGTAGAACAACATGGAGAATCAAAGAGTTTCTGACCCTGTTGTCTTCTTTATTGTACGATGACACAACTGTTTACATGTGGAGGAGACCAGATGACACTGGTCATGTGATATGCGTGTTAGTATGGACGCGGATTCAAACTGATACGGAGCCAAAACGTTTGAGTGGAAAATGATTGTTTTAGCTGGAAAAACTTTGGTTTCAAACAACATGGTGATAGTGATGAAGCCTGACTGTCGGTAAGAGCTTCATCTTGACATCACAACATCAGCCTCAGTTGCTGCAATCGTCACGTGTTGTACTTTCAATATTTTCAATGAATGGAGCAACGTGGCTGTAGTCAAAACATCTGTTTGAACATCTGTGTATATTCCACTCACCGAGGAAGCTTTTCATTTTCTGATGTCATAAAACAATGATTTTAAGAAGTAAATCTACTTTTTTGTTACTGCTACTTCACTTCGGAGTCGTACTCCTACTGCAGTGCCGAACGGTAAGATTCATATTTAATGAGCTGACCAGACTTTAATAAAAGTAGAAGCTACAACACATTCGGGAGTTTGCTGAGAACATACAGTGCATGTTCGTATGAACCAAGCTCATTAAGAAAAGCTGTGAGTTTATGGTCTGAGCCAAGCTCAGGAGTTTCATGACAGTCAGCGCTGATGAAGTGCTTTTAACACACACACACACACACACACACACACACACACACACGGTTCCACAGTGGTGCTGACTGAGCTCATTTACACTCCTGTTATCGTCATCACCTGTTTACAAAAACAGGGTCAGAGGGTGGGGGGGCAAGAGCGAAGAGAGTGAGAGAGAGTAAGAGACAGACAGAGAGAGGGAGACAGAAAAATACACTTTGACCTTTGACCTCTGAAATCTAATCAGTTGATTTTTTAGTCCAAGGGACAAAACGTGAAGAAATTCCCGACGGCAAACTTGAGATACTGAGTTCACAAAATGAGACGCACGGACGCACAACCCGAAAGCATCATGCGCCCGGCCACCGGGTGGCGTCACTGCGGAGACAGAAGACAAAGCTAATTCCCCTGAGAAAGAAAGAAACAAGAGATCTTTGCTCTTTTCTTACATCTGAATCCTACAGATCCGACTCTGTTGACTCCTCCACACCCACACAGTATAATAACCTCTCTCGCTCTCTCATCTAATCCTGGTTGTGTGTGATACATCCACATTGTGTGTGATATTACCTTTGGTGACTCACGCAGAAAACTAATCATCAGTTGCAGTGGAGGAGGAGCTTGTGTTTACATGTGTCAGTGTGTTGTTAAACTCTCAGGTATCCTGTGAACACACAGAAACATGATGTCTTATACTTTTAGAGCTGTGTGTCTCTGCTCTGAAACACTGGGCCTCAGGACGGTGAACTCACTGTTTCACCCTTGAATCTTTTATGAGAGTGTTCAAGGATCATATCAGCGTTTTGCATTTTTTATTCTGTGTACTTCAGGTAAAACGTCCCTCAGGCTGCTCTGTGTAGAGCCTGAATCTTATTGTGCTGTTCCTGTTGCCGACAACAAAACCTTTAACCTTTGTGTGAATAACTTTGAATCCTGAGTTTAACTTAAGTCTTTAAACTAATTGGCTACTTGTTACTAACCAAGACGATGCCTGCAGCCTGACACAGAAGAAGCTGAACCCTCGTGTATGATGAAGCATTAAGTGAAACATTGACAACTACAGCGCCCCCTTCAGGTGATTCATTTCCTCGTTGGATTAAGTACTTTTTGACTGGTGGTTGACGTTAACAGCTCAACGAACAACTCTCTGGACTTTGACAGATTAATAAAAATGCAGTAAATCGAACCTGTTTTAAACTTTAATGATGGATGAAGGTTTCGCAGTTTGTGCGTAAACCCAATTGACACAAGGTGACGTCATATTGTTCTTTTAAACCTACAAAAGATTCGGACTTGGTGTCTAAAGACCTTTACAGAGAACATGTTTTAGTATGAAACCTCAGGATGTGAATTACAAACTGTTAACTTGTAAATTAGTGAGTACAACAACAACCCCTACAGTAAGTAAGGTTCCAGGTAGTGTCTGGGTTCTGACACCTTACACCAGTTGCACAACAGCAACATGTCAATAGTGTGTCAAATGCACCATGAATGAAAACTGCTGGAAACCTGTGTAGATTCAAACACTTCTTCAGAGCAAACGTTAAAACTGCTTCCTTATATGCGTGTCTTCTTTTTTTCTCAGTTTAGCCCAAGGTGCTGCAAGATAAATCTGTGTGAGGGTGTTTTGCATTTTGCTGCATCATGACCTATCAGAAATCAGTCAGAAACCAGTGTAGGCAGCTCTGCAACATGCCGCCATGCCTCTGTGCCATAATCTGCCCCAGTGCAGTGTGGGATTTACTGGCTCACACTCAGCCACTTGACAAGCCAGCAAGCATCTGACAGAACTGTGTGATTTCATAACGAATCAGCCTTATCCTCACTGCTGTCAGACGCCGTCATTGTTCTCCACCAGTTACATCAGTCGCCGGCTTGGGTTCAGCTTCTCCTCATGATATCAGCTGCACCTGAACGTCCCATGACTCATGGGATTAGAGGATTTTCTGCCTGAACTTTGATGCGTCTGAAATCTGAAAGTCTGAGTCACACTCTGCGAACCTCTGTGCACAATCTGCTTTACTGTTCGGCTGCACTTATGAGAGCTTATAAGACAAAGCAATAGTACTATTAAATCTGTCTCCATGAGTCATCACTGCGTTTCCCCTGCCTCGTTTCTGCAGGTCTGTCAGGAGCTTCTCTCCTTCTGTTCTGTATTTGCAGGAGAGGCGGCGGTACCACGGCGGTACGAGCTGTGCAAAGGTTCGAGCACGCAAAGCACAGATCGAGGTTGAGACCATTTCAACTGTTAGCGAGAGCTTCGTCCTTCAAACAGTTTTCCACGGTTGCTTGGCAACAGCAATCGCCATGACCAGCTCTGTGACCGGTTACAGAGGAGCTGCCTGGTCGACGCATGGGACAACTGCAACGCTGCATCCTGTTGCGCGACACAGCCGCTGTACACAAAGACGCTGCCACAGCGAGGCTCCATCCTTCTTAACGTTTCCAGATAGGATCCTCTTAAGATCGCGTTGCCAGGCAACAAACCCAATTCCAGCCAGCGAACAGACCGAAAATTTATTCAGAGCAACAAAATTACAACAAAATAAATCCAGCCACGAAAGAGGAGGCGACGAAGCTACCTAGTAAGTGGTTACCATGGTGACCGGTACAACACACAACTTCACTGTAACATAAAGCGTGTTTTTTCTTTACAGTCTTATAGAGAACAAACAATTCGACTGCTCAACAGAAATATCTGTTACCTAACACTGTTCAGTCTTTGCTCCACCAATTATCAGTGTTAGAGATGCTGTAGTCGTTTAGTTCGTCTGTCTCTGGAGTCTCTCGCACTCCTGCTCTCCTGCAGTCTGTAAATTACCGCTACAACCTTCCGCTCTGTAGCCCTATTAGCTGATAAAAGAATGAATATTTATCAACCCTGTACAGCCACCGATCGCATCCGAACAGAAAGAATGCACAGGGGCATCAGCTGCACCTTCGCCTCCGAAGAAACAAAGACTTCAACTCGCTCCTGTTCAACAAAACACCTCTTGCCAATGGAAAAAGAAAATCAAGCAAAAAGATGTTTCCTGGTCGGATTCAGCAAACAAGCAACTATTTCTAGGTTTGCACAAAACCTGCATGAGAGAAGCTGCAAAGTTAGTAGCAATCAAAGTCAAAGATTAACACGAGTTTTGGAAAAGCAGACAGTGGGATGACAGGCTGCTCGAGTTTGGAAATGTAGTCATATTAACACTAATGTCCTACAGCAGCTCAACGAGGTTTTATTCCAGATTTAGAGGCTTAGACTGCACATTAGAGGCATTTGAATGCACCAACAGAGCTATTTCATGACTATGAAGCAAAGTGCATCTGCAGGAGATTTTTGTTCATTTCAACCCACTTCTGAGATCCACTTGTGCCACCTTTGGCTTTGGTTGTAGTAATTATACCTTAAACTCTAACTTACGTTTTGTGATGGTGGAGAGTGTTGGCGTGGTGGTTGTTGGAGGCGTTGACTCTGTGCAGGTGCTCGATCCTCTCTTTCTCTTTCTCTACAAAGTTGGTGTTGGTGCCGGTGCTGGTGGAGGAAGCTCGGGACAGCCGGCTGTGGGCCCGCGGCTGATCCCTAGGTGGGATTGGAGGAGGGGGAGGTGGAGCCGGGGCTGGGGAAGAGATCGGAGCTGGCATTTGGGCTGGGATCGTCATGGAGGCTGGGGCTGAAGCTGGAGCAGGAACTGGGATAGCAGTGGCACTGGTGCTGTTGGTGCTGTTGTAGGAATGGTGGGTGGAGGAGTGGTGGTGGTACTGCTGATGATGATGCTGGTGGTGGTGGTGGCTGTGGTGGAGGGAGATGGAGGTAGGGGGCTGGGGAGGAGTTTGGTGTTGGCTGTTGTGGTGGTAGTGGTGGTTCTTGGAAATAGACACTGATGTGGTCTGAGTGGGCGGAGGTGGCGGTGGAGGAGGAGGGAGCGGAGGCTCAGGAGGAGCAGGTGGAGGAGGAACGACAGGTTGCCGGTCCAGACGCAGGTCCTTGTTCTCCTGGCTGAGCCGGTCCAGTTGGACCTCCAGCTCCTCGATCCGGCGCCGCTGGGTTTCTAGAAGCTTCTGCTGGCTCTCGATAATGTTGTTGAGTTCCAGGAGGTACTCCACGGCCCGGTTGGGGCTTTCTGGGCTGCCCTGGCCGGGGCCCTGGTTAGCATCCATGACTAGCTAAAGACTGTTGGATGTTGCAGTTGGTTAGATACAGCGAGCTCTGAGGCTAAATGCTAAACTGCTGCACTCGATGAAATGCTGCCTGAGTAACAGCCACAGCTGGTGCAGAGCCAAAGGCTAACTCTCTGAGAGTTTGATACCCGGGGGTTAGTAGAGAATAAAAGAAAAGAAGCTGACTAAACACTGAGTGGAAGCCTCACCACAACAGAGAACTTCCACCTAAACTGTTATTTAGACCCAGAGCAGAAATACTTACTACTCTAAAGTCTAGTCTACAAACTAAAACCTAAAGTCTAAATAACTACTAAACTACACCCTATGGCCCTAAGGCCTACACCCTAAAAACTAAACTACCCTTCACCCTCCCCCCCACCATGAGGTAAGTGGGGGGGAGAGGACTTTTCCTTCTTCGACTGCTGCTCTGAATATCAAGATGGACCTTGTCCTGGTGAGCTCCAGGCGGAGAGCTTTATCGAGTCGTCAACCATTCCCTGGTTCAGTCAGATGTTCCTGCTGGGCTTCGACCCATGGCGGTAATAAAACAGAACAAACTTCTAGGACATAGAGATTGTTTTTCCTCCTCCCACAGTCAGAAAGTCTGTCTTTGTGTGTGTTAGTAACTCAGTTGTATCCCCTTCCTGCGCTCCATGCAGAAGATCAGAGCATCGGTTTCCCAGGAGCAGGAGTGGAGACCATAGCTGATAGAGATTTGATTTGTCCCTCTGGATCAACTATGTAGGACATTATCATTGCTGAGCAACTGTAGATTGTCCAACACAAGAAGTACAAGTGATATATTTCTCCTCCACCATCCAATCCAAGTGTTTTTTCTTATCACTGCAGCAGAACCAGAGTCTGCACCACCACATGAAAACTCCCAAACAAGTTGACTAATCACTTGCTTCCCTGCAGAACATTATTTTAAATCCTGGGATCAAAACTCCTGCAGTAAAATCTCAAATCAAACAGTCCGGAGTTTAAGTAACTTAAGCTCAGTTCAGTTCAGATCCTCTCCATCATCAAAACAGTCTGGAACCAAACATCAAGATATCAACAAAATGCAAAGCTCCACAAACTGAAAGTGTTAACGTTGAAGATCATCTTCTGAAAGACACAGACGACGACACGTTGACCTCTTCCTGGTCCATGGGTTCACCTGCAGGACTCCAGTCTTCCTGCAGTCGCTCTGTCAGCGTCCAGCAAGGGTTGAATCTCATGTCTTCTCCCTGGGTGCCGTGAAACATTTGGGATTGAACATCATTTTCATCCCGTTGGATGGCACTTCTGGATCCTTCTTCATGTCGTCCATCCATCACATGAAAAAGAAGAGAAAGAACAGGATGGATGAGAGGATGGAAGGTTTGAAAAGACGAGTCAACAGGAAACATCAAATCAAGACAAAGTTGTTTCTTAGAGCATCGCATCTTTCTTGCCAATTTTTCATCCTTCATTCATTTACTTACTTCATAGCCTGTCACTATCTCTCACCTGTCTTTCTTTTCCATCTCTTCTTGTGTCTATGAACTCAAACCTGTGCAAAAGTCAGGTGCATTACCAATTAAAAATCAAATCCAAATGTAGGAAGCCGGAGTCGTCTGGTCACAAATCAGCAGCCAGGCTGCTTGGAGATGTGCTCAGTATCTGAAACCAATCTCAAATGACAGAGTTTCCAAAACAAAGGTGGCCTGTCTGTCTAACTAGCTGATGACATCCATTCGACACCATGAGGAAACAACGTGTGTTGGAATTTCAGGTAAAATGAATTCAAACTGGACTCATCTTTAATTTCTGCCGCAAACTAGAGAGAAGATATTTACTGACACCCGCTGAAAGGATTTCTGGCTTATGTATAATATGCATAATATATATTGTCTGTCCATACTGAACATACTGCACCACACACACACATGCACACACACACATGCACACACACACACACACACACACACACACACACACACACACACACACACACGCACACACACATCAAGCTATTTGGTCTCTGTTGCAAAGTGGCTTAACAGTTTCAGTTTTTATATCGTTTCCCATTAAGCACATTCAATTATTGATGACTCACTAACTGACCAGCATATATAAATATATATATATATATATATATTTCTATGTCTCTCTCTCGAAAATAAGTGAATATGCAGGTAAAAACAGATACAAATACTGTCTAACAAGAAACTAACTTACTGGTCTCAATATGATTTTCTTCTTAAAATTATTTTTATATTATCATGTAGGGCGCCCCCTGGAGGTCAATGTTTGAATCATCAGCCTGAGACCGTTCAGTCTGGTTTTTGGTTCTGTTCAGTCAGTGTGTGGATGTAGCTACAGTCCGAGCGCTCCTCACTTTCATGCTCTTCATCATGTGAAGTCGTGGTGACAGTTTCCTGTTGTTGTCTGACAGTTCACGACCGAGGCTGGAGGCAGGACATGACGTATAAAATCTGTATTTTTGTTTACAGCACATCGAAGCGACCAACTCAGCTACAATGTCTATTTGCAAGCATCTGCCCAGCTGGTAAAATCAAAGTGTATGGCTCCTCTTCCATCGTATTCTTCCAGTTTAGCATCAACGCGCCAATACACTTTGATTTTTCCGAAAATGGCAGGAAAAGTTACGTTAAAAGTCCAGAGCAACTGACTAAGACATTTGAAAGTTCACATACAGCCTATTCTGAAAGTTTCAGAACAATGTCCAAACCTCAGTGCATGTCTGAATAAAGATATTCTGAACCACACGGCTGTTATTAGCAAAGTTACAAATATCAGTGGTATTTCTAATTAACCAACACTTTGACTCTACAGCAAGTTTCAGCTCATTGTTTGAAGCAGCTGTTTCCAGAGAAGAGCCGTAATACCCTGTGTCCACTTCCTGTCCTCAGACACAGCTAAAGAGCAGCTGGTGATCACAGTGGAACGTTTAGCTACTGCCTGGTGTTTCCCCTCAGGAGGTGGTGGAGACCAAACACAGAGACAAAAGAGAGGGAGCCGGTATCACACTGTGACAAACAGATATGATTAAATTATAAACTGTTTTCCAACAGTTTCAACACACCAAGATAAAACCTGCTGATATACGTATGTTAACGCAGCGTGCACTTCTTGTTTGTGCTGCCCTCTGATGGACAAAGATTCAGACATCATAGATTAACGCAGAACGTGACAAGCACAACTGTTTTCATCAACAATGAACTTTTATGATCAGAACTGGAAATCACAAGAGACATGTGACCTGTAAACTTAGATACGAGCTCATTCAATGAGAAAATGCGTTTATAGAAATCAGTAATTTATCGTTCAACATATTTTCATTTTCTGGGTTAAAATAAATCTTCAGGCTTCGCATGGATTCTGATTTATAATCACACTGAGTCACTGGGTCCACATTTAAAACCAGTTTTTGTCTTATGATCTTTTATATAATTTCAGTCTAATTTAACAGCAGCAGGACTATTTTAATTGGCCAATTTTACAGTCGTGTTATCTGTCACACACACACACACACACACACACACACACACACACACACAGCCCAATTTCACGTACATGCACGTACATACACATTCAGACATGCATCACACTGTGATCAGTGAACACAGGCTGCACATGCACATACACGTCGGCACATACACATGAAAATCCTTATGGCCTATATAACCGACACACTTACATGACAGCCATGCACACATACATGACACACACACACACACACACACATGATCACGCACACACACACACACACACACACACACACACACACACACACGACACGACGCAGCCTGCAGAAAATATGTAAGGAATAGCAGAGGCTCACAGGATTCAGCGGCTCCTGCAGAGGTGATGGAGGGATGAAGGTGGAGGTGGTGGAAGAGGAGGAGGAGGAGGAGGAGGAGGAGGAGGAGGGAGAAGGATTATTGATCCCCGCTCACATTTTTCTCTCTCTCCTCCTCCCCCCTGCTGCTGCTGTCACCGTCATCTCCCCCCGAAAAAAAAACACAACTGCTGCCGATGATGCTCCGCAGTTTCTGCTGGTGTTGATCAGAATATGATCAATTCAACTCCTCTCTCTCTCTCTCTGTGTGTGTGTCTCTCTCTCTCTCCTCATGTATTCCTCTGCTCGCCTCACTGCTGCAGGCCCGGCTCCTCTCCTCCTCCTCTTCTTCCTCCCCCTTCTCCTTCTTTTTCTTCTTGTTGCCGAGTCAATCTCTTTCTAATTATCATTCCTCTGTGTCTGACGATCCACTGCTGCAGCGCTTCTTACTCTCTCTCTCTCTTTCTCTCTCCCTCTCGTTATTATCACCGCTGAAATAGTGTATTTTTCTTCTCTGCTATTCGGCCGTAGAGAGGAGAGGCGGAGGAGGACGGAGAAGTGACGGAGGAAGGAGAATGGTGTCGAGTCCAGACAGGCTGCCTGGATGGATGGATGGATGGATGGATGGAGGAGAGTGTGTGTTGGTAGCAGAGAGAGAAAACACGCACTGTCACGCAGCCACAAACACAGAAATCACATCAGCAGCGAGCGCTGGTTTTGTGCACGACCACAAACATGACACACGACTCACAGGATGTTCGCGTCTGCATCTGTAACTGTGACATGTTTCAGGAACAGAGACTCCTCTGGAATCACCGTAATTCATGAGGCTGCATTTTAATGTCGCTGATTCAAATGAATGATAGAAAATATAAAAACTAAAAGCTCTAATGCAAGAAACCACTCCAGAGGAACTTCAACCCAGGAATATAGATAAAAGAGCAGATTAGAAGTAGGCTAAAAATGCTGCAGTAACATTGTGTAATACTATATAGAATCGATATGCATTTGTTTCAACCGATACAGATAATATTGACCTGCTTCTCATGGCCCATACGATAAAGAACGTATATAACCTGATCACAGAAACACTCGAGCAGATGCTCATGTTAAAGTCTTCATCCAGCCACCGAGCTGTGAAAGAACCAGTCACTGGACTAATGTCCGAGCTCTTCACGTTTCCCACAGAATTAAATCAATCTCTGGTGGAATCACGGACGCATGTGCACACACACAAAGCACAATCTCACTGGCAACAGATTCCGAGTCACAGGTACACAGACTAAAGAGTGAAAGACAAGTTTTCTCAAGTGGAAACTCCATCGATGCAGCTGAAACTATGAGGTCTGACTGCGAGGACAGTAAAAACACAATGGACCCTAGCATGAGCGTTCAGCAGTTTGAATGTGTGAGTGAGCACATGGGAAAGAGCGCTGAACACAGCAACACAACGCAGCAACGAAGCAGAACACAAAGTTTTGATATGTTATCAAGTGTAAAAAATGTTTTGGGCTCAAATGGAATGAAATGGCCGACCCAGTGTAGAGAATGGGTCCATACGTGTGTTGTAAAGCTCAGGTTGGTACCGATCAGAGTCCGTGACAGTGACGTACAGGGCAGGTGGGGACACGTCTGAAGTACCTGTGAGTTGTGTTCTCTCTCTGGATGATAGCGGCTCATCAGTGATGCTCCTTCAGCTCTAACTGACGGCTGAGAGGTTTCAGGTGTTTCCTCTCTGTGGCTCTGAGTTGAGAGTCGTTGTGTTTGACAGGCAGGTAGAACTGAAGGAGCCTTTTGGACGAGAGCTCGAAAAGTCCTCAAGAAACACAAGCAGGTCCGGTTAGTTGAGTTTCATTCGCTCAAGACAGAGAGGACAGCGGAAGATGGAACGATGGGAAATCGAGGTACAAACCAAACTGAACCTGACAGAACACGAGCCGTTGACTTGCCTATATTGTAATTTGTTGCTTATGCTAAACTTCATGAAACTCATCAGAATACGATGTTTTTCCTGAGGTAACATTAAGTTAAAGTTTCACTTCCACTAAAAACTCAATTTCAATTTCTTACAATTTTACAATGACACTGAAACAGTGAATTTAATGATCGGTTTAATTTAAGATACTGGCTCCCTCTCTTTTATCTCTGTGTTTGGTCTCCACCACCTCCTGAGGGGAACACCAGGCAGCAGCTAAACGTTCCACTGTGACCACCAGCCACTTGTATTTGTGACCTTGTTCCATCGGTTACTACCCAGAGCTCACGACATTATTACAGGATACATTACGTGTCATTAACTGACGCTTTCATCCAAAGCGACTTCCAATGAGTGCATTTAACATCTGTGAGCGGCCATTCATGGTTCAGCATCTTCCCCGGGTGAACTTTGACATGTGCGGGGGTTCGAGCCGCCGACCTTCTCGTTGGAACGTGGATCAACCAATAAATCGTCTTCACCACAACGGTCTGTTACAACTCCTGCATTACCGCTGACACACACCTGTCCATCTCACGGTCCATCGTCCCCTCACTCGAGAACAAGACCCCAGGAGTCTTGTTCTCCTTCCCTGCATCTTCAAGCCTGAACCAAACTTACTGGATATTACAGACCCAGCGTCACAACTACCACCTGGAAACTCAAAGACAGATCCCGACACAAAAACTATTTAACGGATTTCCACGAAACGTGGTGACAGGACATGTGCCAAGAAATAACTTATTACATTTTGGTGTGGATCCAGATCAGGGGGCAGATTATCACTCTCTTTAACATTAATAATTATTTATGGATCTTGACGAATAATATCAGACAGAAAACAGGGAACTGATATGAATGAGTGTGAGTGATTTAGTGCAGCTTGATTGAATTTAAGCAACTTTCTTTACCACCTGAGCCACAGCACCCTCACATTTGTCTTGATTCATTCAAGCTACAAGTAATTATACAGTAAAGTGACAGGTTGGCAAACAGAGGTTGAAGAACGTTGTATTATTGATATGTTGACGGTGATTTATAGAACAGAGGCGGTTTTGTGTGATAAATGTGATAAAAACCTCTCGAGCAGTGAAACAGGCCTGAATCACACATCACAGCAGATTCACAGTTTCCATGACGAGAAAACCTGAATCAAACCTTCAGGACCAAACTGAACTGATGCTGTCGAAGCTGAATCAGGCAGAAAGATGTTCACAGATTCTCCAGCTGATGATCACAGGCTGAGTTTACAGGGACATCAATCAATCAATCAATTGACAGTGATAATTACGATCAAGCACACAAACATCAGTGTTGTGGGAAACGTTGGGGGTTTAGTACAGCTTGTGCACACGCACTCACGCACACACGCTCACACACACGCGCGCACACACACAGATCTGCCATGTCTGCGGGATTAAAGCTTTGATGGTGGTTCACCTGTGGTTGTAGCTCGTCCTGTGTCCTCCGCTGTGAAATATGATGAATATTAATAAAAATCTCCATCACACTCGGTCTGTATCATCGGAGCTGAGGCTGCAGCCTCCAAAGATCCTCTATGTGCCACAAGATCCATCACTCTGTGGCTTCTACACACTGCTCCATTTATAAAGCTGCTCTCTCTCTCTCTCTCTCTCTTATATATACATACATATTTGAATATAAGCATATATAAGTATATATATATTTAGGTATAATGCCATATTTATATGAATATAAATATAAATAAGTATATACACCCTCCGATCACAGGAGGGCAGCTGTGAGGATTCTAAAAACAGCATCAGAGTGAGACGTCATTTTTTTTATCTACTCTTTGATGGCATTGTTCATCAACATCCTGCAGCCACTTGTGTGTCTGCACCTGCAGCAGCCTCCTCCTGCACCTCCTCTTCCTCCTCCTGCACCTGCAGCAGCCTCCTCCTGCACCTCCTCTTCCTCCTCCTGCACCTGCAGCAGCCTCCTCCTGCACCTCCTCTTCCTCCTCCTGCACCTGCAGCAGCCTCCTCCTGCACCTCCTCTTCCTCCTCCTGCACCTGCAGCAGCCTCCTCCTGCACCTCCTCCTGCACCTGCAGCAGCCTCCTCCTGCACCTCCTCTTCCTCCTCCTGCACCTGCAGCAGCCTCCTCCTGCACCTCCTCTTCCTCCTCCTGCACCTGCAGCAGCCTCCTCCTACACCTCCTCTTCCTCCTCCTGCACCTGCAGCAGCCTCCTCCTGCACCTCCTCTTCCTCCTCCTGCACCTCCTCTTCCTCCTCCTGCACCTGCAGAAGCCTCCTCCTGCACATCCTCTTCCTCCTCCTGCACCTGCAGCAGCCTCCTCCTGCACCTCCTCTTCCTCCTCCTGCACCTGCAGCAGCCTCCTCCTGCACCTCCTCTTCCTCCTCCTGCACCTGCAGCAGCCTCCTCCTGCACCTCCTCTTCCTACACCTCCTCTTCCTCCTCCTGCACCTGCAGCAGCCTCCTCCTGCACCTCCTCTTCCTCCTCCTGCACCTGCAACAGCCTCCTCCTGCACCTCCTCTTCCTACACCTCCTCTTCCTTCTCCTGCACCTCCTCTTCCTGGACCTCCTCTTCCTCCTCCTGCACCTCCTCTTTCTCCTCCTATACCTCCTCTTTCTCCTCCTGCACCTCCTCTTCCTCCTCCTGCATCTACTCTTCCTCCTCCTGCACCTCCTGTACATCCTCTTTCTCCTCCTGCACCTCCTCTTCCTCCTCCTGCACCTCCTGTACATCCTCTTTCTCCTCCTGCATCTACTCTTCCTCCTCCTGCACCTCCTGTACATCCTCTTCTCCTCCTGCACCTCCTCTTCCTCCTCCTGCATCTACTCTTCCTCCTCCTGCACCTCCTCTTCCTCTTCCTCCTCCTCTTCCTACACCTACTCTTTCTCCTCCTGCATCTTACCTTCCTCCTCTTACACCTGCTCTTCCTACACCTCCTCTTTCTCCCCCTGCACCTCATCATCCCACATCTTCTCTACCTCATCCTACACCTCCTCTTCCTGCACCACCTCTTCCTCTTACTGCTACTCCTCCTACACGTCCTCTTCCTTCTCCTATAGCTTATTTCTCCTGCTGGCCCTCCTCCTCCTGCTCAACTTTCTCCTCATCCTCCCTGTTATTTATATTTTCTCCTTTCCTCCTTTCTTTCTCTCCTCCTTTCCTTCAGTTGCTTCCTTCACCTCCTTTGACCACAAGCACAGGGAGAATACGGAGGAGGAAGGAGGAACAGGCTGCAGATAGAGGAGAAGGAGGAGGAGAAAAGAGAGAACAGAAGGAGGCTGCTCTAGTTTCTGACATTGAGCAGAAGCTCGGCGCACAGTGATGATGTCACACCAGGTAACTGGAATCCGTCGTCCTCCATGTTGGAGCCACAGAAACAGAAAGAATCACTGAACCTGAAGTTTCACATCAGCTGTTGATTTGTATTTTAAATGTTGCTTCATTCAATTTAAATTACATATTCAGTTTGTTTTATTTCTACTATATATATATATACATATATGTATATATATATATATATATATATATATATATATATATATATATGAAATAGTCATATATCATATAAACCCACAAACTGCGAAGGTGCATGATGCTCTATTAAGGAATAATTCTGAAAATCCAAACATGATATTTCCGTTTACAAACTGTGAAGTTCAGATTAAAATCAATAAGTTCACTGAGTTTTCCTACGAAGTGAAAAAGCAGTGGTTTGTGTTATTGATGTGGAAACAGCTCAGTTCTCTTCACTGTAATTCTGTTTTTCTATATTTGAATCTCTTCATAACCTCCTCCTCCTCCTCCTCCTCCTCCTCTCTGTTCTCTGACTTCCTCCCACGCTCTCTGATTAGAAACTGAATATTTCTCCACACGAATCAATAACATCTGACGCACGACACGAAGCTTCACCAACACTTTCTGAGACTTTTCAAAAACAATACAAACATTGAACCGTCGTCCTGTCGCCTGAGGTCGTGACCTCTGGGTCCACAGCACCTGTTGTCATGGTAACAAGGAGTAGAGACCGAATCACCACCTCAACAGGAAGGAGCAGCCATTCTACTCTGAGCTCCTTCAGAAAACTCCATCACTGCTGACAGGAGGAGAAGTCAGAGAGAGGAGGAGAAATCAGAGAGAGGAAGAGAAATCAGAGAGAGGAGGAGAAATCAGAGAGAGGAGGAGAAATCAGAGAGAGGAGGAGAAATCAGAGAGAGGAAGAGAAATCAGAGAGAGGAGGAGAAATCAGAGAGAGGAGGAGAAATCAGAGAGAGGAGGAGAAATCAGAGAGAGGAGGAGAAATCAGAGAGAAGCAGCATAAAGAGAAAAACTGAGGCTGGAGAAATCTAAGTTCAAGCACAAGCAGAGTTTTGAGTGAAAGCGTCTCTGAGCCTGTAATCAAGAAGTTCTGCTCTTGAATAAGGAGGAAAAATGAGTGTGTGTGTGTGTGTGTGTGTGTGTGTGTGTGTGTGTAATGTGGTTGTGTATTTTTTGTGATTCTGTTCAGGGACATGAAGGAGCAGAAACAGATCAACACTGTGATTATCCCTCCTACTAATTTAAGTGTAAAGGGGCGTGTGTGTGTGTGTGTGTGTGTGTGTGTGTGTGTGTGTGTGTGTGTGTGTGTGGTGTGTGTCCATCACTTCTCTACTTCTGGTTAATGCAGCTTCACCTCTGATCTGGGATCAGTGAGTGGGCTGTGGAGTTGTGTGGGAGCAGCACGATCACACATCTACGTTCAGCCGACATACAGAATATCACCATCTTCAATTTCAACAAATAAATACGTCGTGTTTTAAGGACATTTGTGTTTTAAACGGCCATGAAAATGTTACTGACTTAAAAAAACTAAAATCTGCTTGTTTTATATTTGAAGTTTTTCATCCACCTCCTTTCAGTGAATTCGAGGTTTGACTGTGGTTCTGGCAGCAGGTCATTAACGTTCAGTTACTTATACACATGAGGTGGTGAATCATATATACATACGTACATTTATATATATATATATATACACCATGTAGATGAATCGTATGACAGAATACTGCATCTGTATAATGTACAGTATACACAGTACCTGTACCGTGTAAAGCTGAATGAAGTCACAGTATCATAAAGAACCGGGGTTTATGGAGGATGACTAATGTTCAAGTGTATTGTCGTTAGATTGTTTCTGACACGGAAGAAGAAGAGATTAAAGAAGAAGAGGAAGAAAGGAGAGGATAAAGGAGGAGAGGGAGAAGAACAAAGAATGTGGAGGAGAAGATGAAGATATTAAAGAGAGAGGAGGAGAAGACAGGTGAAGTGAAAGAAGAAGAAGAAGAAGGAGAAGAAGAAGGAGAATAAGACGAGGAGCAAATGATGAGGCAGCGGAGGAACAGATGCAAATAAAAAAGGGAGAAACAGAAAGAAGCAGGTAACCTGATTGGCCGCCTCTGGCTCTGCTCCCACCTCCCAACCAATCATCTGAGTCCTTCCCACACTCTGCTCCTCCAATGAAAACACTGAAACTTCAGGCGTCATTTTTTTCAAAACACACTGAACCAGCAGCTCCGAGCTCTGCTGCCCCCCAGTGGACGACATGTAAACCTGCAAATTACATAAAAAGGGAAAGACTGAAAACACTCTTCATCTTTAAACTCATCTTCAAATGAGCTGAAGTTATTTTAACCACATCAAGTAAAGTCAGAGTTTTGAGCCCTGAGATGAATCATGAATCATAAAAGGTCCAGAGGTTACTGGAGTCCACAGAGATGCTGTTCCAGTTAAACTCACAGTGGAAACAACAAATGACTTCTTCATGTGTTTTCAAGAGGCAGAAAGGAGCTTCTGCTTCTCCTCTTCTTCTCCTGAGTGGATCCAGTCACAGCTCATCGTCTGAGGTTAAAGGTTCACGTCTCTCCGTCGTGTCGACTGTCGACATTAAAGGAACCTTCCAATGTAAATGATGTGGTGACGTCAGAAACCTGAGAGGAAACTTGATAATAGTTTATATTGATCTGGAACAGAGGCTGTTGCACTGATGCAGTGACTCGTGTCAGACACAGGGTGGCAGTAGAGCTCTTTACACGCCAACAGCCCAGAGGAACCACAGTAGAAGTAGAAACCATCATCATGTCGGGTTCTTCTCTGAGCTTTGACCTATGAACTTGTTCTGATATATACTATAGATGTAATGGTAAATACTTGTTTTGCAAGTTTGATTGATTGATTGATTGATATATATTATTATATATATATATAATTTGACAATCAGCTCTAAATATAAGCTGTTGATGTAAACCTGTCACATGTAACTTCGTCTCTCACAAGCTCCAAAGGCTCATTGAACCCAATACACAATAAAACATGTTCTTCTGATCAACGTGCACATCTTAAATAACTCGTCTTTCACACGTTTTCTTTGCTCTTCGTTATTTTGTAAATATCATAAAGAAAAGTTAAGGTGTGAACAGCCTCCATGTTTTCAACTCTGACTTCAGAGCTCACGAACACAGTAACTTCACAAAATCATTAAGACCAAACATTGTTAACATGAACCTGTGGTTTAACAGTTTAAAGTCTCCACAGAGGAAAGTCACCTGTTGATCTCTGCAGGACGTGTGTGTGTGTGTGTGTGAGTGTGTGTGTGTGTGAGTGTGTGTGTGTGTGAGTGTGTGTGTGTGTGTGTGTGTGTGTGTGTGTGAGTGTGTGTGTGTGAGTGTGTGAGTGTGTGTGTGTGTGTGTGTGTGAGTGTGTGTGTGTGTGTGTGAGTGTGTGTGTGTGTGTGAGTGTGTGTGTGTGTGAGTGTGTGTGTGTGTGTGTGAGTGTGTGTGTGTGTGTGTGTGTGTGAGTGTGTGTGTGTGTGTGAGTGTGTGTGTGTGTGTGTGTGTGTGTGTGTGTGAGTGTGTGTGTGAGTGTGTGTGTGTGTGTGTGTGTGTGTGAGTGTGTGTGTGTGTGTGAGTGTGTGTGTGTGTGTGAGTGTGTGTGTGTGTGTGTGAGTGTGTGTGTGTGTGTGAGTGTGTGTGTGTGTGTGTGTGTGTGTGTGTGTGAGTGTGTGTGTGAGTGTGTGTGTGTGTGTGTGTGTGTGTGAGTGTGTGTGTGTGTGTGAGTGTGTGTGTGTGTGAGTGTGTGTGTGTGTGTGAGTGTGTGTGAGTGTGTGTGTGTGTGTGTGTGTGTGTGTGAGTGTGTGTGTGTGTGTGAGTGTGTGTGTGTGTGAGTGTGTGTGTGTGTGTGAGTGTGTGTGAGTGTGTGTGTGTGTGTGTGTGTGTGTGTGAGTGTGTGTGTGTGTGTGTGTGTGTGTGTGTGAGTGTGTGTGTGTGTGTGAGTGTGTGTGTGTGTGAGTGTGTGTGTGTGTGTGAGTGTGTGTGAGTGTGTGTGTGTGTGTGTGTGTGTGTGTGAGTGTGTGTGTGTGTGAGTGTGTGTGTGTGTGAGTGTGTATATTTTATTTGTGTCACACACATGATGGTTTCTCATGAATTCATTTGAACATCATCGTATTCACTCAACAGCTTTTATTTCTTTATTATTTGTTTCCTCTTTCTGACGACAGTTGAACTGATGTGTTTGTTTGTTTGTTTGTTTGTTTGTTTGTTTGTTTGTTTGTTTGTTTGTGTTGGAGGATCTTCTTGAAATCAGGATGAATGAAATGAATGAAAGTCTCTGACATCTTGATGCTTCATGTTCAGATGTTCCTCACTGAGTTTCCCTCCAGTGAAACTTCATATTCTCAGATCCCTGTGGGAGGAGGAGGAGAGTTCTCCTCCTCTGCTGGGAGACCTGACGAGGTCAAACTGGTTTCACCTCCTTCCTCCCTGCGTCTGCATGAATTCTACATCACTCCATGTGAGTGTGCCCTGGACGAAAGGTCACAGCCCATTAAAGTCAAAGGTTCATCCTCTGGAGAGCTGGAACGTGGTCACGTCAACCTGGAAGTTAAAGTTCTTTATTTCCTGTGCACGATCTGATTCATGATTAATTCTCATCTCATCTTTGAGAATAAAACAAACACACAGAAGATCATAAAAGATAAAGTTGTATATTTGTGTCTTCACTCGTTAGATTGTGCTTTTAATGTTTGTGAGTCTTGTTACTTTGTTTGTTTGTGTGTTTGTTTGCGTGTCAGCAGGATGACACACAAACCCATAAATGATGAGACATGAACCAACAAAAAAACCTATAAACTATTTTTTCATGGATCCGACCA
>CM048045.1:25070000-25125000 GCA_026259375.1 Verasper variegatus
GAGGAGAGAGAAATTAATTGCCGGCTGCAGGTTATTGGCTGAGCTGCCGCGGAGGCTGCTGCTGTTGTTCCAGCGCAGAGAGGATGCTGCAGAAGAGGCGAGAGAGCAGCGAGGAAACATCTGTCCACTGAATCCTCATCCACCACCGGCTCGTTTCCATTCCGACATCCCATCATACATCTGTATTCAGGCTGCTCATACAGGAAACACTGGATCTGTGGGAGAGAGGAAGAGAAGGAAAGCAGCTGCAGGAGGAGGAGGAGGAAGAGGAGGAGGAGGAAGGAGGGACGTTGGAGAGGAAGCGTTGCCGGGGCGAGGACCTTCTGGAGGCTGAATCCCCTCAAGACATCCAGTGGTTGGTGTTTCCTCACACATCTGGAAATGTGCAACTTAAAGAAATTTAGAATCAAATCACTGCAGCTGATTTTGATTTATTCATCTTCGGCTGCTGCAGGAGAGAGAACGACGACTTTCTGTTTGTATTTGTATTTCATTAGTTTGAGATTCATTTCAGTTTATTTTAAATATTTCATGAAATGTGATTCTAGTGCAGAAACCTGGTTTATTACAATTGTTTACATTTTATTTTCTAGATTAACTGATTAATCATTTGTTCATAAAGTTGATAAGCTTTAAAATTCAAGACGACGTCTTGAAGTTGCTGAAAAACTGAATTATTCAATTATCTGACGAGTGAGCGGCTGGAATAAAAACACATTTGCTCTAAAATCTCCGGCTTCAAACAAACCAAAATCAATTTATAAATTAAGAAAATAATCAGTAATCACCAAGAAAGAAGATGAAAAACATCAGAATTATATATTATTATTTTAATGTACACAGAATTATGTAAAGTTTTTCCTAATGACCTGTTTTGCTCTGCAGCTGATTAACTTTAATCTTCACACATTAACTGCTGCTTTAAAATATTGGTACAAACCAAGAAATTCATGTTGCCTTTAATACAAATGTTCCCTTTTTTCTTTAAATGGCCCAAAGGTAAAATCTGAGCAGAACTTCAGGATCAAACTGCGTCTAACAAGCTGGACCGTGTTCACGTCTTCTCTCTGATCAGAGTGTGAAACCTGAATCTCATTTCTCTCTCTCTGTGTTTTTATTCTCCGTCCGTGTCCAGGAGCGAAACTAAGCCGGATTTAACCTTTGTAGAAAAATGTGGGAGCAGCAGAGGATGTCGAGGGATGAAGGGAGAGAGTGAGGAGGAGAAGCTGATGGTCTGAGGATCTGAGTCCTGCACCTCCGTCTGCTGGAGGAGGATTTCTGAGGAATAACAGGAGGACTTCACTTCTCTGGATTATCAGTCCTGAAGGAGATTTAAGAACCTGAGCTGGGAAACACTGAAGATTCACAAATTCAACTGATGAAGTTTGAGGAAACAAGCGGAAATATATCATCAGGTGGGAGAATAGAAAGTTCAACGTTGTCTGAGCATCGACGATTCTTCATTTCCATCTTCTATCTGCTTCTCTTCATCTCATCCTCGAGTTTCTTTCCCCCTCTTTTCTCTCCATGCACACGTTCCCTCCTTTGCATCGACCGGCAGGAATCCCAGAGGAGCGAGTTGTATGAAGCAGGTGTTGATGACAGATAAGAGCAGATAACAGGAGGTAACACAGGCTGAGCTCAGGCTGAACGTCTCTGTCGCTCTGTGGGAGGGGATCACAACGGGGGGGGGGGGGGGGGGGGGAAATGTCTGTTAGAACAGATCTGACTTCACAACTCAGAGATGTGGGAACATGTTTGTCAAAATGTAAAAACCTGATTCAGTTGATCCGTATCAGAACTTCTGATCAGAAAACGGATCAACACGAATGATTAGAAACCAGATAGACTGGAGTTTAGTTTCTGGATCAGCAGAGAAACGGAAAGAGAAGACGAGGAAATCTGATCAAACATTAACAATTGATGCTTAAAATCCACCTTTTATTTCTGAATATTTTTGAATTCTTGATGCTCACGAGACCAGAAAAGGTAAAAATTCTTCACACAAACGTTTCTGCTACAGATTCGAATACAAACCAGTTATTTTATGATCAACACATTAGTTTTTCAATCTTCAATCTCACTGCTCAGATCATTTATTAAACTGATATTTAATATTTCAGGCTCAGATCAGACGGATATTTGCTGTAGATCATCTAATGTGTCAGAACGAAGGTCGTTTTAAACACTCGCTGATGTTCAGATGAATTATTGAACTGAGCCGAAAACTGCTGGAACAGTTTTCGGCCTCGAGAACTCGTCGTGTTTTATTCATCGTCACTGGCCTTGTTTCCACTGCAGCTTTACAACAAACCTCAGGAAACAGAAAACTCTACAGCTCACTGAGAAGTCGTTTTGAAGACGAATAAAGCACACGTGGTTTTATCAGGTGAGAAGCTTCAGTATTTAATCTCTCACATAGAAACTAGAATTATCATTATTGGGATTAGAAGGTGAAGTCATCGTTATCTTTATCCATCAGCATGACGTCAACTTGAATCAGTCGATACATTTAGTCACAAAGGAAAGATTTCACAAGAACCAAGTTAGATCTTCAGCACATAACAGATTTTAATGTCTCACTAGTTTCTATGAGAAACACACACACACACACACACACACACACACACACACAGAGGACACACTCCATCATCATTTTCATTCGCCCACAACCTCAAACAATCTGAAGTGTTTCTAAATGTTCCTGCAGGTCTGAAACAATCTGAATAAATGAATAAATATGTGTTTTTCAGTGTGATGAAGAGTTGAAGCCTCCTCATCAGGAAACTCGGCTCCTTCAGATTCCTGCTTCATCTCAATTTGTGTCTGAGGGACAGAAACACTAAAGTGGGTTTTTCTTTTGTGCTCAGACCGACGGAGCCGCGGTGAAAAGCCGACAGGACGTGAACCTGCGTGACTCTGAGCACGTTGTTATCAGATGTTGCTGTCAAACGACTGCTGAAGTGTGACGGATGAAAAACGTCAGCATCTGTTGGAGAAACTTGATAAAGAACACGGGAGGATTTTTTCTTTTTGATGAGTGGCTTCATTTGTGTGGTAATTATCCTTTTGTGAGAAAACCGTGAAACTACACGAGCCTGAAAGTGAAGTTATTCGTTTTGAAGAGACACATTTCTCTGAGGATTTATGAAGAAGGAACAAGAAGGAATCTTTGCACATTAGAAGGATCTTTGTGATGTGATTTCTGTGACTTGACCTTTTCACAGTCGTCCCCACAAACATTAATCTGGGGTCAAAGGTCAAATGTTGATAAAGAGGCACATCATCAAGAAGTCAGACCGCCAGGACTGACCTGAGATCTGATCCGGAGGAGAAAGGTCAGACTGACGAGCTGGATTATTGATACAAGGCTGTTTCCTGAGGGACCTGAAGAGACAGAGGAGAAAGGACGGAGTGATAGAAAGAGGAGAGGAAAGCAGAGAGAAAGAGGACGAGACACAGACGCCGTCATGGGCTGCAACATGTGTGTGGTCAAACGTCAGGAGGAGCAGTACAGGATCATGTTCCAGGTGAGAATCTCATAAAAACAAAAAGATGAAATGAAACCATGAAACCATCAAATGAAAATTCAGTGAAGCATCAGAGGAAGCTTCACAAGTTTTACTGCTTTTTCTTTCCTCCCTCACGGAAACTGGTTTCATCTCAGTTTTTATCGTCTCAGTGAAGAAACTTCAACAGCGAGTCACATTTAAAGTCTGAGATTAATCACCTCTTCATGTTTCTTTATTCCAGAGCGTGGTCCTTTCGTTTGAGAGCAGGACTTATTGATTTCAGATGTTGTAAAGCTTTCACTCATACAGCCCCTGCTTGTGCTCAAACTGAGTTTCTTGCGCTCCCGCTTTAGCTCTTTCATTTACGTTCACGCTGCTTTTGTACAATTTTCTTTCTGCCCTTGGATTTTTTTGTGCAACAAATCTATCAACCTTTCCAACCAATAGGAGGCCACGTGTGGGGATGACGAGTGAAATTGTTCCGCCCTCCAAAAGACTAAACATCCAAGGTCATCGCAGGGTTTTGAGTAAAATCATCACAAAATAACAAGGTGAAATCAATCTGTCCTTCTCTCAAACTGAAGGATCAGGCTCTTAAATAAAGTGAATTATTTTCCTTATTAATTCATTTGTTGTGAAAAGTTAAAAACCTTCGGAAGTAGATTTTACAGTGTTTACGATCACGTGTCACAAAGTAAAGCAGCAGGTTGTTGCCTCGGCTGTTCTCTTCTGAGACTAACTTCACACTGTGACCTGGAGCTACAGAATCCTTCCAGAAGCATGTTCATATAAAATAATTCATCTTTAGAAGTAAAGAACCCAATTCATAAATGACACTGTGATCACAGGATGTTTGATAAAGTGTTAGCACCCGTTTCTGAGACGTCAAACTGTGAAGAGACTTGTTCACATGAACCACAGGAGCCAGTGTCTCTGTCTCTCTGCACATACAACACACTTAGAAACATTATTTATATATTTAGTCAAATCCATTTTTTATTGCAATGAAATCATGAAAAGATTGAAAACATGCAGGTGTGAGTGTGTGTGTGTGTGTGTGTGTGTGTGTGTGTGTGTGTGTGTATGTGTGTGTATGTGTGTGTGTGTGTGTGTATGTGTGTGTGTGTGTGTGTGTGTGTGTGTGTATGTGTGTGTGTGTGTGTGTGTGTATGTGTGTGTGTGTGTGTGTATGTGTGTGTATGTGTGTGTGTGTGTGTGTATGTGTGTGTGTGTGTGTGTGTGTGTGTGTATGTGTGTGTGTGTGTGTGTATGTGTGTGTATGTGTGTGTGTGTGTGTGTATGTGTGTGTGTGTGTGTGTGTGTGTGTGTGTATGTGTGTGTGTGTGTGTGTGTGTATGTGTGTGTGTGTGTGTGTATGTGTGTGTGTGTGTGTGTGTGTGTGTGTGTGTGTGTGTGTGTGTGTGTATGTGTGTGTGTGTGTGTGTATGTGTGTGTGTGTGTGTGAGTGTGTGTGTGTGTGTGTGTGTGTGTATGTGTGTGTGTGTGTGTGTGTGTGTGTGTGTGTATGTGTGTGTGTGTGAGTGTGTGTGTGTGTGTGTGTGTGTGTGTGTGTGTGTGTGTGTGTGTGTGTGTGTATGTGTGTGTGTGTGTGAGTGTGTGTGTGTGTGTGTGTGTGTGTGTGTGTGTGTGTGTGTGTGTGTGTGTGTGTGTGTGTGTGTGTGTGTGTGTGTGTGTATGTGTGTGTGTATGTGTGTGTGTGTGTGTGTGTGTGTGTGTGTGTGAGAGAGAGAGACAGAGATAAATGGTGTGTATGTGCTTGGATGATCCTTCCACGTATTCATTTGCAACACTTAAGTTCACGTCAAAAGAAAATAGATTTGTTTTATTTGCTGTGGTTATAATTTATATCTATATCAATATATATAGGGTTAGGGTCAGGTTCTTAGGTTCTTAGTGTACAGTGTCAGAGAGCTGGATGTGGGGTATGTAGACATGTATATATATATATATATACTGTATATATATATATATATATATACAGTATATATATAAGGGAGCTGTCTGTGGTGCTGAAATCATTCAGTTCTTTACCATAGTTAAATCCTTTGCACTGTGTGGAGCTGTCCGTGGTGCTGGACCACCTGACTTTCACTTGTAACGTTGTTCACTTGCGAGCTTTAGCGGAGCTGGACTCTTTATCTTTAATCTTGTATTCATGAATTTGGTGAAATTTCGATGACCTGAATGAGCGATGAAGCTGCTCAGCGCTGGTTGATGGATCTTTCAAAACAAGTCCTACAAATTAAAAGACTAAATTCACTGTTTCACATGAACACACAAACTCTCGCTCGCCTTCTGTCACAAAGTTCTTCTCTCAGCTCAGTTTTGACTGTTTTTACTACGTCAGTGTTTTGAAATGTTCTGCTTGTCTTCGACCTGCAGAGATCGAGCCGCGGTAAACAAAGATCTGCTGCTGCACAAAGTGTGTTCAGTTGTCGTCATGAACCTGCTGTTGTTTTACGAATCAACAATGCCAGTGAAGTTGATGAGTCACTGCTCACCTGTTAATTCAAGGTTCATTAAAACATATCACATCTCAGATAAACTGTGAAGCAGCTGAAGGTCGTTTAACTCATTCTCTGTTTCAACACATTCACTTTACAAGTTCATCTTCATATCTTCAAAACCGCCTGTTCTCTATTTCCTCACACACACACACACACACAGTGTCACTTTCTCCCTCCCTCTCTCTCGCCCACTAGTGACACCCTCTCATGTATAGCCAAGGTGACAGGGGGCACTCTGTGTGTGTGTGTGTGTGTGTGTGTGCGCGAGCATGTTTGCTCATCGTCACCTCTGAGGTCATCAGACTCCATTACAGACCTCATTAATCACTCACACACACACACACACACACACACACACACACACACACACACACACACACACACACACACACTGTGACAACACTTCTGCTTTCAGGAAACAACAGACGACGCACATCTTCTCTTCACCTGAAACTCTGACAAACACATTAAGGTTTTTAATGAAGCAACACGAGAAGTAGAGGAACTTTTAGACATCAGGTATAATGTGTATTTATACACACATGTATTTATACACACTTTATATCATATCAGATTATCAGACCTTCCTCTGTTCTCGTCCTTTTCTCTTCGTTCTCTCCATTTCTGTCCATCTGTCTACCTCTCACCCTTTTCTTGTTTGTCTCCTGGATGTATTCTCCTCTTGTTTCCCCCAGCGACCCTCACCACCCCTCCACCCTCCATCTCCGTCTCCCCCTCTCCTCACTTTGCTGTCACATTTGTGTCAATGGGATGCTGTTGCCGCGGTAACCGGGGTCATTAGGGAAGCTGTATTTATGCCTTCTTGCTCTGGAGCTGGCAGATCTGCTGTAATGAAGACACACACACACACACGTGCGCACACACACACACACACACACACACGTGTGCACACACACACACACACACACACACACACACACACACACGTGTGCACACACACACACACACACACACACACACACATCTCTGTGATTAGAGGACATTACATTGACTTACATTTATATCCTGGAGACTTACTATAGTGTGTCTGGAAACACACACACAAACACACACACACACACACACGCACACACACACCATTCCCTCCTGCCTTAAAATGGATCTTGCATCCATATTAATGTAATCTGATTACATTTACAGCTGGTTTTAATCCACACTGACTCCAGCTCTAGTCACATCAGTGAATCCACAGGAAACCAGATGAACTGTTCCCATCTGGCTCCAGTCTTTCTGCTAAGCTAAGCTAAGCTAAGCTAAGCTAAACCTCATTTACACCAGATATAACATTTGGAATCTCGCAAACCTTAAATGTCATCAGGTTAAAATCACATCTGGATATAAACTCATTTCATTTCCTGGTGTAAATGGAGTCAAAGTTACTTTTCTGTTGCTCAATCAATTCAATTAAAAGCATCTAAAATGTGTGTAACGTTTTCCACACTGCCCCCTGTGGCTGCAGCAGCGTCGGTGCAGCCTGTTAGCATCAGAGCTGAAAACAGACGAGCAGGTTGTTGTGTCGCTGCTGACGACTAATGAGCCGACAGCTCATTAAGACTAATGGAGTTTTGACGACTCTCAGATAAACTCGATGTCGAGCTGATTTTCCTTCTCTCCTCATTTGTCTTTTTATAAACGCTTGAACTCGTGTGTCGGTCTGAGTTGTGGGTCACAGGTTTACACATTATTTTCATTTCCTCTCTAACATTGTGTTATTGTGTTTTCATGCTTTTCGTCAGTTGGCAGCTCAACTTGTGGAACAGTCGTGGTTTAGTTATATTGAAGCAAAAGAATCTATTTGTTTGGATCAATACATGTAATTCCTGAATAGAACAGGACATGTGTTGTCATGGTTCAAATATTAAAACATAGTTAAGGTTGTTTGGTCTTTGATTAAAAAAATATATATCTCACCAAATATATTTTTGTAAATATAAGAAAAACGTGTGTATAAAAAGAAACGTGTCGACAAACCTGTTTGTTTAGCAGCAGCCGTCAGACTCTATCGCCCATAACCTGGTTTCACATCATCACACAAACCCAGAGGGGACACGACGACATGTATGTGAGCGGTTATGAATCTTAAACACACAGATGGAGGTGATCTGTGTGTTGATATTCTTATCGTGTAGTTTAACTCAGGGCGACGCAGTCACACCAACGTCTTTATGCAGATTTCAAAAGCCTCCGAACACAGCGTGGACACGTCTGAACGCTTCGTAGAGTCAAAGACATTTACACCAGCTCTGCAAAGAAATGATTCAAAGAGCGTTTGGTGAACGAATGAATGCGACACAGTAAAATAACTCAGGATTTATTTATCTGACTCAGGAGTCACAGAGCTGCTTGATTTCTGATAATGTAAAGATAATGAATGATTCTTTAACTGAAGTGAAAACATCAACACCAGCAACAGTTAATGTTCTGATTCTTACTGCCCATTAAACACAGTAATACCAGTTAATAAAAGTAAAATGTTTTTTATTCTGACTCTTTAACATCATTATGTGCAGTGATACATGTTTATGTTTCACAGCGAGCTGAGTGGATTTCCATAATGGACACGACGGAGAATAAGCCACTGAATAAATGTGTTGTGTGAAATCCGTCAGTGTGAGCAGCGCCCGCCTCTTACAGCCGAAAGCTGATAATGTACAATTCAAATGACTGACGTGTTCATATAAACAGGCTGCGTTGGATTTCCCTAAAAATGAAAAGGTAATCACTGGCGTGTTGAAATGGCTGAAAATGACTTTGAGTGACGAGTGGACTGAGATGGAAGTGAATCTGAATATGAAACATTTGATGGACACATTGAACAAAAGAAACAGAATTACTGCTGCGTTAGTGAAACGACTCTTCAGACATGTGTGTATATTCATATGTAAACACAGCCTTCGTCACGTATGAGCCCTTTTGTTCATTTGTCCACACACATTTTGAGATAAATGGAATTTAATGAGTTTACATCTCGTCCGTTTCCCACTGGTCAAAAACACTATCAGTTCATTCAACCAGGGTCACGCCCTCACAAACGGGACGAGTACAGAAGTAAAACACACCCACGATGAGGGCGGGGCAATCTCAGTTGTCAACACTACACCTTCGACGGAGATCAGTGGAGAAACCCGGTGTCTGTTTGAGTGTGAGCGCAGGGCTGAGAGTGAGAGCAACCAGAGCATGGAATCATTGAGTCTTTAACTGAAAGACCAAAGTCTTCAATAGAGGAAATAAAACCCAAAGCTCCTATCACACACAAAACCTCAGGATCCTAAACAACACATGTTCACACAGGGTCTCAGATGTGTTGTTGTTGTTGTTGTTGAACTAAATGTTGTGGATGAAACTCAGCTCTGACAGAAGCATCAGTGAAACCTATGAAATATTAATGTGGATTATGAATCATAGTTTAGTGTTTGTGTGTGTGTGAGTGTGTTGTTCTTTCTTTTGAATGAAGGTGTGTGTTGTGTGTGAGCTGCACACTCTCCCTCTCCTCCGTGTTCTGTCTCTTCTCTTGGTGGCGGCTGTAGATATTTGTGATGACTGTTGAAACACGTTTTTTTAAATGAAGAAAATGATCAGCGTTTGTTTGGTGCATTCTGGGAAATATAAATATAGATAATTTTAAATATCTGAAGTGCAGGAATTATGTGATTCAATTTACACATTAAATCATTTTGTAAAAATAAACTTTAGCTTTAACACCAACAGAAACTAAATGGACCTGATGGTTACTGAGACAAAAAATATAGTTTGTATTGTGTTGCTGGGTTCCTGTGTGTTTTATATCCAGATAGAGTCAAAACGCTTGTGTGGACAGTTGAGGACTTGAATTGCATATTTCAGGAGTGAATAGAGAAATGTATATATTTTGTATTTAGGCTCAGAACGTGTTTCTGTGAATCCTGTGAATCCTGTTTCCTCGGATTTAACACAAATCCAAATTATCGAAGTCTCCACAACGTCACGATATCAGCACATTTTATTTTTGTAAAGTATTTTTTGTAATATTTGTGTTACACGTGTGTTACGTGTTTATCTTTCCTTTGTGCAGCAGATGAGTAGAAACACACTCTGTGTGTCTCTCTGTAGTTTCCACTAATCTTCAGGTCGGAGCTTCCATCAGACTGAAGCTCCAGAGGATCGATGGACTCTTCATCCTCCTCCTTTTCCTTCCTCCATCGTCGCCTCCTGTTTTCAGTCGTTATCATCGTCTGGATTCTCGTCCTCTTTCTCCCTCGCTCCTTCTCTCTGACCGCTCCCTCTCTTACCCTCCCCCGCCCCCCCGGCCTCCCCCGGGCTTGATTATAGAATCTGTGCTTCGCCCTCAACGCACTGGAAATGAAAAATGGATCCAGTGTCCCATCTCTTTCCCCTTAGAGTGTGTGTGTGTGTGTGTGTGTGTGTGTGTGTGTGTGTGTGTGTGTGTGTGTGTGTGTGTGTGTGTGTGTGTGTGTGTGTGTGCGTGTGTGTTCATGCACTATGGGGGGTGTATGTGAGTGAAAGAGATAAATGTTAGAGGAGAGAAGAGTGTTGATGTGGAACCATGTGTGTGTGTGTGTGTGTGTGTGTGTGTGTGTGTGTGGATAGATGTGGTGGATGTGTGTGTTGATGGAAGCAGTAAATTCTTAATGAGCAGGGCGGAGAGGCCTGTTGAAGCCCCGGGAGGTGAAGCTGATGAAGACTCCGACAGACCGAGCACACGGCGACAACAAAACACGACAATAAAAAAAAACACCCTCGGTTCCATATGTTCACGTGTTGATGAGAAGCAGTTTAAAGCCGCGGCGTGCAGGAGACGTTTCTGGTTTAAAACCCAGCGGGTTCGTCGTCTGAACGCCGTCTGTTTGAACTCATCACAACTCTGATGTTTATCAGTCGGTGCGACACAGACTGAAAAATATCTCAACAACAATTACCCTCCACAGACGTTCATGATCCCCAGAGGATCATTTTAGTAACGTCAACAATTCTGACTTTTCATCTTGTGCCACAATAACATCGCGGACGAGAAGATAAAGAAGGAGTCGGTCGTGAAGCAACAAATTCTCTGTATACGATTAATTATCATTTAAACTAATAACAATAACCATAACGTGAACAACACGACCCCCTCTAGAGGCCGCCCGCCCTCTGTGCACTTTAATGTGCTGGTAATTAAAACTGTTTTCTGTTGCATTAACATAATGTATTTCAGTCACTTCTCTCATGGTCCATTGATCAGAGATCCAGCCATGCATGACTCGTCAGTGTGGAACATAATGAAGTGAAAACACTGGTCTGGACCACGATCGATACTCAGCAGTTACCATGAAGTCTCGCCTCCAGTCGCTGTAATTCAAAACTCAATGTGACTGTTACGGAGCTCGTGGAACTCGGCTGAAAAGGATCAATAATCCGTCGTCACTGTGAAAACACGGAGTCTGAGATTCATCACAAACACAAAGCTGGAGCATCGTCGAGTCGCTTCAGCCAAAAGAAACGTCAGCTCTTCTCTCACGTTCGCTTATTAATTTCACACTTCACTTAGCTGTGATTTCTGTCGGGCTTATGTGGCGGAGCACAGTCGGGACCCTTATTGTTGGCTGTAACACACACACACACACACACACACACACACACACACAGCAGAATAATGAGCGGCAGCACAGCAGGGAGTGGGGGATGCTGTCGTTTTCATGCACAGGGAAATAGTTACACGCAGACAAACAAACACAATGCTACTTGTGTAGTGAATCTTAAACCTGGCAGTGCCATCTGTGAGCGCTGCTCATCCTCTATCTGCACACAGACGCACACAGCTACAAGCACAGCCTCTAAAATCAGTCTTAACCTGTTTGTAAAACACAACGAGGGAAACTGTACAATTAGAATCTCGTCTCTTTAAGAGGGTGGTCTTTCAGTTCAAGAGCAGGACTTATGGATTTCATGCTCAGATGCTTTCACTCATAACCTGCTCTCGCACTCAAACAGCCGCTGCTTGTGCTTACATTGGCTCTGCTTGTGCTCAAACTGTGCACTTGCTCTCCTGAGCTTCAGCTCTTCTCCTCACACTCGCGCTGCTTCTGCTCTCAGATGTCTCATCTGGGACTTTTTAGTAAAGTGTGGTGTTGACAAACAGAACACTTCCTGTTTGAGCTGTGAGCTGAAACCAAACAGCTAAACACTGAGGATCTGACAGGCTCAGTCAAACCTCTCATTTTCAAATCATTGACAAACAAAATCATGAAGGTGACAATTCAGGAGCAAAGAGAAGCAACTCTCCAAAACACACACAGACACACACACACACTTATTTAATAGCAGATGAAACACACAATCACTGACCAGGTCACAACAGGCCTGTTCAGTTGTGGTTATTGACTGGCTCAAGTCTTATGTTTACTGACACACACACACGCACACACACACAATCACAACCTACAGAGAACATGTAATGCATAACAATCAGCTCTGAGACAAAGGGAGGAGGAAAGGTGTGCGTTTGTGTGCATCCATGCAAGTATTCATGAGCTGGTGTGTGTGTGTGTGTGTGTGTGTGTGTGTGTGTGTGTGTGTGTTGTACCTGGAAGTAGCAGGTTAGCATGAGTGTTCCGAGGCCTCGTGCATGTTTCCTCAGACATTAACTTGACATGTGACGTTTCCAACATTAAAACCTAATAACAAAAACAACTCTCAGTATTTATATTACTACACACACACACACACACACACACACACACACACACACACACACACACACACACACACACACACACACACACACACACACACACACACACACACACCAGAAGAAACACATTGTCATGAATAATTACCTGCCTGTTCATTTCTGAGCAGGTGTTCCTGTTCCAGGGTGACGTTGTTCTCTCTCTGCTCTCAGTTATAATACTTACTCTAATGTGCGTCGCTGGCAGCTCGTCTCCTTTGAACCAGTTCTGAGCAGCTGATTGAACCAGAGGCCACAGACGTTCAGGGCCTGTCACCTGACAAGCCCTGAACGTGCTCGCCACTTGGTCACATGGAGCTTTAAATGGGAATTTGCTTTGGTTTCTGTCATGAGAGAAAGACTTGAAATGAGGTGTGAGATGGCAGCACAGTGTTTGTGTTACTTTTACCTCAGTTTTGGTCTCTACCACCTCCTGAGGGAAAAGTCCGGCTCCTGCTCGCTCCTCAAAAACACAAAAACCTGCACCTAAACATCACCTATATCTAAAGACACAATACGTTTCCATGGTGAATGTGTTATAACTCTAATGTTGGTTTCTGTGTAATTAGCAGAAAGGATGGAGCAGCTCCCTGCGGCCGATGGACCGGCATGGAAACATGAAGGTAGGACTCTGACTCTGAGCTGCTTCGCTCCATCTGCCTCCCATCACTCATCTTTAACAAGGTTCTGCTCCCATTAAGCTGAGGATGGATGGAGAATATCTCCTCAAACACTGTGGCCTGTGCAAGCTTCGATCCACTGATTCATCAGAGGAGGTTGGATCAGTGTGGACTCACACTTTATATTTATCACAGAGGAAAGAAACATCGTCCAGCCGCTCAACTGCAAACAGTGAGAAAAGAATTCTGGAAGCATCAAATTCCATCTCTTGGGTTTTCCTACAGACGAACAGTTTATACTTCCACATCTGTAAAAATACGCAGCGGGCTCAGAATGAACTCTGATGTAAACCCACTCACAGAACATAGAGCCACTGCTCTGTCCATCCACACACCACATTGTTCTTTCATTAGATAGTTCTGTTACCGACAGTGAGAGTGGACTGTCTTAGTTTCCATAGCAACCGTGTTTAATGATATGGTGTAGATTTCCAAAATGAAAAAAAAAAAAATTCAAATGAACGACTTTAATTTACACATTGATTGATCAAGTGCTGAGAAATGTTGAAGATATCATTTTTTAAAAACTACTGTGTCTCTTAAAAGTGAAGTTCCCACACAAAGAAAGAAGAGTGAAGCTGAACTGAGATCAGTTAAAAACACTCTGAAGTTTTTAACAACCAGAGTTTATCTCCAAGATTCAGCAGGAAACTTTAAAACATGAAGAGTTCTGAGTTTGGTGGATTTGTTACAGCTGCAGCTCTTCAGGTTCAGGAAGCAGAGGATCATGGGTAATATCCAGGGTTCAGTAGTGTTTCAGTTCAGTGGGACGACGCAGTCAGAGCTCAACTCAACACAGCCTCCGACCTTGAATTATAATTTTTCTCGGGCTTCACCTGCTTCAGATAATGAATCAGACGTCCTGAACTTTTCTACCTCGGCTCCTGCAGAGGATGAACCGTCCGTCCGATGTTTTTTCTGCGGCTCCGTCTCTGGGCTCAAATCTCGACTCTGCTCCCGAGCAGAAGTCGTAACACGCAGACTTGACATTTGCGGAGCTCTCTCCTGCAGACCCACAATGTTAAGACCCCCGACCTTCCCTCCAACTCCTGATTCAGCACAATCTGAACATTTCTCGTTTCTCCCCCGCAGCTTGAAGAAAAGCTGACTCATCAGTACGAAGCTGGTTCTGCCTAATACATTTATTTTATTCATGCTTTTAATATTTAATTGGGATTTCATTTAGAATCGTTTGTTATAATTCTTAGTCACAAATCCATAAATTACAAATCTCCTCCCATCTTCAGGTCAGAGGTCGGAGAACCTCTCAGCCACCACTAGACAGGCCGCAAAACTCCCAGGAGCCTTTGCACCAACCCGGCTCAGTCCGTAAGGGTCACAGGAGGAAAGGTAAATCACATCTGACAGAGACATGTGGGAACGTCTTTCATTTTCAGTCTTTTCTTTTATCCACTTTACACGAGCGGTGCTTCTCTCTGTGAAGTGTTGCTGTCTCACAGGATTCCTCCGTTACCTCTCATCCTTTAATATCATCTCTCTTCATCACTTCCCACCTGAGCTGCTTCTTCCTCGTCTCTCCCACGCTCCCTCCTCATCACTCCTCCTCCTCCCATCTTTTCATCTGGTTTCCAGCTGAGCTCACTTTTCTTTTATATCCTGAGGCTTTCTTCTAAATATCAAATCATTTTGTGGGATCACTGGACTTTTTTTTGATCTCTTCTGATGTTACTGCAGCAATTTATCATTTCTATTTTTCTTTTTCTTTTCTAATTGACATTTCAACCTTTATTCAGTCAAACAAACACAGAAGAACAAGTCAGAACCTTGTGTTCACTGCTGCTTGGGTTTCAAACAGGTTTTAAATCTGTTGAAATCCACAGATTTTATAATCTCTGAGAAATCAAGAGAAATCTGAATCTGTCAAGTTTCCTGGATCCGACCTCTGATCTGCATCATTCCACCAGGTTTCTAGAGACCTGATCAGTTAGGTTGAGTTTAGTTAATCCTGCTCACAGACAAACAACCAGAGGTGAAAGTTCTGTGTGTTCTCCCCCCCCATCCACTCCTCAGGTACAGTCGTGTGCGGCGGTAACGGCACCGGCAGCCCCTCCATCTCCTCTGTTACCATGGTAGCCATCCCTGACTGCATCGACAACGCCACACAGACGGACATCAGCTTCCAGAGCATCATGACGATGGGGAGGAGCAGAGGTCACCACCACCACGGCCGAGGAGGCTCCTCCTCCCCTCCCCCTCCTCCCTCCTCCCCTCCCCTCCCTCACCTCGGGGGACCGTACGGGATCAATGAGTTGTACGTCTCGACCTTTGTCTTCGAATGACTAAGAAAAAAAAAGACAAGTCTCTAGATATGAAAGATCTGTGTGGACAGACTGTGATTGATTTCTCTCCCCCCCCCCCCCCCCCCCCCCCCCCCAGCTGTGTGTTCGAGTACAATGACCCCAACGACTACTTTGACGTGTCTAATCATGAGGTGGACAGACAGGATGACCTGGAGTACGAGGTGAGGACGTCCTCAAGTCACCACAGGAAAATACAAAGTAACAGGGAAGTGACTGATAAACATGCCTGGAATAATATAATAATAATATAATAATAATATAATAATAATTTAATAATAATATAATAATAACAATAAGGCAGATGAGCTCGTTCACTCAGGGAATCAAAGACCAAAAAATACGATGCAACAAAATCAAAGGAAACGATCTGACCAGCAAACTTTACTGCTGAGTCGAGGGAGAAGGAAGTGAAGAGCAATGCAACAGGTCAGACGAACCAGGGAATTTCCTGCAGGGGCCCCAAGCTGAGAAGGGCCTCCCTCATATCAGCTGATTACAACGTTGTAAGAACCTCCCTAAATCCTATGATCGGCTACAGAAGAGAACAGAAACCCCCTAATGACACCAAGTCCCTGCTAAAAGCTAACGTTACAGGTTTGTTTAAAGACGTCTATATGTGTGTGTGTGTGTGTGTGTGATGGTGGTGGAGGTTCACACTTAAACTTTATTTGTGTGTGTTCAGTTTAGAATCTTAATAATAGGAGAACCGTTAGAAGATGTGGTCTGGTGTCAGTGTCTCTTGGGGGTTTGGTTTGATGTCGGGCCCTCAGGACCCTTTGAAACATTCCTGCTGGTAGAAGGTTTGAATAGAGGAGGGATGAGGAAGGAAGAGGAAGAAAGAAATGGAGAGGAAAGACGACAAAGGGATGGAAACGAGAGGAGGGCTGATTGAGGGGTCAGTGAAATAAGGACAAACAGAAAATGAAGAAATAAAAACGCTGGATTTCTGCTCGTGCAGCAAAATAACCCTCGAACACGTTAGTGAAGCAAAGTGTTCAGTGGCCTAATGGACGTGTTTTAGCTGAATGGTGCTTTTTGTCTCTGCTCCACTGGTTCACTGCTGTTTCCTGAGATCATTATAGAAGTCAGTAAAGTGGAAACTCTTACTGGTGCCACAGAGACTTCCTCCTCCTCCTCCTCCTCCTCCTCCTCCTCCACCTTTTCTGCTTCATGCTCCATCTTTCCTCTGCTCGCTCTCTCCCTCCCTCTGTCATTTTCTCAATCACACCATCATTATATCAAGATAAATTACCTTGTTTTTCTTTCTACGATAACATCCTTTATTTCATTTATCCTCTTTTGACGTCAAAATAAATCAGTTGCTGGATCCAGGATCAGTTTACACCGCGTTTGACCGGCAGCTCCTGTGTTCTCTAGCTTGTTCTCTAATTCTAAGTCAAATCAAATTTATATATAAAGCATATTTTACACCAAACTTCCATTTACTTCCACTTCTGACGCTTTTACAGCACATGCACAGTTTGCAATATGGATAATGTCATCTCAACACAACAACAGGATTTACTACATGAGAAGAACCAGATTCAGATTCTGTCGTAGAGGAGAAATAAGATGGGCCCGAGAGCTGAGCCTTGAGGTACCTCACAGGTGACCGGAGCCGAGAAAGAGAAACCACTGAAAGGCCTAAAGGGTCTGTCAGGATCTTTTCTGTCGTGTCAGACACTGAACCAAACACAGAACCTCCCCCGACCATCAGATAACAGCTGCCACAGCTTTAGACCAGCGCTCCTCATCATAAACCACCAACTTCCTCCTCTTCCTCCTGCAGGAGGTGGAGCTGTACAAGTCCAGTCAGCAGGAGAAGCTGGGTCTGACCGTGTGCTACAGGACGGACGACGAGGAGGACCTGGGGATCTACGTGGGAGAGGTGACGACAGGAAACATCATCTTCCTTCACCTCTTCATTCACTCCACAAACATCTCACTCAATTAACCTCAAACTGACTGGTTCATATTTTCACTCATCTGTGGCCTGATGCAGTCGGATGAGTCTTTATAATCTTATTTATTACATCCATTGTCACTTTGTTCATCTCTTAATCCTTTGAATCATTCACTTTACTCAGTTTATCCTGACTCACTCATTACTACTCATTTATATGTTGTTTAATTCATGAAGTCATTTATTAATCCATTCATCCTTTGCTTCTCTCTCTCTCTTCATCTCTACTCAGGTTAATCCAAACAGCATCGCAGCTAAAAATGGACGAATCCGAGAGGGCGACCGGATATTACAGGTACGCAAACACTGAAGAGACGTAAGAGAACCAATGAAACAACGTTAGAAACAAAGTCCTGCATTCAAGGGAGAGTACAGACGTTATTATCAGCAGTGTAAAAATTAAATAACTGCAGGAAAGCAGCTTCTGTACGTGATTTATTATTATAAAAGTAAGACTTAGATACCAAGGCTGCTTCCATACTTCTGTGTTTCAGTTTGAAAACCTTCTTTCAAACGATCTCTGTCCCAAAGACTGCTCAGAGTCTGTATTCTGATCGAAAAAAGGGATTTGAAATAGATCATTTTAATATAACGTGTTAATCTGAAAAGTCTCCAGTAACTGCAACTCAGATAAAGTAAAAGTAACTAAACCCTGAACTATAAATAAAAGTACAGTTACTACTTCTGGATGTTTAATAACCTGGTGGTTATTTGTCTTTAATTTTGACATCTGGATATTTTTACTTTTACCTTCTGGTTGCATCTTTTTTCATAAAGAAAACGTGAATCAACTTTCACTGAGGTTTAAACTCTTGTCAATCACCCGATGACTTTTCCTTTGGCTTCATTCAGACGAGTGATGAAAAGAATCATCTCTGTTTTCATCTGTAATGACTGTCGACCTTCAGGTCAGGTAATCGCTTCTCCTGAAAACACAAACTGATCCTCTGACGCCATCAGGGTTTGAAATAGATTCAAATCAAACTATGCAAATTTATACCTGAAACCCTGGCGTCGTCCAATCAGAGAGAGGCGTCAGCAGCCTGGTTACTGCTGCCCTAAAAATAGACGGAGAGATGGAGTGGGGGGGGGGGGGGGGGGGGGGTCGGACACTGGTTCAGTGTCCGACAGGAAAACTTCACACAGACCTTTTTGTGATTAGTCAACAAGTGACAGATTATGACACAGGAGAAGATAAAGATAAAGTTTTTGTTTCTTTGGTGGTTTTTCGGTGCAGCTGCTGTTCACTCAGCAAAGTTAATGTTTGACACAAAGAAGTTATTGATTCAGTTTGTGTTGTATTGGTTTTTAAATCCAGGAAGTAAAACCAGTGGCCGTCTGCTGCTCGTCCAGTTTCAAACTGCTTCACGTTGATGGTTAAAAGGTTTCGCTCTTCGGGGACAAATCGTAAAAAAACATTGTGTGAATTCAAATTTAAACCGATTTTTCTGACACAACTTACTTTCATAAAAACTATTTGTAGATTAAAGAAGATGCAGCACATTATTATTAGTTTAAAAAATCACCCAAACACACACACAGACACACACACACACACACACAGTCTGATAGAAGCTGCTGATGAAGTCGGAGATGTGATAAGAATAGACCAGCAGCGATGGGCATCGCCATGGTTACCTGACAGCAGCTCGACCTATGGCGTCTGCGCCAGTTCCCATGACACCAGTCACCACATAGATAAAAGCCCTTTGGACAGATGTGGTGTCTCCCTGTACAAACACAAAACGTACAAACACAAACCAAACACCCGTGTGACAGGCGTCATACATGTTCTGTTTTCACGTGTCAAACAAGTCCTCTCTGTTTATGTGAGACACGTCTTGACTCATGAATCTGTGGCACACTGTCCTCAGAGTCGGATCCTTTTTCTACGTTTGTTGTTCCCTGTATAAAGTTCTTCCCAGAGGATGTTGCACTTTGTTAAACCTGAGGACAAATAAACATTTATTGATTGATTCATGAATTCAGTTCAAACCAAAGATATGACATTGTTTTATCCTACAGCAAAGCTTCATCCTCACATCAACTGGGTTTTCACATTTTGATGATTTTGTTTTTCTTTTGAAAAACTGAATTCATGGATATTGTTCTTATGTAAACACCAGATCTCAAGAGCTTCGCGTTCGGTAGAAACATTCACTTGGACTCACAGAATAAACTGAGTAGATTTCAGAATTCACAGTGACCTCATGAGTCTGTTAAAAAACGTGTTCAGACTGAAACTGCACTGGTCGCTGGAGGCAGACAAACACGAGGTGGGGATTCTATTCTGGTTACGTGCTGTGTGTGTGTTTTTGTATATCACTGAGGAATATAAAGACACAATCTCGTTATCGTCTCCTCTAGATTAACGGAGTCGATATTCAGAACAGAGAGGAAGCGGTGGCCATTCTGACCCGAGAGGACAGCATCAACTTCTCCCTTCTGCTGGCCAGGCCCGATATAGAGGTGACACAACACAACAAGACACAACACAACACAATGAGACACACACTGCATGACACAGGACAAAGAGACGCAACAGGACACAACAGGACACGATGAGTCAGGACACTGCTCAACACAACATAACACAACGGGTCACAACACAACATGATGCAATGAGACACAACAAACCATACAACTCAATGTTCTACCTCAGTGATGTAAAAAGTGCAGGTAACCACGGTAACAGGTTCACACTCACTCGTCTCAGAGACGTTTTCACTCTAACTCAAAGGTTTGTTCTGTGACCTTCATCTGAATCATCTTCCTCGTTTTCTGGTGCACAAATAGTCGTCTCATCCATAACTTCAGGTTCAACGTGTCTCTTCTGTTTCATCACTCGTCTCCACAGCCTAGTTTAATAACCTACTTTCTGCTGCAGCTGCAGGAGGCCGATCACAGACAGTTTCACAGTGTGCTCACAGTCTCACAGCAGAGACGTCACACGTTCGATGTCTGCGACCACCAGGCGTAGAGAGAATGAACTGCTGACAACTTTCAATATGATAATAACTATTCAAATTTTAATAATAAAAATCATCTCATCCAAAAATTCACAGTTTCTTGAGCACATGTAAAATAACTGGATCATTTACAGTCATGAAACCAAGGAGCAGTTTCATGTTCACGATGGGCTTTTCCCTGAATGTCATAACTGTCAAACACATGCCTGCACACAAACACACACACACACACACACACACACACACACAGCCATGATAAATGTGTGCAGTGTGTCAGCAGGTCCCAGAGTGTGTGTCCACATGTGCTGACGGAGGAGGAACTGCAGGACGGTATATTCATACATGTCGGTGAAAACACACGACATACATATTCATCGACTGTGTGTGTGTGTGTGTGTGTGTGTGTGTGTGTGTGTGTGTGTGTGTGTGTGTGTGTGTGTGTGTGTGTGTGAGAGAGCATTTGGAGAACTCTGACATTTGATGTCGTCAGATCTGAGAGAGTAGGAAGAGATGGATGTTTAATCAGTGAAGCAAATAATAAATTAGATGTTAAATGCGTTGATGTGAAACAGGAGAAAAAGAGAGGGAGCAGAAATATGAAGAAGAGTGATCTTTAAATTCATTAAATACAGAACAACATGTACAATATCACAAAATATTCAATTTTACAATATTTCTATTATTTGAGGTTCATACTATTTGATGCAAACATAAAGAAATAAAAGGTGAGTACACATGTGATTAAAGCTTTAAATTAAAGAACGTGTGAACATCACAGCTGGTGACGAGCAATAAGAGTTAATAAGAATAATCACTGCTGCACAGATTATCATGAAAAACACTGATAATAACCTATAAAATTAATAGAGTAATAATCCTAATATTATAACATTTTAAATGAATCTGTGAGGGGACATTATATTTATGTGTTTCACTGAAGAGAGAGAGACGTAGGGGCAAGAGATGAGGAATCAGACGGCTGGGATGATGAGGGGTGAAGCAATGATGGATGAGGAGGAGGAAATAGATGAGTAGATATTCATCTTGTGGGTTCCTGTTGTTTCTGTCAAGGTCACACACACACACACACACACACACACACACACACAACCCTAACACAACTCTACTGTAACAACACACAGGTTTTATTTATTACCCTTTAACTCTGGCTGCAAAGCAACATAAAGCATCTGTGATACTATTTATATTTACACAGATTGAAAATTGATAATGTGTATATAAAATATATATAAAATATAAATATTACCAAGCTGTGTGTGAAGAATAGGAAAACATGACAAATGGTTTTAAACACAACATTTAACAAACATGCATGAAGCTGATTTAAGGCACAAGCTCAACAACACAGCTGTTCTAAACCCGTGAGAGAGACACACACACACACACACACACACACACACACACACACACACACACACACACACACATACACAAGAAGAAGCGTTCACACACAACTCCAACACAAATAATCTTCAAAGTAAAAGTGAGTCAGTGAGTGTCTGCGTCATTGTTTCCAAACATCTCAGCTGCTGCTCGTTCAAACTGAAGCAGAGTCAAACTTCAGATCCGTGGACGTCATGTGAATCTGGAGCAGAGTTGATGAGATTCAGAAACCTGTCGTCGTAAATGTAACAAATGTCTGAACTCTGAAATGTTCCTGGTCTCAGAATGAGAACCCCGTGGATCCAGAGGAGGACATGGAGCTGACGCTGGAGGGAGGAGTTCTCCACCCAAACCCTCAAGCTTCCTCCTGCTCCCTCAACTCGCCTCATCTTTCAGGCTACTATCGCCTCCGCAGAGGAGGAGGAGGAGGAGGCCTGCCCTGCCCTGGAGGAGGTGGGGAAGGAGGACGTGGAGACGGTGCAGGGGGTGACGGGGAAGTGGAGGAGGAGGAGGATGAAGAGGACGGAGAGAGAGGAGAGAAGGAGGACAGAGACCCACCAGTCCCTCTCCCTCCTCTGTTAAACCTGGCTCCGCTGCTGTCCAACAGCCAGGAGCTGGACAGCGGCGTGGGCCGGACCGACGACAGCACCCGCTACGAGGAGCTGTCCGAGCAGGACCTGCTGGGGGAGCAGACCAGCGCCTGCAACACCAACACCACCAACACGCCGGGGAGCATCAGGAAGTTCAGACCCAGCCCCAGGTAGGACCCAGTGTTGGCACTGAAGGCTGACATCCAACAACGTGGACGCTAACAGGTAACCTGTCTCCTCCTCGCAGGCCCAGTCCCAGACTCAGTCCCGGCCTCGGTCCGAGCCCCAGGCCGACGCCCAGCCCTGGACGAGGAGACACCACCCCTCCTTTCCTCCACCTGCGAGACCTGCAGCTCAGCTCGGATTCTCTCCCTGGCCTCGAGTGGACGGCAGGAGGAGGATCAGGAGCAGCAGCGTGCAGCCCCCACCACCTCCATCACAAGGTCAAATATGAACTTATCAAAGTATCAGTCTGGACATTTTCTGTATTTTACAATCTGTTAACAAATTACACAGAAAGATCCACATCTGTTTACTCTGAGCCAGAGCTCCACAGTTTCCTCAGCGTTAGTTAATTAGTTAGTTAGTTAGTTAGCAGGATTACGCAATCAACAGATTTTGCATTTTTTATGAAGAGGTGGGACATGACACAGAATCCATTACAATTTTAACTGAACATGGTGGATGCGCTCTCAGAGTCCTTAGTTTTTATTAACACTATCCCTATTAACTATTTATTATTTTAATAGTTTTAATAGTTTCATGTTGCAATTCATTTTCTGTCAATCAACCAATGATTTCAGCTTCAGAGTTGGTTTGTATCAGGGTGGCCGTCCGGGGCCCCAAGAACATATTCCTGGCCTGGGGCCCCGAATGAGGAAAATCCGCCCGTGGGAGGCAAAGATTAAAATACTGTGACAGGATCAATGAAACACTTCTGTGGCCTGTTGTTGGTTTCTGGCTCCTAACTGACCTCTGACCTCTGACCTGCAGCACCACCACCACCATCACCAGCAGCCTCTGACCATGATGATGATGATGCCGGGCCTGACGGAGGAGGAGTGCCAGCGATACCAGGAGCTGCTGGAGATAAAATGTCAATACGAGAGACGCCATAAAAAACACCACAGAGAGACGGCGAGAAAAGGTCGGGAGGACACCGATGTGCACGCAGAAGGTCGAGAGGAAATACAGGAGGCGGATCAGGAAGAAGAGGAAGCTACTTCCTGCCTGGTGGTGGATGTCAACTGCAACGAGACACTGAGTGAGCACGAGATGGCGCTCATCGATGAGGAGTTGCGCCACCTGGAGTTTAAATGCCGCAATATTCTCCGGGCACAGAAGATGCAGCAGCTGAGAGAGAGATGCCTGAAAGCCTGGATGATGGAGGAGGAGACGGTGCGACCGGGCGCCTCAGAAGCAGGTAACCATGACAACAAGTGAAGAGGGAATGTGACATTAATCCACTTAATTTAGGATGAACATGAGATTAATTCTTAATTATCACTGTTCAGGTTTTAATGTTACAATGCAACCTTTTTATCATAGACGTGGATAACGTGGATAATGATGACAACGACGACCCTCATCATCACGAGTTGTCGTCCATCAACGAGCTCCCGGAGCGCGAGCGATTGGACGACAGAGACAGCACCAGCGCCTACAACACCGGAGGGGAGAGCTGCCGGAGCACGCCATTGGTCAGCACGGAGCAGATCCCGCCTCTGCAGGGAGAGGAAGACGAAGCAGGGCGGCGAATGATGTCTCCGCCTCCTCTCCTCCCCCTGGGTCTCCTCCCCCCTCTGAACTCCCCTCTGACCCCGCGGCGTCACAGGCGGGACAGAGAGAGACGCCACTCAAACCTCAGCTGCTCCTTCTCTCCAAGCACTTACAGGAAATGCGAAACAGCCAATGGCAGCGGGGCAAATGGCTCAAGCTCCACCCCCTCCACACCCTCCAAGTTCAGGTCTTCATGCTTTTTTTCCCGCTGCTATTAACACGTCATCAAGTTAAACTTAAATTGCAGGTGTGGATTTGTGTTAAGTTTAAAAATCGCTGTTTCCATCATCAGGTCTCTGACCAGGGAGGGGGCGTCGTCTTCAAGAAGGGGTATGGCTGACCGAGGGCGGGGCTCCATAGCAGGTATATGTTACGTCTAAACACCAACAACATTAACGTGCGAAAACGTTTGATCACATTCGGCAGTTTAGCAATTTTCCACTGATCAACAGCTGGTGGCGCTAGTTCACCAATAAATACAGCACCATGCCAACAACAAGCCATGAAGAAGAAAATCCAAAAGGTGACATTCATGTTATATTTACAGTTTTTTTTACTGCAATATTTGTTACCATTGCAGATGGAGCCGCCAACAGGCCTGGAGGTGGAAGTGCAGAGTCCAGTCCCTATTTCACCCGGAGACACCACAGCCACAACCAACCACCGGAGCGCTACCAGAGCTGTATGACCCTGCCCTCCGAGGGCCTGGTGGACCCCCTGGACCGAGTCAGAGACCAAACCAGGGCCGAGGGGGAGGAGAGGGGGGCGGGCACAGGGAGCAGCGGCCCGGCCAGTCCGAGGAGTGTGAACAGTGCCCCCTGTGGTCTGGAGGACCGCCACACTGGAGCCTCACGGTTAGGACTGGTCTTACCACTTGGGCTGACACAGTCATCACCAACGGCCTCACGGCAGCGCATGGAGTGGAAGGTAAAGAGTGTGAGGACACTGATCATGGAGTCAGCGTGAAGGGTCTTCTATAGACTCCGCTGGTATGTCAGGAAAAGGTTCAAGGTTTCCCATGCGCCAATAATCATAATCTATTTAAATAGAGCTTTTCAAAAACAAGTTTCCAACGTGCTTCACAAACATAGAAACAGAAAAAATACAAACAAAAACACAAAAGAAGTCAAAAGCCATATTATAAAAGTGAGTTTTTAAACGAGATTTAAAAGAGGACAACGAGGAAGCTTGTCCGATTGGAGGGTTATTCCACCGTCGTGGAGCCCTCACAGAAAAAACTCTACCGCCCTCAGTTTCACGCCTTTACACTGGGAACCAACAGTTGATCTGCAGATCTGAGATTACGAGCTGGGACGTATGGGATTAAACAACACTTGTGCAGTAGCCATTTGCACCCCCCCATCATCCTGACAACAGCGTCCGAAACAACCATCGTCACATCAGCAGTAATTCAAACAATCGTAAACAAGGTAAAACGAAAGTAAGAGAATGTTTTATGGGGATGAGGATTGTGTATTACTGCAGTGGTTCAAAAATGTAGGTTGCAACTCATTGTGGGTGCTGAGGTTAAATCAGTTGAGAAGCAGAACGACTCCTTCATCCAGGTAAAGGAAACACAAACATCTCTAGGTCTGCCTGCCTTCAGTGTGACTTCACACCATCTGTGTGCAGGTGAAGATCCGCAGCGACGGGACCCGCTACGTGGCCAAGCGGCCGGTCAGGGACCGTCTGCTGAAGGCCAGAGCCATGAAGATCAGGGAGGAACGCAGCGGCATGACGACCGACGACGACGCTGCCAGCGAGATGAAACAGGTAGAGTCCAAACACCGATCATAGAACCAGCAGAGGTTCGGCTCACACCGACACAAGCTGCTGCAAAGAATACAAGTTAATCGATGTCACTTTGTGGAGTTAAAAATACTTGAAGGCTCAATCTGCCTGAAGAGAGGATGGGAGCTTTCAGGAAACTCTCAAAGGCGTCTGGGGGTTTGTTCACCAATGACACAACCCCGGGAAATTAGTTCTTAGACCTGCAGCTTAAGTTCTTAGATCTACTAGACAGAGATAAAAAGTTTTTATACAACTTATAAATTCTGGTCGAGAATAAAATATACCATTTTTCCCAGTCTCAACAAGTTGCTCGTGTTTAACTCACTTGTTTATTGCATTAAATGAGCTCTTTTGTCTTCTCCCGTCACAGCCTGATGTAACAGGGCCGCTACTGGAGCAAAGAGGAGAGGAAGCAGCAGCTGCTCAGAGCCAGAGAGTACAGACGGAGACGAGAGTTCATGATGCAGAGCCGCCTGGACTATCTCAAAGGAGACAGGTACGATGACTCAGGGTCACGACTCAATCCTGATGAATTTCTTCATGTTTGGATTATTAACAGCGACCTATGTCTATAAACTAAGAAACCTTAAAGCCCTGAAAAGTAAATCATGGTTGTTAAATTTTGTATAGAACAAAAAGTCTCCCAGACACAAGATTGATTTTTAAAGAAATGTAATTGTATATAGTATATGTATGTGTATTGAATTGTCAATTCAATAGTACATTTTCTCTTTACTACTCTTTGTTCTTTTCACTTGGAAAGCAAAGTCCTGAAAGACAATGTATAGCCTATTTTTTATTATTTAATTTCCAGGGACCCGACATTAGAGCACTGCTCCTCCCGACAGGACTCCCCCAGCCACAACATCCTGTCACTGAGCCAGAAGAAGATCACCAAGAAGAGGAACCGGAGAATCCTCGACAACTGGATCACTATCCAGGAGCTGCTGGCTCACGGCTCCAGGTTGCCAGACGGAAAGAAAATATACAACCCTCTGCTTTCTGTGACCACGGTGTGATACGAGAATGGAGACGAGAACGGAGGGATGAAAGTGAAAATACAAACTTGGAACTAAAGAATCGAAGCTTCAGATTTGTTTGAGCTGGAAGTAACAATTTTGTGGAAATAGGAGAAATTCTGGAGGAAAAGAGGAAACTGTTATGGCTTCAAACTGTGAAGAGGGAGAAAGATACGAAGGAGTCAAGAAATGACAGGATACAGGAAGAAGTGCTGCAAAAGAACTAGAATATCAGAAAATAGTTCTGAAAAACTGGTGATGACTCTGAAAAATCAAGTAACTGAATTGTGGAGGTAGAAAGAGAGGATATATGAAATAAATGGATCCTGATGTTTCTCTTCAAACTAAGTAAAGATGTTTTTAAGGAGGTAAATGATCAGACAGATGTTTGTTAAGACTTGTTAAAAAGGGGAGAGGGGTCCATCACAGACATGCCCTGACACATGACCTCCCTTGGGAATTCCTCCTCAGAACAGATGTTACTTTAACCCAGTTCATGCACCGTCGCCCTCCAAGTAAAAGGAAGTAAAGCTAACGCACCCACAACGAGGGTGGAGCAATTTCATTTGTAAACACTTCACTGGGCATTATATTGGTTTTTTGAGTTGTTGCACAAAGAATTCAAGCGAGCACAGAAGCAGCGTGAGCACAAGGAGAAGAGCTGAAGCTGGAGCACAGAATCTGTACAAGCACAGAAATATCCGAGTGCAAGCGCACAGTCTGAGCACAAGCAGAGCTCGAAGCACAAGCAGGGGCTTTAAAGCTTTATAAAATCTGCACGTCAGATCACGAAGTCAAGCTCTCAAAGTGAATAGAGGGAAAATGAAATCCATGCAGACCTCCTGTAGTCTGAGCTCAGTTTCCGAACCCAAAGTGAGGAGTCACATGATCTGTCATATAATACAGAGTCTATGTGTCACGCTTTGTTTTCATTTGATTTTCTCCTCTTCAGATTTTGTACAGAAACGTATGTGATGACACATATTCAAATAATAGTAAAGTATTATTGATGCAGCTGGAGGCGGAGCTTCAGTTTCAACACCACAATGTGCATTGGTGGAAACATCCTCCTTCTATACCGACTGTCGGATCTCATTGATCTGCGATGTTCCTCTCATGCCTTTACATTTACAGGTGCATCATTTTCCCACAATGCCTTTTGAAGACTCCAGGGGACCGATATGATTGTTTCTTGACTGTTTATTTTTTACCTTATTATTACATGTTACATTGCTGATATTATGTCCATTAAATTGTGAGGTCATGAGGTCAGGATGGTGGATGCTGTGCAGGGCCTGTGTAACAGGAGATATTATAATGCATGAATTAAGTACTGAACTTTGTGGATTATTGGACATAACTCTTGATCTCAAGTCGTGTAGCGTACAAAGCCTTGTGCAGACATTTTTTAGTAGTGAAAGGCGTGAAAGTGCTAAAAAGTTAGAGTTAATTAAATGAAATATAACGAAATAACGAGTAAAATGTTCCTTGTTCTTTTGTTTTTCTCTTTCAGCCCGACCATCAGATAGAAAAGTTCAACATATTAATATTGTTTCCTACATTTGACAGTTATTTGTTTTCTTTGACACTAAGTAACTGAACCATGACGGTTCCCTCAGACTAGACGTGATCAATGTGCTTAATGAACTCCAGTCCACCAGGTGGCAGTAATGGAGAAGATCAACACTGCAGAAAAAACATGGAGGAGATTCAAATCACGCTGCTGTAGATCAGAAGAGAGATGAGCACTCGTAACAGGAAATACTTGACTTCAAGTTAGGACAATTATTTTTCGAGCTATTGCAGAGATTGACCTATTTAAATAATAGAAGGCCCCATTTCGAAGGCTCCTTCAATGTGTTCTTCCATTCCAGAGTAAGAACAAGGGAATTATTCTCAGGCTTAACTTATCCCAGGATTCATTGCACTAGAGGCGTCAGAAGGTGACAACACATCCAATGCTCGAATATAATGCTTCATCTCAACTGAACAGCTAATCGTACACATGTGAAACAACCACGGGCCATTAAAACGTTCTCGTCTCTCGGATCCAAACCCTCCAACACTGAGCTAATAAGAGGGAGAGAAGTTGAGTTGTAGGTTGAACTCAGGGAGTGAGTGAAAGAAGGCAATGAGCCGAGTGTGTGTGTGGGGGGGGGGGGTTAGAGATCTGAAGGAAGGAAGGAAGAAGAGGAGGAGGAGGAGGAAGAGCAGGATGGAGGTAGAGAGATTTATATTCTTCTTCATGGTGCAGCACATTAAACAGCAGGTTGGAAGGGATGGATGATCATGTACAGATGAAAGAGGAGAGAATGAAGATTAAAAAACTGAAAAATATGAAGCAATGAGGGATGATTAAAAAACAGCAAGGCAGAGAAGAAGAGGATGGTCAGACCGAGATGGAAGAAAGAATGAATAAACTACAGATGGATAAACGGGAATGAAAGTACAGTGGATGGAAGCTGGAATAACATCAGAGCAGCTCCTAAATAATCTGTCTCCATGGTGACAGGACCAATCAATCACAGCTGACAGGCGGAGACGACTCTGCTGCTGCAACGATGGAGGAACCAGCCTGAGTCCAGAGAAAACAAGGTGGAGGCAGACATGATGACATATCTTTGAGTTTAATTACCACACAAACAAACAGCTTGAAAAGAGGAGGGATTCGTTGCTGCTGGCATCCAAGTGAAATCATTTTGAATCTCTTTTAGTGTGAGTCTCACACAGACAAGCTGTTTGAGACGTGGCACCACCTGCAGAATGTGCACGTCATAAAGGGACAAAACCACAGACCACAAAAAGTCTGTGGTCACAGGTGTGCAGGGGAAGGAGTTACAGGAAGAACATCCCAACGTTCAGGGTTCTTCTTTACCAACGAGCAGCAGAATCTCTGTGGAGACCTGGAACCTGCTGTTCACACAAAGCATGAGGTTGTGTGAATCCAGACCAGGAGCTTGTTACTGTGCTCAGTTTGTTTTCTGACCCTGAGAAACAACCAGCAGATCCACTGGTTTAGTTTCCTGTGTTTGCACCAGTTGGTGTCAGTGACGTGCTGAGCTCCTGCAGACTCACTGAAGAGGAGCACATCTCCAGCTCATCACCAGTGAAGCACAGATCTTCTGCCCTCTGCTGGTTCTCTGCTGCAGCACCTCAGACCTGCTGCAGGGTTTCAGAGTTTCTGACTGTTGAGCAGCTCATTGGCCCAATTATGTTTTGATCCTAATTAAAGTTAAATGAATTCATTTTATAGTTTATTCAATGAGTAACTAACTTGTCCTCTTTATCTGAACTTGTGGAAGTTGTACTGTAATAAACCATATTCACACAGTTCCTCTGACATCACACTGAGATGCTGCTGCGAACAGAATAAAGCTGTGATCCAGGTTAAACACAGAGAATCGTTTCATTTCACTGCCTCACAAAATGTCTGTACAGTTCAATCAGATTCTAAACCTCACCAACTCAAAATGTACAATTTCCTAAAAACTCTGTGGGATCCTCCTTGTAGAAAGAAATCCTACTGAGACTTTACCTTTAAAACACGTGTCTTTGTCAAACAGCTCAAGATTCTTTAAAACTCCCTAATCTACAATGTGGAGACGTGGGACCACGTTTCAAGGTTCAACAATATATTTGATAACTCATTGATAATCCAGATGTGTATCATCGAGGTGAAGGTAAACAGGAAGCAGATAAATGATGATGGAGCTGATGCTGTGTGTGGTGCTGGGGGGGAGGGACTCTGTCAATTAGAGAAGTGACAAGTTTCTCATTTATCAGTGAAGAAAGAGCAGAATTAGATTCAACCATCAGAGCCTCGACATGAACGTCTGCTTCACTTTGATCTGCTGCTTCTTCCTGTGTGAGTATCTTCATCATTTATCAAACTCACTCAGAGGAAAAGCTCTTCTCCGTCTGATCGATGAGATTCAGCCCAATCCTTATTTAAGATCTCAAAATGTCTCCCTCCACTATAATCTGCATTTGTCTCAGTTAATTAAATTAAAAAGATGTAGATTTACAATCCTGTGTCACCGTCACGTTGAATCAGGTCCTAGAAGTTTGTAGAAGGAAGCAAAGCGTCATAAGGACCTGACTGAGGAGCCGCCCAATATCCAGATGATAGGGAAACAACTATTACAGTTATTGACAGGAGGAAAAGTAGAGTTCCCCTAAGGCCACACAGGCCTGGCTGTATTCAGTGTGTGTACAGTGGGTGGATGGTCTGGTTCTGGAACTCTCTTGCAGTGACTGGCATGAATCCACGTTGTCCTTTCAGCGACCTCTTCTGCTGTGTGTGTTGTCAGCAGGATGTGGTACGGTCCTGTCCAGCGTCTATGTCACCAACTTCTCCTCCTAAGGTCTTTCACTACCACCCAGTTACCGGGCTTCAGGTCACGGAGTGGTCCAGTCACCGGGGTAGGGAGTGCGTCTTTAACAACGCATCTGTGGACGTGCAGCCACATTTCCTCCACAGTGCACGCTCAACCGCTGTGGCTTTAAGTTGGAGTTCCTGTGAGTGAGCCGTGGGGGGGGTGGTTGTATGGGACCTGTAAGATAAGAGGCAGGAAGTGGCTGGTGAGCAACTGCTTTCGCTGCTGCATCCGCTCCGGCCTCCCCTTGTGACACCGGGTCATTATTAGAAGTGTGAGCATCACATTTACATCCTGACCTGTTTGGGGAGGAGGGAAGCATCAAGCATCTGGGACACTAGAGCATGATGTCAGGAATGATCTACTGTCAGTGTAGATCTTCACCGTTCTCCCTTCAGCCAACTTGCTTCACTGAGAGCAGTGAGCTCTGCTGCTTGTGCAGACAGAAGCAGGAAGTGGTTGTGTAATCAATGTGTCATGTGCTGTTACCACAGAGAAACACACTTGAGTTGCTCCCGTGTCTGAACTGCGAGACGCTGATCCACAAACAGTTCAGAGTCTGGATTCTGCAGTGGTGTTCCCTGTAAGTCTGGTCTGGGGAAACAAACTTCAGTTATTGTTGCTACAATAGAAGAGGATGGAGAAAAGATGTGAACAAAAACAAGAACATTCAGTCTCTGTGTTTAACCACAGACTCTGTGTAGATGTTCAGTTATTACCACACTAATGATAATAAACTGCTGACTGTTCTTGTGTGACTGTTCAGCTGTCGTCAGCGCAGAGATCCACGCCTACCCAGCTAATGAAGGAGGAAACATCACCATCAAATATTCCTTCTATTCATATGGAAGAAGGATGTTCTGTCGGGGAGCATGTGAAGCAGGAGATATTCTCATTGAAACAGAAGGAAATGAAGTGATGAACGGCCGATACAGCATGAAATATGAGAAACCAGGTGACACTGAAGGAGATCTGTCAGTGACCATCACACAGCTCAGCAAGTCTGACTCTGGAACGTACCAGTGTGGCCTCTACGGTTTTTCTTTTAGGTATCAGGAGTTTAAGATCATCGTTACTGATGGTGAGTTTCAACTAAAATACATAAAGATGTGTCGTCCTTCTTTCTGAAGCAGGGACGTTGACATTACCTGGAGGCCCCGAGGTGAGTCTCTTTTCTTGCTTCTTGTCATGTGCTGCAGCATTCTGGACAAACTGCAGAGACGGGGGACGACTGATAAGTGAATATGGGCTGCAGTACCTGTTTGAAACACTTGCTGTCAGTCCTACGTGTTGATCCTTTAAGTACAGATGTTTGTCTTCTCAACAGCTCAGCTGGAAGGAAGCTCTGAAGTAAAACCGCTCTATAAAAGAAGTGGAGGAGACGTCACTGTTGAATGTGTCTTCACTAACCCCAGAGGAAGTAAAAGCTTCTGCAGAGAAGAATGTGGAGAGAGAAGGAACGTTCTCGTCACAACAAGAGGTGGAGAAGAACGAAACGGCAGATACAGCATCGAGTATTTACCAGGATCTGAAGGAGGAGGATTTCTGTTTGTGACCATCACACAGCTCATCAGGTCCGACTCAGGACGCTACAGATGTTCTGTGGGTGAAGAATCACACAGAGACTTTGAAGTCATTGTCACAGATGGTGAGTTTCCACTGGAGCGAACATCAAAGCTTCCTAAAGTTAAAGCTTCCTAACGTTAAAGCTTCCTAACGTTAAAGCTTCCTAAAGTTAAAGCTTCCTAAAGTTAAAGCTTCCTAACGTTAAAGCTTCCTAAAGTTAAAGCTTCCTAACGTTAAAGCTTCCTAACGTTAAAGCTTCCTAACGTTAAAGCTTCCTAAAGTTAAAGCTTCCTAACGTTAAAGCTTCCTAAAGTTAAAGCTTCCTAACGTTAAAGCTTCCTAAAGTTAAAGCTTCCTAAAGTTAAAGCTTCCTAAAGTTAAAGCTTCCTAACGTTAAAGCTTCCTAACGTTAAAGCTTCCTAAAGTTAAAGCTTCCTAACGTTAAAGCTTCCTAACGTTAAAGCTTCCTAAAGTTAAAGCTTCCTAACGTTAAAGCTTCCTAAAGTTAAAGCTTCCTAACGTTAAAGCTTCCTAACGTTAAAGCTTCCTAAAGTTAAAGCTTCCTAACGTTAAAGCTTCCTAAAGTTAAAGCTTCCTAACGTTAAAGCTTCCTAAAGTTAAAGCTTCCTAAAGTTAAAGCTTCCTAACGTTAAAGCTTCCTAAAGTTAAAGCTTCCTAAAGTTAAAGCTTCCTAACGTTAAAGCTTCCTAAAGTTAAAGCTTCCTAACGTCAAAGCTTTCTAACGTTAAAGCTTCCTAACGTTAAAGCTTTCTAACGTTAAAGCTTCCTAACGTTAAAGCTTTCTAACGTTAAAGCTTCCTAACGTTAAAGCTTTCTAACGTTAAAGCTTTCTAACGTTAAAGCTTTCTAACGTTAAAGCTTTCTAACGTTAAAGCTTTCTAACGTTAAGGCTTTCTAACGTTAAAGCTTTCTAACGTTAAGGCTTTCTAACGTTAAAGCTTCCTAACGTTAAAGCTTCCTAACGTTAAAGCTTTCTAACGTTAAAGCTTTCTAACGTTAAAGCTTCCTAACGTTAAAGCTTCCTAACGTTAAAGCTTCCTAACGTTAAAGCTTCCTAAAGTTAAAGCTTTCTAACGTTAAAGCTTTCTAACGTTAAAGCTTCCTAACGTTAAAGCTTCCTAACGTTAAAGCTTACTAACGTTAAAGCTTTCTAACGTTAAAGCTTTCTAACGTTAAAGCTTTCTAACGTTAAAGCTTTCTAACGTTAAAGCTTTCTAACGTTAAAGCTTCCTAACGTTAAAGCTTCCTAACGTTAAAGCTTCCTAACGTTAAAGCTTTCTAACGTTAAAGCTTTCTAACGTTAAAGCTTCCTAACGTTAAAGCTTCCTAACGTTAAAGCTTTCTAACGTTAAAGCTTTCTAACGTTAAAGCTTCCTAACGTTAAAGCTTCCTAACGTTAAAGCTTCCTAACGTTAAAGCTTCCTAACGTCAAAGCTTCCTAACGTTAAAGCTTTCTAACGTTAAAGCTTCCTAACGTTAAAGCTTCCTAACGTTAAAGCTTTCTAACGTTAAAGCTTTCTAACGTTAAAGCTTCCTAACGTTAAAGCTTCCTAACGTTAAAGCTTTCTAACGTTAAAGCTTTCTAACGTTAAAGCTTCCTAACGTTAAAGCTTCCTAACGTTAAAGCTTCCTAACGTTAAAGCTTCCTAACGTCAAAGCTTCCTAACGTTAAAGCTTTCTAACGTTAAAGCTTCCTAACGTTAAAGCTTTCTAACGTTAAAGCTTCCTAACGTCAAAGCTTTCTAACGTTAAAGCTTCCTAACGTTAAAGCTTTCTAACGTTAAAGCTTCCTAACGTTAAAGCTTTCTAACGTTAAAGCTTCCTAACGTTAAAGCTTTCTAACGTTAAAGCTTTCTAACGTTAAAGCTTTCTAACGTTAAAGCTTTCTAACGTTAAAGCTTTCTAACGTTAAGGCTTTCTAACGTTAAAGCTTTCTAACGTTAAGGCTTTCTAACGTTAAAGCTTCCTAACGTTAAAGCTTCCTAACGTTAAAGCTTTCTAACGTTAAAGCTTTCTAACGTTAAAGCTTCCTAACGTTAAAGCTTCCTAACGTTAAAGCTTCCTAACGTTAAAGCTTCCTAAAGTTAAAGCTTTCTAACGTTAAAGCTTTCTAACGTTAAAGCTTCCTAACGTTAAAGCTTCCTAACGTTAAAGCTTACTAACGTTAAAGCTTTCTAACGTTAAAGCTTTCTAACGTTAAAGCTTTCTAACGTTAAAGCTTTCTAACGTTAAAGCTTTCTAACGTTAAAGCTTCCTAACGTTAAAGCTTCCTAACGTTAAAGCTTCCTAACGTTAAAGCTTTCTAACGTTAAAGCTTTCTAACGTTAAAGCTTCCTAACGTTAAAGCTTCCTAACGTTAAAGCTTTCTAACGTTAAAGCTTTCTAACGTTAAAGCTTCCTAACGTTAAAGCTTCCTAACGTTAAAGCTTCCTAACGTTAAAGCTTCCTAACGTCAAAGCTTCCTAACGTTAAAGCTTTCTAACGTTAAAGCTTCCTAACGTTAAAGCTTCCTAACGTTAAAGCTTTCTAACGTTAAAGCTTTCTAACGTTAAAGCTTCCTAACGTTAAAGCTTCCTAACGTTAAAGCTTTCTAACGTTAAAGCTTTCTAACGTTAAAGCTTCCTAACGTTAAAGCTTCCTAACGTTAAAGCTTCCTAACGTTAAAGCTTCCTAACGTCAAAGCTTCCTAACGTTAAAGCTTTCTAACGTTAAAGCTTCCTAACGTTAAAGCTTTCTAACGTTAAAGCTTTCTAACGTTAAAGCTTCCTAACGTTAAAGCTTTCTAACGTTAAAGCTTCCTAACGTTAAAGCTTTCTAACGTTAAAGCTTCCTAACGTTAAAGCTTTCTAACGTTAAAGCTTTCTAACGTTAAAGCTTCCTAACGTCAAAGCTTCCTAACGTCAAAGCTTCCTAACGTTAAAGCTTCCTAACGTTAAGGCTTTCTAACGTTAAAGCTTCCTAACGTTAAAGCTTTCTAACGTTAAAGCTTTCTAACGTTAAAGCTTTCTAACGTTAAAGCTTCCTAACGTTAAAGCTTTCTAACGTTAAAGCTTTCTAACGTTAAAGCTTTCTAACGTTAAAGCTTTCTAACGTTAAAGCTTCCTAACGTTAAAGCTTTCTAACGTTAAAGCTTTCTAACGTTAAGGCTTTCTAACGTTAAAGCTCTAACACTCTAACACATGGTTCTGTTGTTTGTCCGTCTGTTAGAATGATTACACAAAATCTACTGGACAGATTTCCAGTAAACCTGGAGGAAGGATGTTGGGTCAGGGAACATTTACATTTTAATTTAATTTAATTTAACTTTGGGGCAGATCTAAGATATTTACTTTATTTTTCTTTAACATTGTGAAATAGGATGTTTTTCATTTGTATAGATTTTTCAGATAATAATTCATGGATTTGGTCCAGATCCAAATTTGATAGAAACGTTTTCCAGTTTGTAAATAAGTGACTTGTAGTTTCTCTGAGGATCATCTGTCGTCTGTCGTCAGGATTTCTGTGAATCTGTGTATTTGTCCCTCAGACTCCACAACAACAACATCTCCCAGTTCCAGCTCCAGTTTCACACATGCATCAGCTTCACCTGAAACCACCAACCAGTCTGAGGTCCTGACACCTGAGACGACAGGTAAACACATGTAACTACATCCTCTCAGTGCCTCTTGAAGCTGAAACACAGATTTAAACATGTGTCCTGTATAAATGCTCAGGAGTTGATAAAGACCTGATTCTGACTGTGAGACTGACGCTGGTCGTCATGGTCGTCCTGTTATCAGGGGCCGCACTGATGTTCTGCAGAAACAGGACCAACAGACCCAGAGGTGAGGCAACAGGAAATACACACACACACACAAGTACACACATGTCGATCGCACACACAACAACTGGATCTTCAGTTTTCAGTGAATATGAGAATCATCAAGATCAAAACCAAGAGTCTGATTCAGCAGCAAACACAAAACACAAGTTCCAACGTTAACGTGCAGAAATAAGGAGAAGAAGGAAAACTTACTAAGATTCAAAACACCGAGGAAAACACTCGTCAAAGTCCAGAACACGTTCAGGTCAGACACAAGGAAATACTAGAACAAATACTAGGACAAATACTAGAACAAATACGAGGACAAATACTAAAACAAATACGAGGACAAATACTAGGACAAATACTAGAACAAATACTAGAACAAATACGAGGACAAATACTAGAACAAATACTAGAACAAATACGAGGACAAATACTAGGACAAATACTAGAACAAATACGAGGACAAATACTAGGACAAATACTAGGACAAATACTAGAACAAATACTAGAACAAATACTAGGACAAATACTAGAACAAATACGAGGACAAATACTAGGACAAATACTAGAACAAATACTAGGACAAATACTAGGACAAATACTAGAACAAATACTAGGACAAATACTAGAACAAATACTAGAACAAATACTAGGACAAATACTAGAACAAATACTAGGACAAATACGAGGACAAATACTAGGACAAATACTAGAACAAATACGAGGACAAATACTAAAACAAATACGAGGACAAATACTAGGACAAATACTAGAACAAATACTAGGACAAATACTAAAACAAATACGAGGACAAATACTAGGACAAATACTAGAACAAATACTAGAACAAATACGAGGACAAATACTAGAACAAATACTAGAACAAATACGAGGACAAATACTAGGACAAATACTAGAACAAATACGAGGACAAATACTAGGACAAATACTAGGACAAATACTAGAACAAATACTAGAACAAATACTAGGACAAATACTAGAACAAATACGAGGACAAATACTAGGACAAATACTAGAACAAATACTAGGACAAATACTAGGACAAATACTAGAACAAATACTAGAAGATACAAAAATAGATAGATAGATATAATATAATAAAAGGCTTTGGACTCACAGAACCTGTGTTGTCACCTTCTGCTGCTGAAGCTCCAGATGTGAACTCAGGCACCAGTTTGATTTACTCTTGTGTTTTTCAGAACCTCCGGTGGAGACGGATCCTGCTTCTGTCACTGAGGTGAGTTTCAGTCGTTATTAACACAAACGTCCCTGAGGTGACGAAACTTTGTCGACCAACATCCAGAAAAGATTTGAACAGAAGAGGAAGTCATTAAAAGTTAAAAGAAGAGAGATCTTAAAGAAACAGATTCAGATTCCTCCAAAGAGGAGCAGATTAAAATATGTTTATATTTAAATGGTTTAGTTTTGTCGATTAATGAAACTCAAATCGCTCTTGGTCTCCTGCAGCTCGACCCCATGTACGAGAATCTCAGACACGAAGGCCGACCTCTTGCTGCTGTGGAAATCTCTCCAGATTACTCTAACGTCAAGTACAGCACAACACAACCAGTCGATGACGACAACTTTGTCACTGCTGCTGCTTCTCAGCACAAAGTAAGGAAAAGCATTACGACATTAAAATCTCTACCATGTCACTTAAACATGAAGGTGATCCAGAAACAGTGTGAAGGAAACGTAGACTGTGAATAAGAACGGACAGAGACCACGTACAAAACCTGTGTTCTCTCGACTGACCAGCAGAGGGCGACTCCACTGGCCGTAAATAGAATGGAAGTCAATAGAAGTTCATGAGCCTATGTCAGTGAACATTTTACTGAGAAGTGTTCTTCAAACAGCTGATGTTCATTTGGTCAACTCTGATCATTTAGAGTCAAACAGACCATAAAGCACCGGATGTATTTGGGGGTGCTCCTCCAAATATGGTTACTTCTGGTTTAAAAAAAACAAGATGGACGTCACATTAGGTTGATTGTTGGTTAAGTGTAATAACACAATAGTAAAGTAAAGTCACACAAAAACACTTTGTCTGTTTTCTTTTTCCAGGCTGACGACAGCTCAGGTTGACTCATCTACGATCAGGTGAATTTTTCCAACAGGGCCACTGGCTCCGCCAACAGCGCGCCCCCCCCCCCAATGAAATGTGGTAACTGTGCCAGTAGGTGGCAGTGTGTAACAGAGGCTATGAAGTGATAAATACTTTAGTTCCTCATGTGGACGTAAAGTATTCAGATCAAATAAAGTGTTTTCACCTAAACGTAGTAAAGTGTGACTCATGTGTTATAACTGGTGTCTCCTGTATTACAGAAGTCATACAGTTTGTTAAACAGAACATTAGAGCAGCTCTAATCAATACTTACTAATAATAATAATAATATAAACTATCTGTTATCAGCTGAATGTGAAGCTTCATTAATCTTCAGCTCACTGAGGAGCTCATGTTTCCACTGGTCTGGTTATTTCTAGTTTGTCATCTCTTGTATTTAGTCTCTTGTTTATAGGATTATTCTTTGTTAGATTATATTTTAGTACTTTATGTGTATTCTAGAACTTTATTTAGAGAGTATGGATTTTTTTTACATTTTCTGTTTAATACCTTCTATTTTGAGTTATTTTAATTCTTCCTATCTCTTTAGTATTCATAATGTCAGTCACTGATCATTTTCACCGTGTTTACGTTGGACTCACATCAGAGCAGCTCTCCCAGCATGCAGAGGGACGTGCAGTTCACAGGAAATGCTCTGGGCGGAGACAGCGCGTGGAGGCTGTGAGCTGCTCTAAATGTGATGATGTGATTCTGTGTTTCCTGCAGATCAGCTCATCAGTTCACCGAGAGACAGTGAAGAGAAAACCTCTCCTGCCGCTATTGGGTATTGATTCCCCACAGAAATCCTCTGTGGACATGCAGGGACACACACAGTGATGCATCAGGACAGGAGACTTTTCTCCCCTGCATCAACTTCCTGTTTCCTTTAAAGAGTCGATGCTCAGGGTGCGTGTTGACATCCTCAGGTCAGAATTAGCAGCATGAGGTGATGGTCAGTTTGTCGCTGGTGTATTGAACAACCACTCTGGTTTCTACTGAACAGTTATTGAATGTTGTTCCACGTGATGATTCATTGATTGACACACAACACTTTGTCTAAGTGCAGCATTGAGATGCAAGACACATTAAGTTTGTTTCCTGCTGAACGTGGTTTCTCGCCCGGTGCAGGTGACCGAGTTTCAGACAAGCGTCTCCCTGAACCCGAGAGAAGCTGATGAAATGAATGTTCTCCAGATATGAGACACAGATCATGAATGTGTTGGAGCTGAAGGCTTTGTGACAGTTTACGTGATCAGGAGTTAAAGGGATATTTCACTCAACAACTACTCACCACTATGATGGGGGGGGGGGATATTGTATCAGGGAGAGCTTGTGCGGTGTGTGTGCACGTGAGGATATCAGAGACATTAGATTAAGAACGCGCTGTAGATGAGGCCTTTTTTAGTTAAATGATGAACCTTTGCTGAAAGCTGTTCAGAAGCTGCAGGTTCAGTGAAAGCAGGCGACATGTTGAACATGGTGGACCAAGGCAGGACTCATAAGCCTAATGGGTCTAACTGCCTCAGAGGAGTTATTGATGTGTGATTAAATAAAAGTGTGAACCCTGATCCATCTTCTCATTGCTTCTCCACATCTGTCTCCATTAACTGCTCTCCACCTTCTTCTTTCTGCTCTTCCTTTGTCCTTTCTCTCCCAAGATGAGAGAGACGACAGGTCATCTTTAATCCACAAGTGTGTGTGTGTGTGTGTGTGTGTGTGTGTGTGTGTGTGTGTGTGTGTGTGTGTTTGCTGCAGGTCCTTGCTATTCTATATTCCAGTCAGAGAGTCTGAGTCACACTTACAGGAATCTTTATATCAGAAGAGAGAGAGAGAGAGAGAGTGTGTGTGTGTGTGTGTGTGTGTGTGTGTGTGTGTGTGTGTGTGTGTGTGTGTGTGTGTGTGTGTGTGTGTGTGTGTGTGTGTGTGTGTGTGTGTGTGTGTGTGTGTGCTTGATGACATGTCCTAGACAATGCCAGACATGAGACAAGGACATGAGAGAGGAGAGATCTGCTGTATTGATCACTGCAACACACACACACACACACACACACACACACACACACTCACACACACACACACACACAGGTTAAGTGAATTAAGCTTCAAGTGAGGGAAGACATGAGTTGGAGGGGAGGTATGTAATGAGGAGGAGGAGGAGAGACAACCTGAGGAGGAGATAATGGAGCTTCTCTCTGTCTCTGAGGAAACTCAATTTGCTGAGTAGAAGGACACGAGAAGATGAAGATGAAGATGAAGATGAAGATGAAGATGAAGATGAAGATGAAGATGAAGATGGTTTCTGTCTGGAGGCTGCAGGACTGTGGATTTATTTTATTTCCTCTGGAGGTTCAGCTTCACAGCTTCAGTCATAAACCATTCTTTTTATTAATTTACAACAAACTAAATATCTTAAATTTAAATATCTCAACCATGATCTTCAGGACAGACACTGAGTCGAGCTCCTGATGTTTCCTGATCAAAGTTTCATTCAGGCTGTGAAACGTCTCGAACATTAACGGCGTCTCCGTTTAGAGAGACGCAGCTTCAGGGTCCTGGTGTCGTCCAATCAGCAGCGACGTGTATATAAGTGTTGACTTTCTCTCTAGTTTTAAGGTCTCAACTTTAACGTGTAAAGTGCCTTGAAATAATGTTTCTTATGATTTGGCGCCATAAAAATAAAATAGAATAAACCTCTTGATAATAAACTCATGGTTATTTCATCTGAATTGATTTGATGGGTTTTTGAATGTGATGATTCCTCTTGTGTTTTTTAAAGTTTGCACAGAGATGAGATTTAACGTGTGTTTGACAAAACAAACTCATGAGCTCCACCTCAGAGACGTAGATGCAACCTTTTTATATCAAGTATATATCATCAGAGGACGAGTCTGTTAACCTGCTGTGACTGGTGAGTTTTCCTCCTGCTTTCCTGTCATATTCTGCTTTGACTTGACACCACATTGACTTTTCTAACATACACAGTGTTGTGTTGTTAGTGTATTTTAAGCACATTAATATAACATTTAAGTACGTTCCTGTTACTGTTGACATATGATGCTGTCGAGATGTGATTTACATCGTTGTAACGCCAGAAAAAAATCTTTAATTAGAACAGAATAAATGATGCAGGAAACACGCGGAAGAAATTCACCAGCTCCTTCCTGAACTCAGTGAATCACACGTGTGGTAATTACTCGATTATTTTATTTGCTGAAGATGTTTTAACCAAACGAGCCAATCACAAGTATGACAAGGAAACCAGAGGAGAGGGAGGAAAAACAGAGCGATGGAGAGGTAAAAATAGAGGAGGAGGGGGAGGCATGGAGGTAAAGGAGAAGGGAGGGGCAGGAGGTGCCAGGGGAATACAGAGAGAGAGGGGGGGGGGGGAGAGGGAGGGGGAGAGAGAGAGAGAGAGAGAGAGAAGCTGATGTCATCTCTGTGATGCAGCCAATCAGAGAGCAGCAGGGAGGCCAAGGTGGGAGGGAGAACAGGCAGCGCTCAGAAGGGTGTGTTTTATGTGCCACTGCAGCATCAGTGCAAAAAAGAAAAAGGCAGAAGAGGAAAGACACGATTCAGTGGAGAGAGAGAGAGAGAGGAGCAAAATAAAATAGAGTCAGAGGAGGAGAAGAGACGAAAGAAGAGCAGAAGAGAAGAGAGGACGGAGAGAAGCAACCTGCAGAGGTAGGAAAATAAAATCATATCACCATGTGTGTGTGTGTGTGTGTGTGTGTCTGTCAGTGGGCTGTACACTGGATATGAACCGGGGGGGTGTGAGGATCTTACATAATACGATGAACAACTGGCTGATCAGGGTGTGAACTGGCATATGATTGTGTGTGTGTGTGTGTGTGTGTGTGTGTGTGTGTGTGTGTGAGCTGATTCCTGAACACGGATCAAATCATGAAATCATTGATGCTCTTCCATGTTCAGACCAACTCGACCGTCTGACCGGCTCCATTCAGCTTTTAACATCTGACGTGTCGAGACGCACTTTTATGAATATTGAGTGAAATGATGCACTGTACAACATTACAGTGGTAAATTATTCACAGCTGCTTTGTAGCGTCCTTCCTTTCATGGTAAAGCTCTGAGACGCACATCTGTCAGGTTCCAGTCCAACCACAGCAGTGACTGGTGCATCCCGGCCTGACCCCCCCTCCCTGTCTGCAGGCTCTGAAGTTGGAGTCAGGACAGTGGACGTGCACTGGAGCGTGATGTTAGAGCCACTGGGCAGAGACGTGCACGTCCTGTCAGCTCCAGTGTTCTGGAGACATCGATGATAATCTGCAGACTGTTTTCATCAGTTGGTTCAAAAAGCTTTGAAAAAGAGTCTGAATCAATTTAAAGGAACTCGTCTTCCTCCAAAATCCAAAGAGATTCAGTTTCAGTGAAGAAAAGCATTGGATCAATGAATGTTTATCATTCATTGATCATCTTTCCATCAGAGACTGAAACGATAATCCTCCGATTGATGAAGTGAGTTTGATGCTTCACATGCAGATCTACTGAGATGATCCACTCTCTGTCTTTTACTCCTTTACTTTCACCAGGTTTCTGTTTGTTCACACTGGAATTCCTCTTTTCACTCTGAGCAACGTTATTTAACACACGCACACACGCACACACACACACACACACACACACGCACACACACACACACACACACACACACACGCACACACGCACACACGCACACACACACACACACACACACGCACACACGCACACACACACACGTACACGTACACACACGTACACGTACACACACGTACACACACACACACACACACACACACGCACACACGCACACACGCACACGCACACGCACACACACACGCACACGCACACACGCACACACACACACTTTTGTGTACTGTGGCATTTCCTCTTTTGGTTGCTTTGGCAGTGGACTCCCTTAAAGTAGGCCAGAACCTGAGAGGAGGAGGAGGAGGAGGAGGAGGAGGAGGAGGAGGAAATATTAGTGAGTGAAAGACGAGCTGAGAGGTTTATCAGAGTGGGAGGGGGAGAAGACTTTACCCCAGTGGAGAATGAGTCCAAAAAGGGCAGAAAAAGAGAGGATGAGGGGGGGATGAAAAAAAAGATGGACTGGGAACAGGATGAGAGAGGTAGAGGAGGAAGAGGAGGAGGGAGAGGAGGAGGGAGAGGAGGAGGGCGAGTTGAGGTTCACCTGGTGGAGGAGGAGTTTTTCTTCCATTGTCCCTTTTGTTTAGTGCTTCTTGGTTCATTGAATTAACACAGAAATAAACAAGAATCTCAATAAGTAAAAATCCATTTCCTCAGAAATGTTCTTAAATAAACGTAAATGCATGTTTGTAACAGCTCCATGACCCGGAGCTGGACACTGAGTTCTCTGAACATTAGACCATGTGATAACTTTATACAACATGAACTCAGGCCTGACCTCAGCGCCTCCTACAGTCCACCTCCGCTGGCTGCACACTAATCCAATTCAATCCACTAATCGTTGCAGCCAGAACTCAATCACACAAGCTTGTGGTCCTTCACGGCCGCTGCGTTCCTCTGGGTTACGTCACATCACGTTTCCATGAGACAGTCACAGGTTCTTCTCACCGCGCTTCCTGATGGTGAGCTGCCAGATGTTCTCAGAGCCGGGGCGTCGCTCTCTCATCTGCTCTGAGATCAGCTCCTCTCTGACCAGCACTTACTGCACTTCTACCTGATCTCTTGCTCTTATCGAACAGATGCAGCACTTAGAACTTTCTTCAAGTCTCCAGCTTCAGTGTCGTCACTTCGGATAAAAGCTCCTCGACCTGGGAAGTGATGCAACATGTTTCTTCTGTAGGAGGCAAACATGCAGCTTGTGTGAGACAAACAAAGTCACACGAGATATCAGAACTATAATAATGAGGAAACTCTGTGATCTCTGCAGTAGAAACGTTCCTCCAGAGTCTAAACTGCTATTTTTTCAAACACTTTGCACAACCTGAACTTAAAGGTTCTGTAAATTAATAAACCGTAATAAATGATCTAAAGTACACAAATGTTATAAATAAAAAATACAATCCGACGTGTTTTTTCTCCAAATTTTGCCAAATAAATACATAAAACTTAACAAACATAAGATTTCACTGCATACGATGAAATGTAATTTGACTTTCTGATGCAAAAAGAATAAATGTTCGAAGTCAGTGGTCCCAACACTTTCTAAGATCGTTTTTTAATTCCAAACGTCAGCAGAGATCCTCCAGCCTGATATCGTCCAGAAAACACACCCAGGAGGGTCAGATTTATTGTTTAGGCAATTTCTGTTAAAGGCTGAATGTACGAGCATAAATACACACAAAGAAATGCAGTTATGTAACTTTATCTATTCAGCGCACAATATTTAGCGCCGGTTCAACAATGTGTTCTGCAGAGTTCTGCTACTGCTGCACAATGTGTTTACATAAAAGCTTTGCATGGATTACAGCTATAAATTTGACTATGTCCTTGTATGAAAGTAGTCCTGTGAACTCAAATAAATAAAGTACTACACAGTAAGAAGCCGTTCATCTTCCGCTCCTGCAAATATTTCACAATAAAAACAACTTTTTAAACAAAAGAATGGATTTGGTCAACAGAAACGCTGGAGTGCTTTTATTTTGAAACGCCTACAGAAAGTGTAAACACCATTTGTTTGTGACATAAATTCATCAGATAAAGATTCAAACTCTGGTGAACGATCGTTTCTCTTATTCTGCTGTGAACCACCATGTTTATCTGCCTGTGTCACAAACACTTCCTGAACCGTTTCAAATTAAAAGCACTCCAGCGTTTCACTTTCTGAATCCATTCATTTGCTCTAACGGGGCTTTGATTGTTATCCACAGACCGGAAGATGCTCGTCTTCATACCCTGGACTCCTGACATTTGGTTTAGTCCATATCCGACTTGTATTGAGGGAAATGCAGGAGACAAACCAGAGTTACGGGTTCGACAGTGAAGACTGATCTCGATCGACGGGTTGAAGACCACTGCTTTTTGATTTTTGATTTGAACGATCACACGAACAATCTTTTCAGGGAAATCCCTCATTTCACACGTCAGGAAGTCATCAAGTTTAATGTGATGAGGTGGAAGAGAGAGCCTTAACTTTCTGCTACACGAAGAATGAATGTTGAAACGGTTGTGGTGGTTGTTGGCTCCACCGAGGAGGTGATGTGGTTTGTTCCCAGGATCAAACACTACTGAACAGATTTCCAGTAAACTTGGTGGAAGGCTGCGTCTCAGTAGATCTCTGTGAGTTGTGGTGCTGATCGGGATCCGGAGGCAGATCCATTGGTTTTCAACATTAGAGAATAATTCATGGATGTTAACGGTCATACTTTGAGGACTCTTATCTATGAGTGTGCAGATAAAATCCTAAACTTGTAATTGGATCTAGTGAGTGAAGTTCTAGTTTCAGTTTGATTAGATCAGGATCAAGGAACAAGCTGCAGCTCCTGACCAGCAGCAGCAGCGTTAAGGAGAAGTTCAGCCTCAGTTTTCGTTCTGTGTTTGTGTCGATGTTTGAAACTCCGAGTCAGACGCTGCTTTCAGTCTGACTGTGTCTCTGCAGCTGGAGAGCAGCTCCGGCTCGCTGGCCTCCCGACGGCCCTGGATTCATACGGCAGTTTGTGGACTGAGGTCCATGAAGTCAAAGAGAGTTCAGACTGAGTTCAAATGAGATTAATCTGACTCCTGCTCGTTCTCAGTTCCTCTGTCCGTCTTCCTCAGTGTCCTCTCATCTTATCCATCTTCATCCATCTCTCTCACGCCCCCACTCTCTTTCCTCTCTGCTCCAACTTCGCCTTCCTCTCTCTTTTCTTCCGCTCTTGTTTTTCCATTTCTCCTCAGCAGAATGAGGCCTTTGTGTTGAGAAATGGGAGGAATGCCCCTCTTCCTCTTCCTCTTCTTCCTCTTGTCTTCGATCAGCTTTTCTTGTTGTGTCTTCTCCCTCCTTCAACCCTCCTCTTCCTCTGTGTGTGTGTGTGTGTGTGTGTGTGTGTGTGTGTGTGTGTGTGTGTGTGTGTTGTTGGTGGGGGGGGGGGGGGGTCCATTAGCTGGGATTAGGGACTGTAGGAGGGTTTTAACAGCCCCTCTGTGTTTGGGGTTTAATCTCCTCAGAAACAGCTAATCTAACTTCAGTGGCTTTAACACAGAGTGGACACACATGTTTGAGCGAACACACACACACGCACACACACACACGCACACACACACACACACACACACACACACACACACACACACACTTCCTCCTACAAATATGTGACTTGTGTCTGTTTTCCATGGAAGTGTGACAAGAGTCCGATTCATGGCCGGACCCCAAACACAGAGGAGACTTTATCAGTCAAATATCTGACCAACAATTTCAGTGACAAACAACCACACGGCTGCTGCGTCACCGTAACATGAAGAGCGGTGAGGAGCAGCGGACGAGGGACGTGAGTCTGACTCATAACATGTAGAAAGGTTGTGTGATCACTGGGAATATTTCGGTCTCAGTCTCTGTGTCTTTGACTCACCTGCAGTGAAAACACATCACAAATCCTGCTCCAGTAAAATGTAAAAAGAGACGAGTACGTGAAGCTTTGTTTCCAAACATTTGATTCTTAACTGTGAGAATTTGCTGCTTTTCTTTCTCTTAACGAAGTAAAAACGTGACTTTTGACTCTTGAGCTGCGTCACCTCTCGTACATTCTCACATGGACAGTTTAACTGGGCGACTGGAGGAGGAACTCTAGAGAATGTGGAGAATATCTGGAGGTTTTTAATGTGAAACTGGAAGAACACAAACATCTCAGGATGAAGAAGAGGAGCCGTACACGTAGAAGACGAAGACGTCAACTTGGAAACACGAGGAGGTTCCAGATCTTTTGGTGATGAGGGCCGACGCCGGTGTGGACGAGCTGTAAACAACAACACTGATCTTTCCACAGCAGAGTTTATACGTCATGTCCCGCCTCCTGCTGCTCTACAGGCTCCGCCCCTCACCTGGATGTTCCCACATGTTCCTGTTGGTGTGAACGAGTCGGACCCGACAACCTGCTGCTGCTGCTTCACAGACAACAACTACAGGAAATGACAAAATGTTCTGGTCATTGTGGTGACTTCATTTATCGATGCTTTTTTGATATACTCAGCAGCAGCTTCCATGTCTGATGATCATGTGACTCACACCCTCGTCCTCTAAATATATAAATATATTATTCAGACAACAAAAAACTCATAATTTCCTCTGCTTGAGTTTTTCTTCTTCTTCTCTTCCTTCAGTCCCTGGTTCCGTCACTTCGGAGCGAACCATCTGTCCGTCGGTCTGAGATCTGTGTTTCTGAGCTTTAACGAGCAGGAAAAAAAAAACGTCTCCCAAAAAACCAGACGGCTGCTTCGACACACCGCCCGAGTCAAACCGAGGAGGGGAGACAATGGTGTGTGTGTGTGTGTGTGTGTGTGTGTGTGTGTGTGTGTGTGTGTGCGTGTGCGTGTGAGGGAGAGAGAGGGGAGAGGTGAATCGAGGAGATACAGGGAGTGGCACTGGAGAGAAAGCGATGGAGAGGGAGAGGTGTGGAGGGATGGAGTGGGGGATGGGAGAAAAGAAGGAGGGGCAGCGTGGGGGATGGGGGAGAGAAATATTGCTGTGTGGTGCTGGAGTCAGGTGGTTACCATGGTGATGGGGGAAAGACAGAAGGGGATGGGAGAGAGCGAGAGAGAGAGAGAGAGAGGCTGGCTCCATATACACACATACACAATGCAAATTGACATTTTCACCGTCTGATTGAATAATAGGATAAGCATCAAATCTCCTTTTAATTTAAACCTTCCTTCCTGTTCTCTGAGGGTGGGGGAGGAGAGGAGGAGGAGGAGGAGGGATGAAGGAGAGCGGGAGATGAAGAGAGAGAGAGAGGTTCTTCCAGCTGAGTGGAGGAGACGGAACGAGATCTCCCACCAGAGAGAAGTGTAACTCGGAGACAGAGTTGTGGCTGTTTGAAGGACACGTCTCAGTACGGTGGCCCAGAGGCACCAAAACCTCAAGAGCAAATAATAAAGGAAGGAAACAGCTGAACCCAGAAGCTTCCAGAAGAACAAAGCTGCACAGTGAGAAAACACAGGAATACAGAAACACTGCAGGTCAAACAGAACAACATCTAAAACCAATGTAATTTTTTCTTGGTTCTAATTGTACGATTCACATTATATTCTATTCTATATTTATACATTATTTATTCTACATCGTGAGTTGTATGTGATCTGCAGTGTCTGTGTGACGGTGCCTATGGTGCAAAACATTTGCGTGGAACTAATCTACATAACGACGGGTCATTTCTTCTGGTTACCGCCTCAGGCCTCACTAGGTTTTACAGCACGTTCCCAGCAGAGTCCATTGACTCTCCACACGAGGACAGCTGCTCGTTTAAAGCTGCTATAATCAATATCATCAACACTTTTATATAATAGATAAGTTACCCACAGCTTTAGGAGCATTGTATCATCTGTTAGCGGGGGAGGTAGCACAGGTTTGATGCTTTGAGTTGAACTTTTCTCATTGAGGGAGACGGCTTCAGCCTTTATGAGACCAGAGGTGACAGGAACGAGCTCTGAGCAGCCGACCGGACGCTGCAGTGACCAGACGCTCGGGGTGAGCTGCTGAGCATCTATATTTAATTAGAAGTTAACATTGTTTTCCATCGCTGGTCCTCACGGAAACGTTTCACTTTAAAACAAGAACAATCTCTGACGGACTTTCAGGGAGATTTAAAGAATGAAGTCATGATTTTAGTCTCATGTTAGAATGTGAGGAGATCAGTCAGTCTCCTGTGTTAAAATGAGGAAAGTGCAGCAGCTTGTTAGGTTAAACTTTCACAAGGAACAAAACCCTCGTACTTTATCTCATCAGTATCAGGACTTTGAAAAGATTGTGTAAGAAGCTGGGTCTGTTGGAGGAAACTGTCTCTTCAGTGGAGGAGGAAATGTTTGTGGTCGACGTTGTCGTTGGACTCACATCTGAGTCACACACTCCGATTGCTCAACATTTTACACCCAGAAGCAGAGAAACTCCAGAGAGCACCAGTTCTCCCTCATGGTTATTTACGAGTTGATTTTCAATCACCACTTTATTTGCTTCCGATCTGTGTGAGCGAGGGAGCGAATACATGAATGTATTTGGCCTCACATTAGCGTATGTGTTACCCGGGCCCTCGAGCAGAAACCCAAGTCTCCATTTCAGGGGCCAGAGTCGTGTGGATGTCAGGCGTAACCGTAGCAACAGGGATACGTTATAAAGATCTACGGTATTAGTGTAGCCTAACACGTGCTGCGATCCCCCGACAACGTTATAACCAACCCCACAGTACATCCACTTGCATTGGGAGCGTTGGTATGTTTGTTGCACTGAGCAGTTCAGTCCTAACGCTACTTGGTCACATTCTCTTTTATTCTCTTCTGGTTTATGTTAAACTGTTTGTCGAGTTATATTTTGCATGAATGAGAATGAGAATAAAGAAAATCTTGAATCTTGAACACGCTGCTGCCTCCATCAGGACGACACGTTTGCTCTACTGGTTTCTCAGAGAAGAAGAAGAAGAAGAGAGCGTTGCCGCCGCTGGTGACACATGATCATGTCACGTATCGATTGACATTGCAGCCGTCTCATTGGCTGAGGCCTGACGCCATTGTTCTGCATGTATGGCGATAAGAGTCGACATGTTTTAATCCAGACTGTTTACTCTCGTAGATCAGTTACACGACAGACTAAGAGGATGACATCACTTCCTCCCTGTGTCACATGACCTATATTTAATGTTATTTCCCCTTTAATTCACTGATGGTTAAATTAGTGTCAGTGGCGCCTCTGGTCTGTCTCCTCGGTGTATTTTGTGTGACGGCAGTGATGGATGTGCGGCCGTGGGTCTTGTATCCACCGCCCATAGCACTCCGTCACACTGCGGCCCGTCCCAGCTGGTGCCACTACCCCCCCCCCCCCCGGCTGAATCTAATAGAGCCCAGAGGAGGCGGGACGCCACCCAGAGCGGGAGCTGCTGTTTGTCCAGGAACATACCGTCACTAACGACTGATCCAAGTCACAAACAAACACAGGAACCTGCCTTTGTGTGTGTGTGTGTGTGTGTGTGTGTGTGTGTGTGTGTGTGTCTGTGTGTGTACAGTGTGTGTGTGTGTGTGTGTGTGTACAGTGTGTGTGTACAGTGTGTGTGTGTGTGTGGGGAGGAGGGTAGGGGGTAGTCCAGAGGTGGTTGAGCAATGTCACGCCAATAAGAGCTGATTTGAATGTGAAAGGCGTGGGGATGCTGTGGGACCAGTGGGGAAACACCCCCCCCCCCGTCCCATCTGAACAGCGAACACACAGAAACACACAATGGCTTCATTCTAAAGTCCGACAGACAAATGAACATTTCTATAGACACTGCAGCTCCGACAGTCGACTAATGAAGCATCAATCAACACAACCTAATTAGCTCATTTTAATGCATTAATTGCTTGAAGTCATTTTTCAAAGCACATTCTATATTTCAAAGATTCTCCAGTTACAGCCTCTCGGGGGTTTTTCTTTATCTTGATTATAAAACTGAATATCTTTAGGTTTCGGGTCCTCAGCTGAACAAAAGAATTTTAACACGTCGAAAAATTTGATATTTAGAAGAGATGTTTAAAAAAAGGAAGCTGCAGGCGATGAAAGACTGATGGATTATTTCTCTTCTTGTTATTTATCTGTTATTGTTTCTTTCCAAGTTCAGATCAACGAGATTCTTTTTCTGAGAGAAGGAAGTTTAGTTTGATCTTTCATCAGCTGCTCTCTGGTCCAGTTTTTGTCTTTTTTTCTGGGAAAAAGTGAAATATTGAAAAAAAAGATTAGAAAAATTTGTGTTTCAAATAAGAAATGTACATTCAAATTAAATCTTTGTATAAACACTCAAGTAAATGCTCACAAAGTACAGCTAACGTCCTAAGATCTACAAGATGACATGACTCCTCCATGTTAGCACACGGGGCATGGCCCAGACGAGAGATATTCTAAATACAAGTCAAATGCATTTTACATATAATTTCAGGTAGTTTTTTTATCACACTGACGTTTGTTCCAGTGTTTGTGTCTCTGATCAGATTTAATGACGTAAAAACAGGCTTGATTGACAGCTGACACTGACTCACGATTGGTTGAGCAGCAGGACGGCTGCACTGTGGCTCCACCCCTCCATCACCACTGCACAGCGTCAGTATCTGGGTTGTTCTGGCTTCACGTCGTCCATCTTTATTTACAGTCTACGGCCTGGACATCAAAACACAGACAGAGCTGCACAATTAGCATAAGTGAACATTCGAACCCATCACCAGTGTTAAGTGTCTCAATGAAGGGGGGGGGCAAAACACAAACCAAGAGGACAGGAGGAGGAGGAGGAGGAGGAAGACGTGAGGCCTGTCAGTGGATGTGTTTTGTTCCAGGGTCAGAAACCTCCTTGTGTTTATTGAGTTATTTATCTCCCCTCATCCACAGGGACTCCAGTCTAGTTATCCACAAAGGCAGCTGAACACAGACGTGTGTGTGTGTGTGTGTGTGTGTGTGTGTGTGTGTGTGAGGTCATTCACTATAAACAATGGTGACTTATGTGTAAAGGTGTCATAAAGCAGAACGAGCCACTGGTCAGTTCCCAGAGAAGATGGGACTGGATGCTGGGAGCACGTATCACCTCCCATGATGCTCCACGGTGCTTTCACCAAAACCACGATCGTTCTATTAATGAACCAGGATCTGCAGAAACCTGATGTTTGGATTCCTTGATGGAAAAATGAGATTATATTTTTATTGACCTTTTATGTGTCAGTTAGAAATGTTTCCTCAGGATGTTAATAATATATATGAGTTAATTATTAGTGTATAAATTTGATTTATGGGTTTCACACTCACATCATCTCCTCACAGACACATTTACCTCAGTGGTGCTTTATTAAAATGACACTTACATTACATATTCATGAGGCCTGATGTGAAGGGCATCAGCTCAGTGATCTACACACACACAGACACACACACACACACACAGACACACACACACACACACAGAGACACGCACACACACACGCTTAGTTGAAATCATCTATAGGTTGCTGACCCCTCCTCTTTGCTTGAGGCTATAGCATGGTCAGCATTCAGTGTGTGTGTGGGGGTGGGTATGTGAGTGTGTGTGTGTGTGTTGTGTGTGTGGACTCGTATATGTGAGATGTGTAATAAATAATGAATTTAGGTGAATTTAGGTTTTGCGGCCAAGAGGGAGGGACAAACTGAGAATAGCTCTTTCTCTCCTCATGTTGCCTGCGTGTGTGTGTGTGTGTGTGTGTGTGTGTGTGTGTGTGTGTGTGTGTGTCTGTGTGTGTGTGAGTGTGAGTGTGTGTGTGAGTAGGGGGGAGTATCCTCTTCTGTCTCCCCTCCCTCCCTCCCTCGCTCTCTTGCTCCCTCTTTGCTTAATCTCTCCATCCACACTTCCCACTTCTTTGCTGCAGATCGGAATCTTTCCATGAATTAATTTCTCGCTCTGTCGCTCACTATTCGTCCACCTGCACCCCCCCCCATCTTTACTCCATGACCCCCCCCCCCTCACCATCCCTGTAGACGTCCCACCTGCACCAGCCCCCTCCTCCCAGTGGACCGGCCGCTCCACCTGCCTCTGGCCTCCGAAGCCCCCCGGGTTCTGTGGGACGGCCCGGGGGGGGGGGGGGGGTGGATGAGTCCAGTATGTTTAATGTTCACTTGAACAGAACAGAGACGTGTCGCCCACAGGCTCTGAACTGCAGCCGTGAAGCTCGTGGAGACGACTGGCTGTAAAGACCTGGTGAACAACAACGTTCAGAAAGTCCGTCTCCGATTGAAAAGAACTGGAATGATAATGGATGCTGGCAGTTGATGCTCACAAGAAGGAGTGAATAATAACGATATATTCTCCGCTAACCGGAAATGTTATAATAAATAAAAAGCAAATACAACCAAATATGTAGAACCTGAATAAAGAAAATAAACATTTTCTTTACGTAAAGTATAAATATAAAATATGATAATAAATATAACTCACGCCGTGATAAACCGGCTGAGCACAACAAAGCACCCCCCCAAACACACACACACACACACACACACACACACACACACACACACACACACAAGATCTGTTATTGTTATTTTAAATGCTTTGTTCCTCTCTGTGCTTTAACTGTAACTGATATATAATGTTATATATCATAAGAAGTTATATATCACACTGTAGATTATTATCTGCATTGTATGTATAACACTTATTTAACACTTCAAGCATTCTGGAAATAATAATAATAATAATCACTAACAGGATGTGAACGTCGCTGCAGCTCTAATGGCTCTGACTCACTTTAACGTGTCACAACTCGTCATCACGATGAGAAACTCGACTGCATCACTGACGGATGTTTGCAGGAGAACAGCATCTGCCCCCCCATCCTTAACTCAGCACCGCAGTCGGAGGTTCATGAATATTGAAATTAAAGGAAGTCAACATGAATAATCTCTTATTTTAAACAACTGCAAACCAGAGTGTGAGCGTCGCCGTCACCAGGAGCATTTCATCACTGAGGCCTGGAGCATGCTGGGAAATATACATCACCGCCCGTCGTTCATTTCTGCACGTCTGTCACAGTTTCTGTCTGTGTGCATGACGCGAGGGAACCCCTACTGCTGGTCATTATCTTTACCCTTACCAACACACACACACACACACACACACACACACACACACACACACACACACACACACACACACACACACACACACACACACTCT
>CM048045.1:25130000-25132500 GCA_026259375.1 Verasper variegatus
ATACATATAAATGTAGTTGGTGAAATTAATGCAAAATATCCTGGATACGCACTTTGCCATCTTGGGTGCAGAACATCACTTGTATCCAGAGTCTGCTGTATCGATCGGGGGGGAAGGGGCCACTGATACACGCACTTTTTTTATATCATCAAAATACGAACTAAAACCAAATATAAATTCTCAACAAACCGATCCACAAGAAAACAAATGTCAAACATTGAAGTCGTTCAAAGTGGGTCGGAGGGTTTCACGGCCGTCTGAACAGACGAGGACGTAAAGCCAAACAGTGCGACAGCAGCAGGGGACACTGTGCAGCGCTAGCAGCTAGGAGCCTGACGGAGGTGGAGGAGAACAAACACTGAGCTAAAACAGAGGGAGCACTGACTGTAGACTCATCAGGGGGACACAGACACGTCTACACATGAATCACCATGTTGCTCTGTCTGCGGAAATAGGAAACTGGATCCCGAAAAAATCAATGACGGCTGGGTTGAAGCAGCGTGATCACATGATGAAGCAGAATGAACTGAGCATCTCTCACTTCACTGGTGATGAAGAACAATCCCAACATCGTTTGTGAAATGTAGCCCCTCCTCCTCCTCCTCCTCCTCCTCCTCCTCCTCCTTCTCCTCCATTAGTATCTCTGCCATTTCCTCTGATCAATAGTGTTATAGCCGCTGTGAAGCAATAAATGCAGTGGACAGGATAAAGAAACCCTTCTGCTCCATGTGCATAAACAACTGAGATGTTAGCTGCTCTGCTCGATGCTTTGACAGAACCCAGCCGGAGTTAAGAGTTTACCAACATACAGAGACAGACAGAAAAAGACATATACAGACATACATACGCAGCAGCACATTAACATAGAATATACAGTCAGTTCACAGAGTGAAGTCCAAAGACAAATCCTCTCGACGTTGACGTGGAGAAGTGAGTTTTATTCTCAGTGCTTCTTTGTACCAGTCGTCCAAAGTTTGAGAAGAGTGTTTCTTGCTAAGAGTTTCCAGTCATTAGAATTCTCCTTCTAACCTTCTCAACTTGCCAAATTAACTGTGTGAGCATTTTGTCTAGATTTACAAAGAACCTGTTGGGAAGTGAGTGAGGCAGCATCTGTTGGGAACAATAAACCAAGCATTGTATTCATTTCAGCACTTACTCAGATCTATTCAATCCTCCCTGATGCACGTTACAATCGGTTTAGGATGAAGCTTGGTGAGCAAACTTTTAAAAAACAGCGTGTGTGATGTATAGTCTGCAGCAGCAGAGGATCTCTGTCCTTGATGTTGTGCTCCAGTGTTACTGGGAAATCACAGACGAATACAGTGATGGAACCAGTTGAATCCCTCTGAACCAGCACCAGGTTCACCGCGGTCAGAGGACGTCAGAGCATGTGAACACTGTGGAATAACACTAACGTCTCCTTTAATGACGCTTTGTGTTTCAGCTCAACCGGTTCTTCTAAAACAACAGAAAGTACGCAAGCGAGCGTACGAGGGAGAGAGCATCGTTCTGTCCTGCAACCCCCCCGAGAGCACGACTCCTCCACACATCCACTGGATGGACAAGAGTGAGTCTGTCTGTCAGTCTGCTGTCACTCGGCAGACAGACGTTTTGTTTCTGGTTCTTGTGCAGTCTGTTTCGGTTTCTGCCGCTCGGAGGGATTGCACTGCAGATTTCTACTCAAACTAATGAATGCAGCACCGTCAGATGGTGATTCTGGACTCCCTACATTTCCTTTTCCCTCCTCTCTCGCTCTCTCTCTCTCAGGGATGGTGCACATCACGCAGAGCGACAGAGTGACGCTCGGCCTCGACGGGAACTTGTATTTTGCAAATCTTTTAAAGAGCGACAGCCGAGACGACTACATCTGCAACGCACAGTATTCAGCAGCCAGGACCATCCTCCCAGAGACGTCTGTGAAACTCACCGTCATGCCCAGTGAGCATGCACACAACACACACACACTCACACACACACACACACAACACACACACACTCACACAACACACACACACACACACACACACACACACACACACACACACACACACCCTGAACCCTGCAGACAAACAACAGAAATGGATGAGAAGCTTCTTGGTGGATGTGATGGAGACGTTACACTTCAGTGTGTATTGACTCTCTCTCTCTGCAGGTAATGACGTCGTCCACGGAAGAAAACCTCAACTGTTTCGACCCAGCGACTCCCACAGCACAGTGAACGCCCTCCGAGATCACAGCGTCACACTAGAGTGCATCCCCAAAGGCCTGTAAGTGTGTGTGTGTGTTTTATTACCCAGCAAAGACACCATTTCAATATCAATCCAACCAGGTGGAGAGGCAGAAACACAACCCTGACCAAATAGGACAAAGAGAAGTGGATCTGGACAACAACTAAATGCAGGATATTGAAAACTACATGATGTTCACGCATCCGTCATAGTTTTGGTGTAATTTCAGAAAACTGCTTCTTCACAGACGTCAATTATTTTTATCAAATAAT
>CM048045.1:25137500-25182500 GCA_026259375.1 Verasper variegatus
TTGACAAGAACTAAGTGAAATGATGAAATGTGAAGCTAATCTTTTAAGTTTTAAGTTTATATTTCACTCCAGCCATATGTGTTCAACATACAGGAACAAAATCACGTTTCTCAGGATCCATTAAAACAGTTAAAAGACCAATCACAAATAATAATAACTAATAATAAGCTAAATGAAGTGCTGGAGTTCAATCATTTAAATAAAACATAATAATAGGCCCAACAAATACTGTAAAGGTAACTTATTTTGAGTTTTTGGACAGAGCCAGGCTAGGTGTTTCCCCCTGTCTCCAGTCTTTGTGCTGAGCTAAGCTAACTGACTGTAAGAATGAGGTGTAACTGTCAAACTGTTTAACACAGGAAGTGTTTTCCTCTTTGTAACAAAGTTGTTTTGAAAGGTGCTATATCAACTTCTTATTTCCTCCTCCAGTACCTGGCAGTAACCCCACTGGTGTCCGCAGTGACTCCACAGACCCAAAGACTCTGATCATCACATGGGATGTAAGTCCTTCTCTGTTTTATATATTTACATGTTCTGAAGTATTTACAGCTAAAATAAAATCATCAGACCTGGGTTATATCTATAAACAATATTGAGGCTTTTGTACTTTACTTGAAGTTTCTCTGTGACTTCTCTCCACAGTTCAGATGGAAATAAATTACATTTAAAAACTGTATTAACTTTATCAAGCAAACAAAACAAAACCCAGCTGAGCAGTAAGAATTTTCTGTGAATATCCTACAACGATCTGATAATATAATATAATATATAATCTATATATCACAACATGAAAAGGTTTGTTCTATCGTAGTTTTTGATTTCTGAGTACTTGTACATTGTTGAATAATTACTTTTACTGAACTAACTATCCAAACCCGTTGTCCACCTCTTCATCTGCTCTGCAGGAGATGGACAAGCGTTTACACTACGGCCAGGACTTCCAGTACAAGGTGTCGTGGCGGCAGGCCGGGGGAAAGAGCGTGCACTGGAACCACAGCTACACAAAGTCTCCCCCGTTCTTGGTGAACGACACAGGAACCTACGCACCGTTTGAGATCAAAGTCCAGGCCGTCAACTCGCTCGGAGAAGGACCAGCACCGGAGGCAGAGATCGGACACTCTGGAGAGGACGGTACTGTCACAGGAACACTTCATCGTTTACCTCGACTGTAGATACACCGAGTTGTTGCTGCTGCAGCTTTAATTCAAAGGGATGAATATTTGTTATTCTTACTGGAAACTTGATGCCTCCTCTTCCTCTCACTCTTCATCTCAGTACCTGAGGAGGCGCCAACGGGAGTAGAGTCAACGGTGATGAACAGCACCGTCAGAGTCAAGTGGAGCGAGGCGCAGGGCGTCCGAGGGCTGCTGATGGGATACAAGGTGCCAGTCACCGAAAGTCAACACAACTTTTATACTTTGATTTGACAAAACAATTTAGCAGATTTATTCATGATGGAATATTCAGTTGAGTTTGATGAGAAGATGGAAGAATGTGATGCTACAGTTTTGATGCCTCAGCTTTAGTTCAGATTTGTTTGCTGTGTAAATTGATTATGAACCAATTAGGCAAAGTTAACCTGTTTCTTCTTATGATGCAGTTCAAAATGAAAGAAATTTAAAGAACCAAAACATTTAGTTTCTTTTCTATTTGAAAATCTGGTAAATCTAAGGATTGATCATTCTACACTGATGCATGAAACCACATGAATTCAGTTTTGTTTCCTCCCTGTCAGATCTACATCAGGAGGTTGGGCGCCCAGGTTGGGCGGGGCCGAAGGTCTCTGGGGAAACTGCACCATGGGGACGAAAGAGGGGAGAGGTCCGACCTAGGGACGGACAGAGACACAGCGAGCAGAGTGGAGGTCGTCCACGGCATGAAGACGTCCAAGGAAGTGACGGGGCTGCAGCTGTTCTCCTTGTACGAGCTGTCCATCACTGCCTATAACAGCAAAGGGGAGGGGCCCCACTCGCTGCCTCACCGCTTCAGCACGCCAGAGGGAGGTGGGTCTCAGTGACGAGGGAGCTTTAAAACTTAAGAGACTCTAATAAAGATGGACGACATGACGGCTCCAAAGGTGGAGCCAAAGTGTCACGATCTCCCCCTGGTGGCTGGCTGCAGTACAGGTCATAAACCCAGCCTCCTCCATGTTAGCATAAGGGACATGGACCAAACAAAAAAATCAAAGTAAACATTGAAATAAATGTTTGACAGCTGAGACTGACGCGTGATTGGTTGTCTATAATCCCATACGTCAGTCACATGTCTGACCTTTGTGCTGCATGTGGTCCGAAACATCTCAACATCCACCTGAGGGAGAAACTCAAGCAGATGGAGAAGAAGAACTACAGCTTCACTAAACTATCCTGTGTGTGTGTGTGTGTGTGTGTGTGTGTGTGTGTGTGTGTGTGTGTGTGTGTGTCTGTGTGTGCGTGTGTGTGCGTGCGTGCGTGTGTGTATGTGCGTGCATGCAGCTCCGGGTCCTCCTGCATCCCTGAGGTCCGAGAGCCCGACAGAGAAATCCCTGATTCTCTACTGGACGCCTCCAGTTGAAAACAACGGGATCCTGCTGGGATACATGGTTCAGTACCAACAAGGTAATAAATACAGTGAGGGGAGGAGAGTTCACAATAAAACCTGATGTTACTCTGACAAATATCAAGATGCTGGAAATATTGAGAGAAATACCGATGTCTTGTAAGGTTTCCCATTAGTACTCTGACTGTAGACTGTGGAAGCCGCCATATTCAAATTTTTCCTGCCACAGTTTCATAATGAGGTGAGTGGGTTCCATCTCCTGTGAGAAGAACTGACAGAGTCACAGCTTCATCTGTCACAATCAGCTCCAGTTGAAGAGTGAAGCTGAACTGAGATCAGTTAAAAACACTCTGAAGTTATTAAAAACCAGAGTTTATCTCCAAGATTCAGCAGGAAACTTTGAGAATATGAAGAGTTCTGAACAGGTGGATGTGTTACTGGGTCTGTAGAGGTGGAGAGCAAAGACAGTCCGCTGCAGATGGAGTTCATCAGTGATCCCAACGTGACTCACATCGTGTTGGACCACCTGGACCCCAGCAGCCAATACACCTTCAAAGTAATAGCCCGCACCGCCACCGGTGATGGACCCCCTGTCACTCTGAGTGGCGCCACCCTGCTCGACGGAGGTGAAACTACATTTATTTGTCTAAATGCAGTCAAGTGCTTTTATTACCTTTATCAAGTCCTTTCCGTGGCACTAATTGTTTTCCTTCTTCCTCCAGTTCCTCCAACGAACGTCACCGTCGTCCAGGACAACACGTCCTTCAACCTGAGCTGGGTCCCTGGAGAGCGAGACAGGAACCACGGCTTCCACATCCGCTACCTCAGGAAGAGCGGTGGGTTGAGAAGACCACGTGACTAAAAACTAATCTCATACTTCAGGAAGAAAACCACAAATAACTTTACTAACCTGTTGTGTGTGTGTGTGTGTGTGTGTGTGTGTGTGTGTGTGTGTGTTGCAGCTGGGGGCGAGTGGGAGGAGTCAGAGTTAGTGAACTCCACGCAGGGTTTCTATTCGCTGACAGGCCTCCAACCAGGAACTGAGTACCACCTCATGATCCTACATGGAAACGTCACTCAGTGGCAGGAGGTGTGGTGGACGATCGGACCAGGTAACTGTTCTGCTCAGTAGAACCAGATGATCCGGCAGAACCCTCATGTTTTTGTGTTGTTAATCACGTGTACACACCTGTACGAGAATCCGTGGTCACTTCCTGGTCTCTCTCCGTCTCTCAGTGCCTTCGGAGATGCCCGCTGGGTTCGCCACTCAGGGCTGGTTGATCGGACTCGTCAGCGCCATCGTGCTGCTCATCCTGATACTGCTCATCCTCTGCCTCATCAAACGCAGCAGGGGTGGGAAGTACGCAGGTAACCACACACACACACACACGCACTTTATTGTGTGGTGAAGGGTTTGATATTGAGTTATTTTTTTACAGTGAAGGACAAGGAAGACAAGGAGGTGGACTCTGAAGCTCGACCAATGAAAGATGAGACCTTTGGAGAATACAGGTGGGTTTTCTCCAACCACTGTATATAGACCGTCTATAGTGACTGTATATAAAGATGACCAGTGACTGTATATAAAGTCATTCCCACCTCTCCTTCCTTTCTATCTCACTTGTCTCTCGTCCTCTAACGCTCTGCCTGCAGATCTCTGGAGAGGTGAGGACGTTAACAGACTTGTTGTGTTGCTCTTACATGCATGTGTTGTGTGTCTTTTGTGCCAGTGATGTGATGTGTGCGTCATTAGATGTAGTTCATTTAGAAAGTAGGACAACAGTGACTTTGTGGATTTTGTTGTTACAAAGACAACTACCTTGGAGGAGAAGAATGGGATCCAACTGCTTTGACTTGTGGAAGCAGGAGCAGCTCTTCTTCTCACATTAAGTCTTTCTGATGTGGTTGGATCCCCCCCCCCCCCCTTTAGCGGCAGGATACAGAGCTGAGCTGCACACCTCCTCTTCCCCTCTTGCTCCTCCTCCTCCTCCTCCTCCTGCTCACACCAACAAGAGAGGAGTTCAATAAACATCCTAAATCTGAGCCACATTGTTTCACCAGCAACACAACATGAAGAAGTCAGTTGTATGGATGTCCCAGGCATATCCCTCCGAGGACATATCGCTTTTTGAAAAACGTTCATGTTTTAACTCGATCACACCATTTGTGATTTGTCAGTGTAAGAGAAATTAAAATCTGCTGCCATTCTGACCATGAGCTGTGACAGAATCTACAGGGGGGGGGGGCGATATTCCTCTTCTTACATTATAACATTCAAACCTGGTTCAGCTGATCACGTACAGTTTGTGTTTGTGGTTTTTTCAGCGACGGGGATGAGAAGCGCTCGGACAGCCAGCCGTCCCTTGGCGGGGACAGTAAGCTGGGCAGCGAAGACTCTCTGGCCGAGTACGGAGACAGCGTGGACATCCAGTTCAACGAGGACGGCTCCTTCATTGGCCAGTACAGCGGCCGGGGGCCCGTTCCCCATGGCAACGAGAGCTCCGGTCCAGCCTCCCCTGTCACAGCCGCCCCGCCTCCCCCCATTGCTCCGTCCATGTCGAGCATCCTGAACCGGCCCAGCTAGACACACACACATCACAAATACACATACACACACACACACACACACACACACACTGCCTGCAACAACACACTGAGGGACACACCACTCCTGACTCCACTGCCTGTAATGTCACACACACAGTCTCAGTACATTCCACAGGTTTATACAGTTCATCTGTTTACAGGATGTGTCACCTTTTCTACCACGTTTACAAACACACACACACCTATAGACGCACTTGCACGCATGCACACGCACACACACACACACACACACACACACACACACACACACACACACACACACACACACACACACACACAGAAAATATGCTCAATCAGATCCCTCTTCTGTACGGAGGAGAGACAGAGAGAGGTGCGGGACAGGAGAGGAAGATGAAGAAAAGGGAAAAGTAAAACCAATAATTTCATTTTTCATCTATGACCAAAATGTCGAAACACTTTGTAGAAACATTGAAGTCTTTTTCTGTTCCAGTAACACATTTACAATTATTTTCAATGTAAACGTCACCATTTTTAATTTTCATGCATCTTCAGACTTCACCACAATGTGTCTTTGTCGTTTTCAAGTTATTTGTGTTGTTTTTGTGTATATAAGTTAGTGTGCATGCGTCTGGGGATGATTTGGCAGATTTTTGACGTGTGCGCGGCTGAAACCTAAGATGCATGATCCTCCCTGAGGCTGTTCTGAATCATTCTGTTGATACTCCACATTAATGAGTTTAAAGAGTGACGTCACTCTGTGCGTGTCTGTGTGCGATTGTTTACTCTCCATCCCTGACCTGCGGCGATGAGAGATCCGTTGCCTTAAGTGAGTCCAGTCGATCCTCCTCTCCTTCTGTCAATCATCCATCTCTCCTCACACACACTCCCTGTTCCACCATCCTCCCGTTTAAGAGGCAGGACCAGGATGTTGTGGTGACACGCAGCGCTCTGCAGCTGAACAAAACCACAGAACTTAAAAAACGGGAAAAAACGAGGTAAAACGTTTTTGACAGATTTACGAGGTGCGATCGAGAAGGTCAGAGAAGTTCCGGGTTGTGAAGCAAGGGGGCGCAGTGAAGTTCAATCAAAATTAGCAGGTATACAGAAGCTTTTTAAACTCACCTAAAAGTGATGGACTTCTTTCCCATCGCCAGTAGAGGAGCTAGTCTTTCTGTTGTTTCCACCGGTGTGTCATGTTCCACGTCATGAACACACTGAGGCGCTCTCTCACCTCCCTGTGTTGCTAAGTATGCACGTTCGCCCTGGTCACTGAGATTTGTGTTCTCCGATTGAATCCGTTCATACAAACACGATACGTCACAGAAAACCATTTAGTTTGTAAATGTCATCACACACAGAAACACAAAGTCACACATCACATACACACAGGGTCGGTCCTCTGTAGCAAAACCCAATGGGACCCTCTGAAGGGACGGAGGGAGGATGGAGGAAGAGGGGGAGGAAGAGGAGGAGCTGACAGAAAGAGAGAATCTGACGTATCGTTCTCTGAATGTAAATAGAACCTTGAGATTGTCATTTTTTATTCCCATGGCTTCTTTTATAAGATGATAAAATTGTACGTTTTTTTTAAATATCCGTTGCTCTGTTTTGATTTTGTACGGCAGCGCTTCAACGCTGTAGAGTTTGTATCATATAAACCCCCCCCACCACCACCACCATCGTCTCCTCGTTTAGAAGCCCAGAGACATTTAGAGTAGAACCATAGTGAGAACCCCCCCCCCCCCTTCATCCAGTTAGAGAAGCAGCAGAATAAAACACTGCTTGTTGAAAAGGTCTCGTCATGATGTTAACCTGTATTCACCGAGCTGTGTGCACGGACCTGAGCGAGACGCCGTCTGCAGCTCTGGATGGACCAACACTGGAGATCGATCCAAACACTTTGAGCTTTTGTTAAACTGGAGCGTCGACCTTTTCTTTCATTGTTCTTTTGTCTTTGTCCTCAGACTGAAGGACACGACACGTGAACACTGTCTGTTCATCTTTAAACGTAATAATCCACAAACTTGTTGCCTTGTTAAACGTCTGCGCTCTGACACTGATGCTGACTGTTTCTACGACTGGAAATAAAGATGGACGACAGGACACCACCTAAAAGAGTGAAGACAAAACATCTCTATCTGCAGTATAGGTCCTGAACCCCGCCTCCTCCGTGTTAGCAGATGGGACATAGAGAATAATCACTGTACATGTTATGTTGATGCAGATTTATGGTCATGAGACGTCATGATTGACAGCTGAGACTGACTTGTGATGAGTCCAGCCGGACCTCCAGTGTGATGTCACTGCTGCACGACGGCAATGTTTTGGCTCCATTTTTGTACAGTGGCAGGAAGTGGAGCTGCGTCGTCCATCTTTGACCCCGGCGTTGTATGACCCTGTTTGTCTGCCTGTCTCTGTTGCAGCCTTCTTTTATACATATAAACACGTTGGGAAAGAAAACACAACATAAAAACTTGTAAAAAATATAAAGACAAAAAAATTGAGATATAAATAATAACAATACTGCTCATGATAACAACAACTGTGCTATTATCAGTTACCATGACGCGGTCAGTGTTGTCGTCCGGAGCGATGAATCGTTCACTACGTAACACCATGAAATCAGTATCACAGGATTCAGCAGGGAGATTACAGAGGTGGTGGGGGGGCTGCTGTGATGTATGTGTGAGTGTGTGTGTAGGAGAGGTGGCGTGCAACACCACACACACACAAACACGCACACACATGTAGGGGGGTTGATGGGGAGGGGTGTACTGCAATATTGAGGTGTGCTGATGTTGTACCTGCTTGTTGCATCGTGCGCTGTTCTGTATCCGACTAACTAACCCAGACTCATGAATAAACTACGCTAACACACCCGAGCTGCTGCCTGTTTCCTGTGTGTGTACTGGTATATTTGTGAGGGCCATTTTGATTAAGGCCCCTATAGAGTCTCTCAAAGGTTCAGGGTTAGGCCTTCAGCTGTGGGGCTGGAAGAGGGATTCGTTCAATGAGCATCCTCACTAGGATAGAAGTACAGTGTGTGTGTGTGTGTGTCACTGCACAGTGGACCGAATCCTGTATTTTCAGTGAACTATCTCTTTAAAGTGTTACTGTGAAGTGACGTGAACGCGCACTGAGCATCAGTGATGCTGCTTCTGCTCCAGAGGAGGAGGAGGAGGAGGAGGAGGGGCGGACACAGACTGGCTGCTAATGGAACCTGAAAAACTCGCTCCACACAGTGTGTGTGTTAGTGTGCGTGCGTGTTAGTGTGTGTGTGTGTGTGTGCGTGGCAGACGGAACTAAACGAGGCGTCGGACTGAGCAGGAACACTGAACATTTGAGGACAGTGTGTTGCAGCGGAGCGAACATCACGAGAGGCACGGACACACAACCGGAACATACATGACACACACAGAGACACGGACACGCACAGAGACACACACACACACACACACACACACACACACCAGGAATAGATCCGCAGGATGAACGGACCGGCGGTTACGCAAGACCGAGCCGAGCTGAGGGGGGGCGCGGGGAGGACGCTCCGGTTCCAGCGGCCACACGGTGAGTGACAGCGACACGCGTCCCGAGCAGAGAAGCTGTAGTGTGTGTGTGTGTGTGTGTGTGTGTGTGTGTGTGTGTGTGTGTCTGTGTGGGGGGGGGGGGGGGGGGGGGGGGGGGGGGACCCACGTGGTCCCTGAGTGTGAGAAACTAATGGAGTCCAAGAAGAACGTGCACACGGTGCGGAGGCTGCGGCGCGTGCGGTGTGATAGCACAGGTGAGGTTTCTCTCACACGCACACACACACGTCGTATCAAGCTGCTGCTCTCACAGTCTGAGTGTGTGTGTGTGTGTGTGTGTGTGTGTTGGGGGCGGTGTCACGGTCACAAGTCAAATTGTACTGAGAGTAACTGAGTACATTTACTCGAGTATCACACACACATGAATCAGGTCTGACTTGTTGTCAGAAGTGCAGCAGACACACAACTTCCTCTGTGTGTACTTTCTAACTGGGAGACTCGTGTGTGATGCACCAGGTTCGATGTTCACGATCACAGATGCTCCAAGACGACATGAGCTGCAGAACACAGACACACACACGTGGTTGGGTTGATTATCCAGAGATGACAAACGATTACACAAAACGATACGTGTGAAGAAAAACCGGTTGACAAAAAAACAGAAACTGTCACAGAATCCGTGTTGAGTAACAAGCACAACAAACACAAGTTAAAGGTTCAGTGTGTAGAGTGTAGTGACATCTAGTGGGGAAGGGTAATGTTGCAGCTGAATACCCCTCAATTATAGTATTAAAGTATTAAATTAAACAGTATTTAAATATAAAGGGTTTGTGACGATGGATCCTTTCACCTTGAGAATATGAATGTTTATATTAGTATTAACTTCCTCTTGTTGAAAATGTATTTATCTTAAAATCCATTGATTTATCATTTTAATTATTTAATTGAATAATTGTTATCTTAGTTTTAATGTATTAGTCCCTAATTAAAAATCACACACACACACACACACACACACACACAGAGTACTGGGAGTTAGACATCCTCTCACTCAATCCCAGTACAGCTGCTCAGTGTGATTCCCTCTTGTCATGTTACACCACTTCCTGTATGACAGGGCAAGGTTTACAGTCGCACCTGGTGATTGGTGGACGATGTCATGCTGGAAACATGACTGACAGGCTGCCCGGCCAATCAGAATCACTCCGTCCTCTGCAACAAGCCCAACAGGTGTGTTGACTGGCCGACCAGCTAGTCTCCTCCCCCACATGACGTGGTGCGAGAAAGTTCAAAATCTGTATGGACATCTTCCTTCCATCCTGTCAAACACACACACACACACAGACACACACAGGCAGCACAGAGGTCCACACACACACACACACACACACCTGGCTGCTGAAGTCATGTCAGGAACACAAAGAACACTCACTCAAAATCGTCTGGAGAAAATATGGGTGCCATCATTGAAAAGCAGACTGAGCCAACGCAGAGGCTGTGAGTACACACACACACACACACACACACACACACACACACACACGTGGTTACCGCATTGTTTGCCGTAACCAGTCTAACAAGTTGATACCTGTACAATACAGCAGGCGTAAAAACCATTTTGTTGTGTGCAGATGATCACTGACTCTGTCTGTGTGTCGGTGTGTGTCTGTGTGTGTGTGAGACCGGAGGGTTATTCACCCCTAAGCTCCACTGTTACTCCACGTGTCCACTCTCCTGACAGAACAGACTTTCATTCAGGTTTAATGATAAAAACAACAGTACAAAGTAAACTGTGTAGGTTGTTGTCGCCTAATATAATTAAATTACACTTTAAATTTGTAAATATTTTCTGGCTGAATATTGGTGATAAACGCAGGTTTTTAACTGATCTACAGTAATAATCTTATATCGTCAAACACAGAATGTGTCCCATGCGTTTTATTATTCTGTTCTATTCAGCTAGAGGAGGATTTTGTTTCCCTTTCACTTCTTGAATAAAGAAAACCTTGGGTCCTGAGAAGCTTCAGGAACAAGGAGAATCTCCTCTTCTGATCACGGAGCTGCGAAATGATCCCAAAGCTTCTTAGTGCAAGTCATAAGCCCCGCCCTCTCCATGTTAGCAGATGGAACATGGACCAAACTTTAAATGTTAAACATGTTCTGATGATTTCTTATCACACAGTGTTCGTATTTCTGATTAGTTGTCATTAGTTATTTGTATAAATGTCAGATGTGTGTGCAGAGGCTGCTCACATCACGACTCCCCTCAGTACTTCACACATTCTGGCTCCAAATGACTCCTCACTCCAAGATGGCAGCTCCCGTGTTTGGGAAATTTCGGCTTCAGTTTTAGGCTACTTTCATAACATCTGTAAAATATCACTGGTCAAAGTTCAGTTAAGTTAAACTCCATGTGAAGACACGCCGTGGACTTGTTGCGCCGCAGGAAGTGAATGTTTTATTCGCCCCGAACCTGCTACACTCGCACATGTGCCCTCATACGGTGGGAGGAGCGTCGTCCATCTTTGTTTGCAGTCACAGATCTTTTTGCGTCGCCTGTCAGGAATTCACGTCTGTTGGCGTCTTCGCATTAACTTTGTATGTCATCGTGCTGCTGAAAGAAAGTCGCACCACACGACTTCTAATTAACGTGATTGGTAGAAGGCTTCCTCTTCGTCTGCATTATTCATGGTGACCAGCAGAAGGAATTGAACACTGTGTGTCTGTGTGTTTCAGCGTCGGTGCCCCAGTTCACCAACTCTCCAACCATGATAGTGATGGTGGGACTCCCGGCACGAGGGAAGACCTACATCTCTAAGAAGCTCACCAGATACCTGAACTGGATCGGAGTCACCACTAAAGGTATCACCTGACCGGGTTTCACTGATCGTACTGCGACATGTGGCCTCAGAGTTTGGACTCATTCAGCTGGAACAACGTTTCACAGCTCACTGATATTCAGACTGTGAACAGCTCTACTGTCCTTTAAGATCAATGTTAGAGAATTTAAATGTTTTATAACTTATCCGGATGTGGCTTTGCTTTAAGTTTAAGTTGTTCCTGTCATTTGTTAAATTGCAGAAATGAACTTGGCTTGAAAATACAAATGTTGAGATAAAACCCAAGAAAGTGTTTTAAATCCTGGCTTCATAACATTTGAACTCCGTTGAGTTTTTGTTCCTACTGGGGGCTTTGTTAGAAGAATTGTTAGCATTGTGATGTTAGCAGTTACTTGGTGTTTTTAATAAGATCGAAGCTTCACATGTTAGTTACCTCTAATTCTAACTCAAGAGTCCAGTGGTTTTATTACACATCATTTCTCTGTCCCAGTGTTCAATGTCGGCCAGTATCGCAGAGACGCTACACGTTCCTACAACAGCTACGAGTTCTTCAGACCAGACAACGCTGAGGCCATGAAGATACGCAAGTAGGAACCTTCAGCAATCACACAGCTGACGAACCGTCAGGTTTCCAGTTCATTAACAATAAACACGGATCAGGTTATAGGACTAAAGTTTACTGTTTGTTTGATTCACATATTTAAACACATTGGAAATCACATCAGCCAGCCCTACACTATATACAAACATAAAAGAAGCCAAATCAAGCTGTGATCAATCATGTGTCTGTGCACAGAGCCTGTGCCATCGCTGCCCTGAAGGATGTGTGTGATTACTTCACCAGAGAGCAGGGTCAGGTCGTGGTGAGTGTCGAGCAACATTAGAGCTTTAAACCTTTAAAGCAGCTGTTAAATACTAGTTTCAAATGACACTGATGAGAACAGAGTCTTTATAAAGAGAATCGGTCTCTAACCCTGAGTTTTCTCTGGAAGGTTTTTGACGCCACAAACACCACCCAGGAGCGGAGAGAGGTCATCCTCAGCTTCGCCAAAGAAAACGGTTACAAGGTTTGTTCCTTCTCTGATGATGACGAGTGAAAACCTTGAGTTAAAGTTACTGGGGCTGCAGGGGGAAGCTTCAGTAAACATGTTTTCTAAATCTGTCACACATATTCTATTGATATTTGAATTGCATATTATAATTTTTTTATATTATACCCGTAACACAACTAATGTCCCAGTAGTGGGACTAATAAAGGATTATGATCTGAAATGCATCCAATTCTCTCTTTTCCCTCCTGGTCAGGTTTTCTTTGTAGAGTCAATATGTGACGATCCAGACATCATTGCTGAGAATATTAAAGTAAGTGTGTGTTTGTGTGTCTTTGCACACAAGTGCAGGACGTTGTTCCAAGATCACTGATTTCCGAGCCAAGTGGGTTTGTCTGTTTGTGCCAGATCCCATGTGTGTTGTTGAGATTCTGTTTGTTTGTTCCCATCTTCATCGTCTGCACATACAAGAACAAGATCCTCATACAAGATTTCTCCTTCCTCTTCTCTTCTTTCAATTTTCAGTTCCTTTCATCTCATATTTAGCTTCTCTTAAACTGTGATGAGTACATACAGGTTATGATGACAAATGTCTGCTTCGGTTGTTTTAACATTTAAAAAGAAAGAAGATTCTTTATATTTCTGTTCTTCCGGGTGAGAATATAAGCTGCTGGTCTGGATTAAGAGACATGTAGTTAGTGAGAACGTACGTTTGAAGGTTGACGTTCTGTCTCTTTTAAAACAGCAAGTGAAGCTGAGCAGTCCAGACTACGTCGACTGTGACAAAGAGGAAGCTGTGGCCGACTTCCTCAAGAGGATCGAATGTTACAAGTTGACCTATCTGCCCCTGGACGACGACAAGGACAGGTCCAGGCTCCATCTTTACATTCCACCTGGTGCAGTTATGAGCCACTGAGCTTCATTGTTGTCCTAAAACTATTGTAATGATAAGTGAACTCACCGTCCTGCTGCTACAGATACTCATCCGCCGATGAAGATAGTGCCGACATAATGCTTTATACGTTTCCTCCAATAGAAACTAAACGCCACTGAGCCTTTTTTAGGTGAAACCAGAGATTTGTTTTTGTTTTGTAAAGGTTGGTTTCAGTAGAACTCGCTGAAGTCAGAGTGTTGAGACACAGACCAACTTCATGGGAGTTGAACAGAAAATCTGTGTTTTCTCTTTACGCAGGAATCTGTCTTACATTAAGATCTTCAACGTGGGGAGCAGGTACCTGGTGAACCGGGTCCAGGACCACATTCAGAGCAGGATCGTCTACTACCTCATGAACATCCACGTCACCCCGAGATCCATCTACCTGTGTCGCCACGGCGAGAGCGAGCTCAACCTCGTGGGTCGTATCGGGGGAGACTCCGGGCTGTCACCTCGCGGGGCAAAGGTTCGGAGACTATGGTTTCTGTGTGTGTTTGGTGCAGGAGACCGTCTGTATACTCATGTCTTCAGTGTGTACCCGTCAGTTTGCCAGTGCTCTGGGTGCATACATGCGAGGGCAGCACATCAGCGACCTGAAGGTGTGGACCAGTCACATGAAGAGGACCATCCAGACGGCCGAGGCTCTGGGAGTCCAGTACGAACAGTGGAAGGCCCTCAATGAGATCGATGCTGTGAGTGACTCACAAGAACACTGTGTTTACAACATGTTGTAGCTTCACACATACACGTGCAGAGCTCATTCTAAACACCCAGGCTCAGCTTTAACTCCCCTTTCCATGTTTTGAACTATGACTCCGATGAAGACATTATGTTTACATGATGTCTGTCCCATTTCTCAGGAACACTGTGAGGGAATCAAAGATTATTGTGACCTCTAAACACATATTACTCAACAATTCATACGTTTATTATGACAAAATCCACCGAATACTTTTTATTGAATTCCTAGAACATCTCGTGTTGTGAGTCTGGACAAATATGGAAGTAAACTGCAGCTTGACTGGTGGGTGGAGCCAAACCAGCAGGAGGCAGTGATTCCTGTTTGTTGAGTGTGAGTAAGTGACGCCTCAGATGGAAGCAGCGGTTTGACTTTAGATTGTGTTTCTGTGTTTGCGGCCTCAGGGTGTGTGTGAGGAGATGACCTATGAGGCCATTCAGGAGAATTACCCAGAAGAGTTTGCACTGAGGGACCAAGACAAGTATCGCTACCGCTACCCTAAGGGAGAGGTGAGTGTCGGCCAATGGGAGGACGCAGATGCTGTCACATTGAGATTTTATTTTATTTAATTCATCAAATAATCTTTTAGTCTCGTCAGAAAAAGGTTCAAGAGCCGAGTTGACTTCTTCAAGTCCAGTATCCAAGTGTTTTTTAATGTACGGCCTCGATCCCGTTTCTGTGCCTCAGTCGTACGAGGACCTGGTCCAGCGTCTGGAGCCCGTCATCATGGAGCTGGAGAGGCAGGAGAACGTCTTAGTCATCTGTCACCAGGCGGTTATGAGATGTCTGCTCGCCTACTTCCTGGACAAGAGTGCCAGTGAGAGAAGAACCTATTTCCTTGATGTTTTGCAGAAGCTCATCGCCTGCAGGAGACTCAAAGTGGAGATTTGTATTGACAGACTTTTCTCTGTTTGCCTCAGATGAGCTTCCGTACCTGAAGTGTCCTCTGCACACGGTTCTGAAACTCACCCCCGTCGCCTACGGTCAGTCTCTGCCCAACATTTCTCTTCTCACGGTGATGGTGACGGACTGGTGATGGTCCAGTCTGGACCATCACCAGTCTGGACCATCACCTTGGTCCAGACTGGAATATCTCAACTTCTGTTACGTGTTAGAATTTAACCTTCTCATTAATCCTGGGGATGAATTGTAAATTGTAATACATTTGATGATCCTTTCACTTTTCATTGTTTGTGTTTCTCTCAGGTTGTAAAGTGGAGTCCGTCTTCCTCAAGATTGAAGCTGTCAACACACACAGAGACAAGCCCGAGGTGAAAGATTATCTATGATACAAGTGGTGTTGACAAAAAGACACACTTCTTTACCATCTGTAATAGTTTTATAGAAGTTTCTTAAATAGACACTGCATTTGTCTCTTTGTCAGAATGTGGACGTGGACAGAGACCCAGCGGAGGCGTTAGAGACGGTGCCGGACCACATCTAGAGGAGGAATCAGACCAGCGAGCTGGTTTCAGCTCCATCCACCCTGATGGACAGAGGCCTTATTTTGAACTGAAGTAATTATAGTGATCGTTGTTAATGTGTAAAACTCCTCGATAATGAGAGTGAGACATTTCTCAGCCTATTACCATTGTAAATGCACTTTATTTATAATGTAGGGCTCAGGCCAAATGTCAGACAGGAAGTGGAGGCTTAGCTTAAATATGTGAAGCAGGGAAACGGCTAGCTTCGCTGTGTTTGAAGGCTGGTAAAGCTAGTTAAAGCTAGCTGGTTAAATTAAGCTAAACAATTAACACGCTGTGTCTCGGTTAACCCCTCCAAAGAGAAAACTAAACAATGTGTTTTTGTTGTTGCGCTAGTTAGTCTGGCGACGTCACCACAGGATGCTACGAACTGTGAGGTACGGGTCATGTGACATGAGAGCGTAGCTGAGCTCTCGCTTACAGTGGCCAAGAGAGTTCAATGCACATCTCAATAAAAACAAAAACATGTGTAAATTTAGAAAAACCTTTAATTTGACGACACGTGCGCTGCCAAAAAGTCACAAAACGTGCAAATACAGAAACAACGGAAATGTTCCCCGGGACCCAAAGCGGTGAGGAACCTGCTGTAGTTCAGCGCTTGTGAAGTTATGGACGTCTGCTTCTCGTCAGTGCTGATGGAACTTCACAAAGTATTGAACTACAGCGATGAGACTTTCCTCCATATCGCCCGGCCCGAGCTACAAGTCCGACAAGACGGTAAGGCTGCGGAAAGTAGCCTTCGGTAGTCTGGACAGATTAAGGGACACTATGGAGCAGAGGAATCTGTCCCCCAAAGACAGTCCACCCCCCCCCCCCCCCCCCTTGGTTTTTGATACCTTCTGACAGCGGCTAGCAGTTTCCCCCTTTATCTTTATGCTAAGCTCATCACCTAGTTTATCGCCTCACGTTTAGCACACAGACATAAGTGGTATCGATGATGTGCGACCATGATGTGCCTCACGTAATTTAAAAGACACATAACTCTATGCACCCGACATGCAGACACACACCAGGTGTAGTGTGTTTGTGTTGTTGTATGTTTTTAATGGACCTCGGTCATTTTAATAAGTAACACAAGGGGATCTGGTGCAATACTAGTAATTGTGGTGCAACGTGTCAGTTTTTAAAATATGAACATACTTCTGAAATGACTGTGAAACCTTGAAAACCACGTTGAGCGTGTTCTGGGGTCAGTGTGACAGAGGGGACGGCCCCTGGTTCCCTGTGGGTCACATCAGTGATCACAGGGAACTAGTTATCATGAAGCTGGTTAACTCTGGATCTTATTCATCTGATCAACATCACCAGAGACCAAACAGCGACACCTGTTGACAAATCTGGGTACTGCAGTAGTAAAAAGAAAGTGATGGAGCTGTAAACTGATGTAGAATCTATACAAGTAATAGCCATACAATGAAGAACTATAAATATTGTAATTATTATTACAAGCAAAATTAGATAGTAAAATATTCATGAGAATGTGATATTTGCTACACTGACAATTTAATATGTATATCTGTATTAATGGTGCACTAGGCTGTTGGTGGTAAAATAACAATGTTATAACCCAGAGTTAACAAACTTCTATCCCTCCTGAAGGAGCCGGTATGATTTGGCAACATGGATAACAAAGTGATCTTCATTGTTTCCCAAACCAGGGGTCAGGAGAGATAAATAACTGAAGTTCAAAAAGGTCCTCAGCTTTATGGCAAAGCCGGTCACAGGTCTCTACAATCAGTTAGTTCATGGGTCAGAGGCAGGACGGTGTGTGAACCCCTGATCTCACGTTAACAGTTCAGGCCAAAGAGTCGGGCAACGTGCTAATGTCGATACCGGCCCCAGGGTTGTGCTTCTCGTAGCTGGAACTTCTACAGTTTGTTTGTGTGACCTGAGGATCAGTACAAAATACAGTCTTCTCTTCAGAAGATCCTCCTTTAAAAAGAACCTGGATGCCATCACATGACGGTGTAAATAAATGCATGTTCTTCTTCCCACACAATGTGACGAGTGTCAGAAAACTGGTATTTAACCTCAAGTCATCCTTTTAAAAACCCGTTCAGTTGTAGGAAGTCCAGTGTCGCAGCAGTGAATCTGTGTCCAAGGCCACGGCTCCGTCGTGCTGCTGTTCCTGTGTAAACGTGCTGTAGCCGTGTGTCCCGAGCTCTGTGATGAACGTCAGTGTGGAAGTGCTTCAACAGGACGCTGTCCTTGTCCAATGGCAGTGAGTGTGTGTGTGTGTGTGAGAAATGAGTGAAAGACCATGTCAATCAATGCAAATCACTGATGTTGAATCTTATAAAACATTTTATTTTCTGAACTGTGACGGTGACGTCCAGGCAATAAAATGAGAATGGAAACCTGAAGTGTTTGTGTGATGTAACATGTCAGCAAAAAGGAATTAGAGGCTCAAAGGTGAAATAAAGTGTGAACACAGAACATATAACTGGTACTGATGCAGCCTCTGTCTCAGCATCACACTGGATAAATAAGAACAAGGGCAAAGGAGTAGTGGGTCGTTTATCTCTGGCTGCTGGTGCTGGCCTGCGTGGAGTCGGGGGTGGAGTGGGCTTCTCTGTACTGCTGACTCCAGCTCTGAGGGTCCTGTTCGTGAAGCTGAGGTCAAACACAGGTCGGCGTTAGACACATCTTCAGTTGAATTGGAAAAAAGAATGCACAGGAATGTTCAGCCTGCTCCTCCACAGGTAAACAGACACTTACTTCACCCATGAACTCCAGGATTTTGGCTTTTGATACTTCCAGGTCAGCGCGTTGACCCCAGCGAAATTCATGCTCCGCTGGTTCTGTGTGAGGGATCCGCACATACTCCAGGTACCTACACACGCATAAAACTGAAGCTTTGCAGGAATACTTTTATGTTGTAAAAGACATTCTGCTTTTAGATGTTCAAAAGACCCAAAGAACCCGGTGCTGTGTAATGTCTGGAGTGAGTGGTGGTCCAGCCTCTGCTGTAGAGGTCTGGAGTTCCCCTCTCTCCTGCTGCTCTGTGGTGTGGTATAAACCAGAGTCTATGGTCTGAAAGACACTGGCTCTGATCACACCAGTAGTGAAACACAGAGTCGAACCTGCGACCTCTGACTCCAGAACCGCTGGATTACAGGACTGTACTAACATCAAGGTGATAACTACTCACGCACACCTATAGCTGTGGGGGTGGGGGTGGGAGTGGGGGGGATTATAGCTTCTTGTAAAAACCCAATTCCTTAAATATCAAGTAAATGAGGAAACCTATTTCAGAGCTCTGACTTCAGGAATCCACAAGAAAGAACACGTTCATGTGTAACCTGGTACAAGTGCAGAGGTGAAGGCCTCTGTCATGTTACTTCTTACCTCTGACGCACAAACTCGTCTGTGACCAGCTTCTTCACGTCACCAAACTCTTCATGTTTCACTCTGAACGTTTCACATCGTCATAAAAAGAGGAAAGAAAATGAATAGAAACAAAAAGACACCAGAGTTTCAACAAGTTACTTTGTTTGCTCTTTATATTCTGACTTTGACGTGACTCGAGTATAAATGTGAGAATTATCTTGGTTTTAAATGTATTTTTGAACAGACTTGGATGAAATGTTGAACTTAACTTGAACCATATTAACGTCATGTCAAGACAATTTTTAAAAACTTGTTCTAAAGTCGATTTTTCTGATGGGGAGACGCCATCTGACCAAACCCACCTGGGGCACGTTGCACCATTGTGCAGCAGTTTCTGGGCTAAACAACGTGTGTCTCTTAACAGCGTCAACAAGCTTCAGGTGTCCTCTGGTTTGGTGGCTGTGTCTGAGCTGTTTTAAAAGGCAATAGATTCTAAAGGTCTCTACAGCAGCTGCCGTTTGTTGGTCACATCAACTCAAGACCTGTTTGTCATCAGTAATTTATAGTGAAGTAATTTTATCCTATTTGTTGTGTAGTTTTGTCAGCGTGATTAAAAATACATTTTAAAGTGAGACTGAAGTTAAAGACAATTTATTAAAACATTTACTTCATCTTGTTCCCTGTCTAAATCATTTTTGCAATATATTAGATTAAAAGTCAAACTACACAGGTACAGATGTAGAACAATCAAACTCCTGCCTCACCCAGCGTCCACTCGGAGTTTCTTCAGAGTGTTCCAGATGAGGACTACACAACAGAAAACACAACCATGTCTTTCAGGGACAAATGAAACAAAAATTGTGAATAAACTAAATATGTGGCCGATTCGTAACTCACTCACTTTCTCTGACGACGCCTCCTTTCATGAAGATAACACTGAGGATGACGAACAGCAGACCCATCTTTGGATTGGTGGGGCTGCTGTTCACATAGTTATGAGGCAGAGTTACAAACATGATAAAGTGTAAAGATCCACGACTGACAGTACTCACTTGATCCGTGAGGCTTCTTCAGCCGTTTCCAGCTTATTAATGAGGATGTACACGTGAGTTTTGGTGTCGATTTCAACCAGTTTAAGACCAAATACCTAGTTCGGTGAGAAGAGAAGAGAAGAGAGACTTTGTTGTAATGTGATATTTCTGTGTTTAAAATGTTGTTGTCATTGATCCTGTTTGACAGAACGAACCTGGTCAAACGTCCGTGTCGCCTTCTTCATGATCTCTGGGTAAATGTTTCTATAATCTTTCACCACGTGTTTCACCAAGTCTGGAAAAAAGAGAAATTACACTATTATTGTTTATTTATTTGTGTGTGTGTCTTAGGCTATATCCACTCCTTTGAAAACACATCACTGTCACATGCACGTCTGCCGTCCACACCACTGCTCCAGCCTCTGAATCAGAGAACTTTGTAAAAGCTGCAGGTCCAGTTTTACTTTGAAAACTCTGGGGTTGTGTTTTAGTCTGAAAGGACAGAAACAGGGGTTGTGTAACTTCACCTGCTCGGCGGATGGGAATCTTCTTTTGGTCCTTCACCAGGAAGTACTGCACCACCTCTGCTGTCTACGAGACGCACAGACAACGTGTGAATATAAAAATATTTAAATCAATTTGAAATAAGTGTGTAGATTTCTATGCATCGTACCTTTTGGTCGACCTGCGCAGGTGTGAACTTCTCCAGTCCTCTCTGGACCTGGGACGTACTCGGCTGAGTGAAGGTCGGGTCTTCATCGTCTTCCTGAGTCCCGAAGGAGCCGTGTTGTCTCTACGTGTAGAAACGGAGGCTGAGACCAGACAGATTTTCTGCTACAACCTCAAAACCCCCAAAATATCAAAGAAGGCCGAACTTTACTGCCCCACTGAGATAACTGAACTTTAATTTTGAAAAATAAATTAAACTTCTTCGAGTTCAGCTTCAGAACCATGACAGACACGTGGACATGTTGGTAACTGTATGAAAGTGACATCTTTCTTCTTTATCAGTATTCACCTTAACTGTTCATGATCTGTATATATACTTATTAATCTACATAATCTATGTCTGTATTACTCACCTCAATGCACTCGATCCCTTTAATCATTCAGTATTTAACTACGTTCGTACATTAGTTTTCACATCCTGTCACATTCACTACTCTCACTTTAGAACAGTGTCCTGTACTAGATTTCATCTTTCTGTGGACATCGCACTGACGTCATAGATGTTTACTCTTGTTGTTAATGTGGTCTCGCTCTATGTGTCTGAGATTTGTCCTCCGGAGACAAATAGCAGATTTGTCCTCTGTGCAGCCGTAGGGAGAAGAACAGTTAAAGTCTGATGATGTCAGAGTGAAGTAAAGGTTCGTGATCGTGGGAAACTCAACGGTGTGGATTAGTTTCCAGATAAAAGGTGTTAGTTAGTGCAGAGGAACACAGAAGGGATAGTCTCCATCTTGTCCTATGTTCTCAACTGGTTTAAAAAGACAGAGGTAATGATGTCTGGTCTGCTGAGCAGGCACGTGGTGCTCAGAGTACTTTCAGAGTACTTAGACAGTACCTTCAGAGTACTTTCAGAGTACTTAGACAGTACCTTCAGAGTACTTTCAGAGTACTTAGACAGTACCTTCAGAGTACTTTCAGAGTACTTAGACAGTACCTTCAGAGTACTTTCAGAGTACTTAGACAGTACTTTCATACGAGCCAGCAGTCAGTCAGATTTACCTTCAGCGTCAGGTTCGTTGATTACAAACGGAAGTGACGTCCCTAACACCTGAGCTGCAGTGACACAATCAAGTCGCGTTCAGACATGAGGTCGAACAGTGACAGGACATGTTGTGTAGTCACGTGTGAAGAAGACAACAGGGACAGAATGAAGTGAACTCACTGAGCCCGACAGCCTCTTCCTCTGCGTCATGGCGTCACAGCGTCTGAAAGACACGGGTCCGCGTTCCACCTGATTCCAAACACAAGAGACACGTGTGAGTTAAAATCAACTGTGTTGCATCACCTTCAATGAACCACAACAACACAAGCGACAGCACGTGTCTCGTGTCTCGTGTCACTGGAACAAACTCACCTCCTGTTTGTTTCTGGACGAACTCCCGCTGCCGGGGCTGCAGGCGCTGCTTGATGACGTAGACACCCTGCGTCGGCTTGATTTCATTCGTTTAACATTTCTAATAAAACAATTTACTTTAACTTTTAATTATCTTTCTGTCCAATTCTTTACTGTTTTTATTTTTTCCTTTTTAAATTGGTATTGTTGTAACTTCTGTCGTGACTAATAAATAATTAAAAATACAAATTATAAACCCATTTATAATCAAACCTGCGCCGACAGAAGACGCAGTGAAACAAACATCTAAATTAAACTGTTAAACTTAACCAAGTTAAAATACTCTGAGCTTTTTATTAGGAACACCCGTTTGTCATGTGACCATCCAATCAGCCAATCACGTGGCAGCAGTGCAATGTTTAAAATCCTGTTGATACAGGAGCTTTAGAAAATGTTCCCATCAATTATCACAACAATAAAAACACTGATCACAATCTAATGTTCAACACGTTTTCATCATCTGCTGATTTGTCATAGAAGAGAAAACAAACCGACCGACACAGTCCAACGGTCAAATTTAGAAAAGTCTAACACTTTATTGACATTCACATACAATAGGAAAGAGTGGCAATCACAGTAAGGCAATACATTCATTAGAAAACACAGATCACTCAGCCTTTCCTTCTTCATAAAAACCACTGACCTCTGTGATGTGTGACATGTTGAAAAGGTCAACAGAAAACCTCACAGTTTAATGTGTTGGGAAAAGAAATAATCTACACCACTAAGAAACCATAAGGAGGTTTACAGCGAGCAGGGAACACATTGATGTTCCTGAACTGATTTAAAGTTAAAACAGAAAAACTGAAAATCGAACAATTGGCATCATCATATCCAAACATTGACTCTGCATGTGTCTCTCTGACAGACGGCTGACCTTCAGATTATAAATTATAGATCCAAAGAACAGAGCACAATAAATATTTAGTATTTCAACAAACAGCAGCTTCGTGTAACGTTCTCCTGAAAGTGGGGAAACAAGTGAATTCAAGCCGAACGCTAGAAAAGAACCTGAACCTTCCTGCAAAGCCAGAATTACTGAATTATGTATTTTTAAATCCAATACCAAATTTGATTTAATTCTTCTACACTGTTTGATTTTTCATTCTGTGGTTACTGTTTTGCATCGTAGTTTATACTGTGGTGGCAGAGACTCTAATTCCTGCCATGGTTTTAAATGCTCTTCACATGCAGGAGGAATTCAACGTATTTATGTGTTCATGTCAGAAGTCGCTGCTGATGCAAACCCGGCATTTGTAATCACTGCTGCTTCAGGTCTAAAGGGTCGAACTTGTATTGTGAAGCAGCCACAGGATATGTAAAGGACTGTATTTGTTGTTTTGATATTTTCAGCAGCACAAGACATCGATCAGTTGATGGTTTTAAATGCCAGGGAGCAGAAAGTGACCCGATGTGTGGAGCAAGAAAACAAATCACAACAAGATGCACAAAGACTTCCTTCTTCCTTTTCATTAAAATATTGAGAGTTTATTCGACTGTTGTGTTAACTGATACAAGAACGCTCCATCTGCTCGGTGACATTTATCATCAGATAAAAATAAAAGGAGACTGAAATCTTAAGAGTTGTGAATTGAAGGTTGAAGTTCTGGCCTCATGCATAAAAGTGTGATGTGTAACACGCCCAGAACACCACAACTGAACTCCTCCCCTCGTTACATAAAGGACACACTGCTTCCTGCAGTGATAATAGACGTTGGCATTGGGCGTAAATCATGACACGTGGAATCGTCCAACATTCTTGTCCTCTTCTGGACACTGAGCTGGTTGGTGGTAGCAGGAAAACAACAGCTGACACAGCTGAAGTTAATTTAGAAGCACTTAAGCTTCAATCTATTCTCGAAATTCTACAAACGTTGGCGATCTTCCTCTCTTCAGTGACGGACAGCACACAGGAGCAGCAGTGACTTTGAGGAATTCAAGGACCTCAGTCATCTGTTCTCCAGTTTGTCCTGGAGCTGATCCTGTTTGAGCACCTGAATCGGATCGATGAAATCAAAGCTTGAAGCCTGTTTGAAACGTTGGCTGAGTTACAGAGGAGTTTCTGTTGCATCCAAATTCACAGAAGAGCCTGATTTTCAATGATCATGATCCTGATGCAGCTGAAAAATCCAAACCACCTTCGGTTTGTCAGGACCCTGTGGATTTTGTGTAGTTTTGGGTGTTGCAGCGGAGTAGAGGATGTGAGCAGATACCATGAAATGTGGTAAAAACAGTCCTGTGTTTTAAGTTACCCTCAGTTTTAGGGTAAAGGCTGATTGGCTGTGACTCAGGATCTAGTGTGTATCTGCCCATGAAGGGCCTCAGCCTGGGCCTTGAGGCTCCGAAACTCCCCCTGGATGAAATCAGTCAAAGTCTTTCTCATTTCCATCTGAAAGAAAACGTTAACAGAAAGAATGTGTTGAAAATACATGAATATCCTGCTGATGTGGCACTTTCCCCTCAGCATGTTCACTGAGACAGTTAACAGAATGTTCAACAACCAGGAAACAGAAAGCCGCTGGCCAGTGGGTGGCGCCGGTGCAAGACAGCTGCAGCTAATAATCATTTTCACTGCTGATTAATCTACAAGTGATTTCATTGATAAATTGGTTGGTTTACACAAGTTCAAAGTTCCCAGAGTGACATCTTCAAATGTGTGGTTTTGTGCGACAGATTAAATGTTCCAAGAAATCTCATCAAGTGACTAAACATCAAATTCCAAGGTAACACGATGAAGAATAGTTTTTATGTCTTTACTTAAAACACAGACTGTAAATCATGTACATGTGGAATCCAGTCTGTCCTCACCTGGCTCTTGTTTTCGGCTCGGAGTGATTCAACAAGGTCTTTCACGCTGAACGGTTTCCCCACCAGGACTGTGATTTTCTGAAAGGAAACCAGCGTATACAGCTGCTGTCACTCACAGGCGACACAAAGTCGTGTGTGTGTGTGTGTGTGTGTGTGTGTGTGTGTGTGTGTGTGTGTGTGTGTGTGTGTGTGTGTGTGTGTGTGTGTGTGTGTGTGTGTGTGTGAGTGAGTGAGTGAGTGAGTGTGAGAGAGAGAGCTGCTCACAGCTGTACAAAGAAACAAGTTTACGCTGCTGTTTGCACATGTCAATATAAATAATGTCTATTTTGACAGACAGACACTAATCAGGGGGAAACAATGTAAATGAACATTAGTCGTTCCCACCTTGCCTGTCCGAGGAATGTAGGGCGCCGTATTGGGCAGAACATCACTCAGACCTAAGACAGAAGTAGAACATAAAGAAGAACAATACATGAACACATTATGAACTCATCAATTTTCTCTTGGTATCAGAGTAGTGATCTATCATCTATGTACTGTAGATAATCTATATCTTCACTTCAGGGTACTGTGATGCCGTCATCGATCAGGTGTGATGTGAACTCACCCACATGCCACAGCGGCAGGATAATCGGATTGAGGGAGCAATCTGCGATGAGCCGACCCACACCTGGAACACACACCAGGAAGTTTGAGACAGAACCACAGACACACAACAAGCAACACAGCTCAAGATAAAAACTGTCAGTATGGATTATAAAGTAATCGTGTACATTTGTATTGTGATCGGAGGACAGAAACACGACAGGAACATGAACCGTGCTCACCCCATTTCAATCGTATGAACTCTTCAGTCATGTTGACTTTGCCTGTGAAAAAGGAACGAGACAGAAAGTGCTTGATTCCCTTTACGATAAAAACTAAATCAAAAACAGAAGAAGTTCCTGGTCAGATGAGTTTGATGCCGAAGCCTAAACCAATATCAGTCCATAAAGAAATGATACAATATATGAGCCGACTTATACGATTTATGAAAAATAAATTGCACTGTGATTCCAAAGACGTTATCAAACCCTTATGACAGAGAAATGTAGCTGAGGTTTGATATTTTACAGTTTACCATAAACTTTATTATAAACAATATTTATTTAACACAAATACAACCAAATATATAGAACTTAATTTAGAAAATAAAAAATGTTTTAATGTTAAATATAAATGCACATCTTTTCTATATTATTTGTGTAAAATGTATTTGTGGCTACAATATTAACCCACATATGATTTTCTTTTTTACTTTTTCTCATGAGTCAAATCATATTTCATGCTTGCAATGCTCAAATGCACACACACACAGACACACACACAGAGACACACACAGACAACTCAGAACTGATCAGATCGCCTGAGACAGATGTTAAAACCAGGTGTGAACGGGACGAAAGAGAACAGGACGATAAAGTCAAAGCTGCGAGCAGGAAGGTTCACATACCCTCTGGAAAGATGTGCACCCATTCTCCTCTGTTCAGTTTCTCCAGAATAAAATCCATACCTTTCTGGTAAACGCCGTCACCTGGAGAAAACATGTAAATGCAAGTGGCTCATTCACACAGTTGTTGAGTTGCAGTGGGGGGTGGGGGGGGTGATGCAAACAGATGTGTGACCCTCACCTCTGCAGACGGGAACACACTTTCCACGGCTGAAGAATCTGGAGTACAGCTCCATGGTGAAGCAGATTTCGGAAGCTGCGGGGGTCCTGTCCATCAGCCACAGGTGGTTCAATAATCAGCATCCAAAAGATCAATCAGTTTTCTACAACTGAGAGAATGTGAGATGAAGAACTCACCAGCGCATCTTGTTGAAGCTCCACAGCTGGCGGAGCTGCAGCACGCCTGTCGCAAACACAGGTTTCTTACAGCAACTGTTTCTGAATGGACTGTGTTCAGTTCAGGTTTTGGAATTTTGTTTATTTCACACAACATAAATACAAAATACATAAAGGAAATGTTAAACGTATGTGTGGGGTGTGATAGAAACATGTCTTATATGAAAACCACACCCAAATATGACTAAAAATGTAATTAAAAACATACAAAATCTTCAGTATAGGTTATATAGAAGTATAAAAGATTAAATTTGACTTATATTAGTATAAGAGAAAAAAAATAGAGAGGGAACAATATGTAGAATGAATATCAGAATGTAAAAGAGCTCAATTTCATTGCAAATCAAATGTTAACAGATTTCTAATTCTCCTTTTGTACGCGGACACAGAGGAAACCAATAAATGCATATTTTCATTCCACAAGATTAAACTCTGACATTTAATAGAAAACTGACCACGAGATGTTTTATGATGTGTGTGGTGCCATATTGTCTTTACCCCAGATGTGTGGGTCGTCCATACAGGACTGGTGATTGGACAGAGTGATGAGGGGTGTGTCGGCGGGGCGCTGGTCAATCAGGTTCAACAGAACCTCGTGGTTTTGGACCTTCAGACGGTTCATGTACTCTGAAGACGCAGAGATTGAGAGGGAGAGTGAAAAAACAAGAAAAAAATCCACAGTTTTATTTGACAGAATTAATATTGCAGCATACAGTAATTTATTCCACAGTTTATGGTTAAAGTGTAAAAATATCAAACCTCAATACATTTCTATGTCATATGGGTTAGATATCAACAACTTAGGAATTTCAAACTATTGTTAAAAATGTATATGGACTTATATATATACATCTGCCCCAGGAATCCCTGTTGGTCTGGCTGTAATCTGCACGTATATAAATGACACAGTCCCACTCACTGGTCCAGAAGTAGGAATAGGAGCCGACCATGCCCATGATCAGGGAGCCGGAGATCCTCCACGCCAGAGCAGGGCACTGTGGGAACGGCCATCGGACCTCCAGGGGCATCTCTCCACAGACTCTGCGTCCACAGACACACACAGACACACAGTCTGTAGATTTATTTACTGATTTATATTTTGTATTAGAAAATGTGAGATAATTGAAGATAAAAATGGCCACACAATGTCTACTCCGACAGATTGGGTGGTTGAGTTTATTATCAGATGTTCAGGATCATAAAGTCATCCTGACTTCAGAACCACACGTGCGGAGCAGGAAGTCTGACTCAGCAGCAGGAGGTTCGGCTTCATGTCTGCACATCACTCAGCCTCCTCATTAATAAACAGATTCATTCATAACTTGTGACGTTTTCACCAGTGTCAACATCCAGGCTAACGTCCAGCAGCTAGCAGGAGTTAGCCTGTTAGCCACAGTTAGCTCCGCTCGCAGACACTGTTCACTTTCATCCTGAAGAAAGAAAGTGAATGAAACACAGTGACGAGCCGGTGAAGAACAACACAACCAGCTGAGTTCACTGAAAGCACCGAGTTAGATAAACAACGAGCTGTAACACACACACTGTAACACACACACTGTAACACACACTGTAACACACACACACTGTAACACACCGTGTGTGTCTGAAGCTACACACTAAACACGTTAACACTTCAGGGAATAAAGGAAACATCAGAAACACACGTTTATCTCGACGTCACCCTCTCTTGCTCTCACTTTGACGGACACACAAACCGGAAGTGGACGCCCCGCACTGAACTGTGGGTAAGGTAGTCTTCTGGAGCAGCCTCTCGCTCTGGTCGGGCTGCTGACAGGAAATGACGTGATCCGGAAGCGGAAGTTGATCTTCTGTTGTTTTCACCATAGACTGTATATTAAAACTAAATATAAAAACTGTATATTAAGACGGTCCCCTGCTGATCCTTTGTTTGACTTTTCTCTCTGTGAAGAATTTACCTGGAATATATTATGAATTTATGGTTAAATACAGATAATGTGCTAAATTAAACTATTAAAATAAAATCTGAATTATGCACGAATTATGCAGGATTTGATGTAAACTAAATACTCTTATTAACAAAATCGTGTTTTTCTTATTATTAGTAGTAATAATAATAAGGATGATAATATAAATAGATGGTATTATTTGTAAGGTTATACAACATTGTGGTAAATACACAACTCTTACAAAGCATAAAATTGGTAAAAATGTAAATAAATAAATAAATCCCAATTTAACATTTTGAAAGAAATGATAATAATAATAATATGTCTATGTGTAAATTAAAAAGGAACTGGGTCTACGTTGCAGCACTAACGGGCCCGAGCACATGCATTTTGAAGCCTGTTGCAGTCGGTGGAGAGAGCGATCAATGACCAAGCGCACGTCTCTGCATTGCATGCGATTGGCGCACTGCGGCAAGGATAAACGCTTCACTTCCTGCGTCCGTCATGCGATGTCGATCCTTGCCTGCTAATTGCTCATTACGGTCCACGCTATCAATTGCACATCACACGGTGAAGATTTTATGTAAATTGAATAATAGTTGTAAAACAAAGCTTACTTCCTGTTGCCAGTATGTGACGCCATCAGTATTATCACATACGGATGTAACGTGAGCAATTTTGTTACAACAAATCCATTTTCACACGGATCAATAGGTAGCGCTATGACCCTGAACTAATATTAATATATGGAGCTGTTCAGGTCAGGATTGTGATCATAGGGCAGTAGTTCAGGGCCGGTTGGATAATGTAGAGTGGATTTACAAAGTACTTCCTGTTTCATGGCGAATCAGTAGGTGGCGCTATGACACTGAGGACATATTGACACATAGAGATGTTCACGCTTGGACTCTAATCATGAGACAGAAGTTTGGTGGTGATAGGACTATGCACCTCAATGTTTACATGGTTTGAGGAAATGTCACAATTCTGACCATGGTCCAATGACTTGTCTCAGCTCATTTGAGCTGCATATGGTAACGCAGCAAAGAGCAGTGCATCAAATATAAAACATGTCACTTCCTGTCGCCAGCAGGGGGGGCTTTGACAGTGAGTCAATATTGACACATGGATCTGATCAGGGCGGGACTGTGAATGTGTGAATGAGGTTTGAGGCTGATGGAACAATGCACAGAGGAGTTACAAGAAATCCCTCTTTTTTGGCGAATCATCAAAATTTCACGCCACGCCCACGGTCAGAGCGTGTGACGTACACTTTAAAAATTCTCATTTTACTCTTAATCAAGAACTAAAGTTGTGTCTCAACATTAACTGACACACATCAGTAAGTTTAATAGAGTTTCCAACATATCAACAATGTGTGAATCTGTGTGAACGAGCTCTTCAGCTCTGGGGAAGAAGAGTCGTGCCCTGGGCAAACCATGCTCTTACACCGCCCTCTAGTGACCAATATTGCAGGTGCAGCTCAATCATCTTGATTTGACTCATCAGACGTTAATGCCACGCCGCGGTCACACCGTGTGGTGAGTTTATATCTCCATCTTGTTGAGATGAAACTCATCTCAATATGAAGTTGATCTGATGAAAGCCCGACTAATGGTATAATGATAATTATGGTTATAATAATAATTGTTTCCATTTGTTTGCTTCTTTCTCTTTAATGTGACTTCAGCTCTGCAGTTACGTCACAGACCCCCCCCCCTAACTTTCACTTTCACTCAGCAGATCACGATCATATTCAAGCAGCTATTTTACAACAAGTCTCTTGTCTGTTGCTGCCAAAGGACTTTTGACCAGATATCAAATCCAAGGCTTGAATTACTTTTTACAGTCGTGTCCTGACACACCTGAGAAACCAGGAAACATCTGTTCCTCCCTGAAGAGACGCAGGCTGAAAACCAGACGATCACATTCACCTTCCAAACCAAACTAAACCAAACCAGACCAAACGTCCTGAGTGAGTCCAGCTACAGGAGAGAAGAGTCAAACTACAACCTGCCGACGCTCCACACACTGACCGTGAGTTTAACAAACACCTCGACTCAGAGGGGAAGTGAACCTCAGTGAACCTCGTGGAGCTGTGACTGACTGACTGTCTGTTTTCAGCTTCACCTGGAGACTCAATGGCTTCCAGATTAGAAGAGGATCTCTGCTGTCCCGTCTGCCAAGATGTCTTCAGAGATCCTGTTCTTCTGTCATGTAGCCACAGCTTCTGTAAAGACTGTGTGAAGAGCTGGTGGGAAGACAAAAAAGTAAAAGAGTGTCCAGTTTGTAAGAGAAGATCTTCAAAGGAGGAACCACCTTGTAACCTGGTGTTGAAGAACCTGTGTGAGACCTTCTTACAGGAGAGAGATCAGAGCTCTTCACATGCTCTCTGCAGTCAGCACTCAGAGAAACTCAGACTCTTCTGTCTGGACCATCAGCAGCCAGTGTGTCTCGTCTGCAGAGATTCAGAACAACACACCGGCCACAGATTCAGACCCATCGATGAAGCTGCACCACAACACAAGAAGCAGCTTCAGGAAACTCTGGAGCCCTTGAAGGAGAAGTTACAGTGTTTTGAACGTGTTAAAGTAAAGTGTGAACAAACAGCAGAACACATTAAGGTCCAGGCCGGACTCACAGAGACGCAGATCAAGGAGCAGTTTAAAAAGCTTCATCGGTTTCTGGAGGAGGAAGAGGAGGCCAGGATGGCTGCACTGAGGGAGGAAGAGGAGCAGAAGAGTCGGATGATGAAGGAGAAGATTGAGGCTCTGAGCAGAGACATAACGGCTCTTTCAGACACAATCAGAACCACAGAGGACGTCCTGAGAGCTGAAGACGTCTCGTTTCTGCTCAACTACAAGGCTGCAGTGGAACGAGTCCAGCAGCGCCCCCTGCTGGATGATCCACAGCTGGCCTCAGGAGCTCTGATAGACGAGGCCAAACATCTGGGCAACCTGAGCTTCAACATCTGGAACAAGATGAAGGACGTGGTCTCCTACAGTCCTGTGGTTCTGGACCCAAACTCTGCTCATCCAGTACTCGTCCTGTCTGAAGATCTGACCAGTTTGAGACAAGGAGAGAGACAGAAGCTTCCTGTCAATCCAGAGAGGTTTGATGAATACATCTCAGTCCTGGGATCTGAGGGTTTTAACTCAGGGACTCACAGCTGGGACGTCCTGGTTGGAGACAGTACACACTGGTCACTGGGTGTAAGAGCAGAGTCTGTCCAGAGGAAGGGAGTCAAACTGTCTGAATCATGGAGAATAAGGTTCTATGAAGGTAAATACAGAGCAGTGTCACCATCAGGATCATCTGTTCTCTCTGTGCAGAAGATCCAGAGGATCAGAGTGAAACTGGACTGGAACAGAGGAGAACTGTCGTTCTCTGATCCTGATACTAACAAACACATTCACACCTTCACACACACTTTCACTCAGAAGATGTTTCCATACTTTAACATTAGAGGTCCCTTGAAGCTGTTACCTGTGAAAGTCTCTGTGACGCTGGATCAGAGCAGTGAGAGATAAAGATTTTATTCATCATGTTTATTTCTTCAAGAGAAATCTGCTGAATCTAAAAGTTAAACTCGTTATTCTAAAGCTTTGTTTATTTCTCCTTTTACTTCTCACTCCTTTTTATTTCTCCTGTCGACTTTTCCACGTGTGTAAAAAGATTTCATTATTTTCTGATCTTTATCTTTGTTTGTTTTTTACTTTCATGGAAAATGTTTTCTATCATTTAGATTTTGTGTGGATCCATGAAGTCGAGCAAACTGATGAAGATCCACATAAAAACACATTTATCAATAACAGCTGATCATTGTTCACATTCAACAAACTTCATTAAAACTCACACATGAGACATGATTCATGTTTAATCACATAAAGTCTGTTCACAGATGAAATAATCCAACATATATGAACATTTGTCTGTTTGATGTGATGAAGCCAAAATGATTCTGTCTGTAAAAGTGTTTATTCAGCAGCAGCCGAGTGATGAGATTTAATATTGCGATCAAAATAATAAAAACTATGAAACAGAAACAGAGTTCTGACCTTTTTTAAGTTGAAATGTAAATATAACATAACACTCCAGAATATGTCAATTGTCACCACTTTCTAATTTTCTGCAAACTTTGGTAACGATTGCAGCATGTTGAAACCCTCAAAAAGCCAATTCATTTGCCTGAAAAGAAATAATAATATCAAAATATTATTATTATATATTATAATAACATTAATAATAATAACGGGCCCGAGCACATGCTTTGGTATGAATTTGAGCAGTGTCTAGGCCCTGAAAAAGCCCCAAAAGGGAAATACAAATCCTTCGATATACAATAGGGCCTCCCACCGGAGGTGCTCGGGCCCTAATAAGACAATGGGTTCGACTAAATATCTTAAATGTATTAATTTGTGTCAGGGCTGGTTTGAGCCTCCAGGGGGCAGGGTCTCTGGCCCTGAACTGAAATCCCCTTCACTGGGTTTGAATGACCTCATTTTTACATTTTATTTTATTGTGCACATTATTACAAATGACTGGCCTGACTACCGGAGGCTCAGGTGGTGACCCAGTGAACACACTTTTTATTCAAACACTTTATTCACAAAGTTTATAAAACACTGCCTCGGTGCCTTTACAAGAGAAACAAACACTGATTAATATTTTCTAAAACATCTGAATAGTTTTAAAAAGTGATCAAGGCTCAGAGCTGACACTTCAAACCAGTGCTCACACAAAGTGAGTATTAAATCATCATTTAGAAAATGAATTTGTAAAATTAAATGTAAAAATACATTTATGAATACAAAGATTCTTCACATTTGACCTGGTGAAAATGTTCAGAGCAGCAGAAGTAACTCAGGAGAGAAGCCGGACCAGACGGTGACTCTTCATGATGAACTGGTTTATTTCACCAACTGGGTGCGATCACGTTTAATCCCTTCAGAGCCACTTCGAAGCCCAAAAAACAGGCCTGAGGGAGAGAGGGAGGAGGGAGGAGCTTCAGTGAAGACATTACAGACAGATGATGGAGTGAGTCTGTGCTTTTCAGACAACACAGAAATACATGAGTAGAGAGACAGAGCGACACTAATGACATGAGAGAAGCTCAGCGTTACCGCGTTGGCAGGGAAGGCTCGTAGGAAGACGGGGTTAAATCCCTTATAGAGCGCTTTAGGGCCTTCTTCACGCAGCAGCGTTCTCAGGACATCCACAAGACCTCTGTACTTCCCATCTGCAGCTACACACACACACACACACACACACACACACACACACACACACACACAAAAGTTAGATGAAAGTAAACTCTCTCTCCCGCTTCCTGTATGTAAAGAGATTTCAGACATGAACCGTGTAAAACATGTCTGTTCATTTCCTGTGGTCAGTGTCTGTGAAGCAGCAGCAGCAGGTTGTCGGGTCCGACCCGTTCACACCAACAGGAACATGTGGGAACATCCAGGCGAGGGGCGGAGCCTGTAGAGCAGCAGGGGCGGAGTCCTGTAGAGCAGCAGGAGGCGGGACATGACGTATAAACTCTGCTGTGGAAAGATCAGTGTTGTTGTTTCCAGCTCATCCACACCGGCGTCGGCCCTCATCACCAAAAGATCTGGAACCTCCTCGTGTTTCCAAGTTGACGTCTTCGTCTTCTGCGTGTACGGCTCCTCTTCTTCATCCTGAGATGTTTGTGTTCTTCCAGTTTCACGTCCATCACGTGTTAGAAACCTCATCAACACGTCCACTCGCTCACTGGGAAGCTTCCACACATTGTCCTGCTGTTTCCTCACATGGACTCACTCTGACATGTTACACACATGTTACCAGGAGGCTGCAGGAGAAGATCCAGAACATGTCCAGAGACACCGACTCAGACATTTGTTCTGACAGACAGAACACGTCAGGAACACGTCAGGAACATGTCGTCATTCAGCAGAAGAACCAACACACCTCCAAACATGACCAAAGGTGAGTTTACATGCATGCAGCAGAGGACGTTTTGTATATTATGAGCTTCACGTCGACTCAGACCTGTCTGGAAGTTGGATTTGAGGACAGTCGGGAGGAAGAGCGATCGTCCAGTTTAATATTCCTGCGACGCCACCGGCCAGGAGGATTTTGGAGGTGCTCAGCTGAGAAACACTTGAAACACACAGCAGTAAAATCAAAGGGAGGTTATCTGAGGTTTATCAGGTCTTTGTGCAATGTAACCATGGATATTCACCTTTGACCCTCAGGTGTCAGGAAGTGTTTGAGGTATTCATATGTGAGGAAGTAGAGACCATTAGAAGGCACGTCTGTGAAGCAGAGGAAAACCAACATGGCTGTAAATCAATGCTGCCCTTTGGATTCAAACCTCAAAACAAAGCAAAGTTCACCTCTGATCAGAGTGAGCAGCGTCCCTTTGTAGACGCTGCGGATCCCCTGCTCCCTGTACAGCCTGAGCGCACAGTCCAGTGGACCCGCGTACCTCGACTTCCCAGCTGCTCGCCTGCACCTGGACAGATCCAGCACTTCAAGTTAAAAACAACAAGACCTATCATCACCTTTTAAAGTGGAGAATACTGAGGAATCCAAGGCCACATCCACACGACTCAGGTTTAGTTTGAAAAGGGCGTTTCCAACTAACTGCACAAGTGTTTTGGCTTCGTATCACTTTTAATCCCCATCCACTTACACCCCTGAAAACGCAAAGCATGTGACCACTGACGTACACTGGGCATGCACGTGTGGATGTAAACAGGAAGTATTTGGTTGTTAGTTGCAGAAAGAGCTCGGAGACAAAGGAGAAGCACTAATGTCGAAAAGTGACTGAACAACAGCTGAGACCGCAGCCTGACCAATCAGCGAAGGCTAACTTATGACTGAAGAGAGCCAATCAGCAAGAGGTTGTCAGAATCTACGTCTTTGTTTCCAAACATCTCAGCTTCTGCTCGTCCAGACAAAAACGCAGCCCTGCAGGTTTCAAACTCAAACAGGACCAGCAGAGTTTACACACTTCTCTGTTCTCTGTCCAGTGTGGACACCAGACGTATCTAAAGTAGAGGTGATGAGTTCAAATGAAAAGTGAGTCGTGCCCAGAGTTCCCTCTCTTTTTTGGTTTTGGTCTCCACCACCTCCTGATGCAAACATCTCTGCGGCAGCTCTTTATCTAGAAACCACACGAAGGCTGCGTCAACACGAATCAAACTCTGTCTCATGGAGTGTTTCACATGTGACACATCTGAATCTGACCAAGTATTGTTTAAAAGAACTAAACAAAGCAGGTGTCGGCACGTTTTCACCCCCCACCTCCCATGATGCACCTCACCTGCAGTAAACATTTGATCCTCTCTCCTGGAGCCACAATCACTGTAGTGAAGACGCCTGCCAGACATCCAGACAGGAAGATCTGAGAGGGCCTGAACACAATAGAACAGAAAATGAAAGGTCAGAGGTCAAAAACCCATTTTCCCCATCATATGATGTCATGAAGAAGCCGGAAGATGACGTCATTCATTTCTCAAAAATTCAGGGGTCTCCGTCGTGGGCCACGTAGACAGAGGATTTCCTCCTCCTGCTCCATTTGATGCTCCCCAGCAACAGAGCTGCTGGACACGGTGACAACGCCCTTGGGTTTCTAACATGTGGATCTTTTGCTGTTTGCTTAACTTGATTGATTTGATTGATTTGTCCCCAAGACACAATAAATCCTGCAATAGGTTTGGAGGCATCGACCCGTTGGAGTCTTTGTTTTGCGGAGACGGAAGGACGCATATGAAGCAGCCTTAGAAACGAGTCTAGTCATGACGCTGTGATGCAACCTGTCTTTTTTTTAAAGTCAGCACCGCCTGATTGAGGTGGCCCCTTTAAAACTCAGGGTGTGATTCCCTTTTCATTCATGGGAGTGAAACTTTGAACAGCGTCTCTCCTGGAAAACAGGAAACAAATGTCCAGGGAGCATCTGCAGGAGGAGGAGCTGCACTGAACAGAGCTCAGAGGGAGAAACACCAGGACGGAAGCAGCCAACACGTGTGTCACATTCTCTACATTTATAGCTCGAGAGGCAGATGGGGTCAGAAGGGCTGGTGGGGGGGCAGGGTAACGTGAGGAGAGGGGTGTACTGCAAATGAGCGAATTAAATCAGGGGGAAGGACAACAGAGAGACGGTTTTATATAGATCACTATTCCAGGTATTGTGTGTGTGTGTGTGTGTGTGTGTGTGTGTGTGTGTGTGTTTTACTCACGTTAGAAGTTTGCCAGGATCCGTCTGCTGGAGCTGTTTCCCCAGACCGAAGCCGAAGAAACTGATGGCCATCATCGGAGCCACGCCCGCTAGCGGAGCCCCCATTCCTCTATAGAGGCCGAGGATACCCTGAACACACACACACACACACACACACACACACACACACACACACAGAGCTTATTTAAAAGTTAACATATGGGAACACAGTATTTTTCTTTGTGTTAAAGTATTTGTATTCATATGAGATCTCCTGAAGACCAACTGGTTTCAAACTCATTTTCAATTAAAACAACAGAAATTGTAAAAACATTTTGTGTCAATAAACACAAAATGAGACAAAGCGGTGCAGCGGAGTGAGATGATGCACTGAACAGGAAACGTGTTTAGTCATGTGACCTTCATGTCATGTCTCCATGTGGTTTGAACTCTTCTTCTGCAGAGGTTCAGTGTTTGTTCACTGATCAACACTTACATTAGTTAGCATTTTCTTTTGCACTGTTTTTGGAAAATTGAACTGTGCACTGTAATATTTAGTTGTGTGTGTGTGTGTGTGTGTGTGTGTGTGTGTTTTCACCTCTTTGGACACAGTCTTACGGAAGCAGTCATATGTCCCTGTGTAGAGGACATACTGAGTGCAGGAGGCTTTGGGCTGTGTTTGTAGCCTCACCTGCAGAACATACACACACACACACACACATGCACAGACACACACACATTTTAGAAGGAAGGGTTAAGAGATAAGGGCACCACCCTCCAGTGTCTTTTTAGTGTCATTGATAAACAAACTGACAGTTAACTGGCATATTTTAAGTTTGATGTTATGAATGAATAAACTTTATATTTACATTAGTTAAAAACATGAATTATTTCATTTAAGTCCTTTTATTTGCTTGTATTTGTGTTTTAGTTATTAACATAGAATAAACATGTGAGGTCTTGAAGTTGATCTGAAGTTTTACAGACTCTTCTGTACGTCAGGGTGAAGAAGCTGCAGCTTGTTGACATCTTAAGCTGATTTATCACTAATCCTCTCAACCTCCAGCTGATCACTGACTTCATGTGATCACTCTCTACACCCACTTAGATACACTCAGTCTGTTATACAGTCAGTTAATACGAGTCAGTTATATACAGTCAGTTATATACAGTCAGTTATATACAGTCAGTTATATACCGTCAGTTATATACAGTCAGTTATATACCGTCAGTTATATACAGTCAGTTATATACAGTCAGTTATATACAGTCAGTTATATACAGTCAGTTATATACAGTCAGTTATATACAGTCAGTTATATACCGTCAGTTATATACAGTCAGTTATACACAGTCAGTTATATACAGTCAGTTATACACAGTCAGTTATATACAGTCAGTTATATACAGTCAGTTATATACAGTCAGTTATATACAGTCAGTTATATACCGTCAGTTATATACAGTCAGTTATATACAGTCAGTTATATACAGTCAGTTATATACAGTCAGTTATATACAGTCAGTTATATACCGTCAGTTATATACAGTCAGTTATATACAGTCAGTTATACACAGTCAGTTATATACAGTCAGTTATACACAGTCAGTTATATACAGTCAGTTATATACCGTCAGTTATATACCTTGATGGTATCCAGTGGGTGTCCAGCCAGCAGCAGACACGCTCCACCTACTCCTCCGGCCACGAAGTTCTTGAGCGGAGAAACTCTTGTTTCTTCCCCCATCCTCTGCCCGCATGGCCCGGTACTCACACCGAGTCTCACCGGACAGTCCCCGGTACACACACCTCAGCTCCGCCTGTCTCAGCCTATGTGTGTGTGTGGGAGGGATTGTTTGTCAGTATGTGTGTGCGTGTGTGTGTGTGTGACTGCTGTGACGTCACAGTCTACTTGGATACTTTGTAAACTTTGTGTTTGTGTCGTGTCAGCTGATCCAGAGGAAACAGCGACATCTGGCGGTGAGGGGAAAAGAAGAATCACTAAAAATAAAGTGGAATTCTTGATCACTTGATCTTATAATACAGGTTTATGAATATGTTGTATATATATATATGTTTACTTGTGTATTGTGTTGATTTACAATTTGAAACTAAATGAGTGAAATGTACATTTTATTGTATACTTGACATTTGTATTGGTTTGAAGAAGAAGAAGAACAAAATCATTATAATACATATTCATGTGTATGTTATATAGTTTGTTGTTATTGTTCTTGAAGTTTTGTTTGAAACGAAATTTTGCTCTAATGTTAATGTAAATTTTAACAAATGTTAATGTACATGTTAACAGTATATAGAGGTTATATCAAACATTGAGATGCTGTGAACTGTAAAGAATTGGTTAATAATAATAATAAATCATAATAATTATAAGTTCTTATTAATTAAAGTGTTTATAACACGTGATGAGGAAGAGGAGACGCGTCACGTGAGCTCCCTGCACTCTGTGACGTCACTGAGTGTGTGACAGCAGGCAGAGTAAAGATGGCGTCGTGTCGGACTCCGCATCCCCGCAGCAGCAGCAGCCTCCCCGCGGCTCTGGTCGTGTTTCTGGGCTTGTTGAGCGCACTGAACACGGGGAGCTGTGACGAGCAGGTGCCGCTGATCCTGTGGACGAGTGAAGGGTGAGATAAGAAAAGAACGGCTAGCGGTTAGCCGCTGCAGCTAGCAGTTAGCCGCTGCAGCTAGCAGTTAGCCGCTGCAGCTAGCAGTTAGCCGCTGCAGCTAGCGGTTAGCCGCAGCAGCTAACTAGCGGTTAGCCGCAGCAGCTAACTAGCGGTTAGCCGCTGCAGCTAACTAGCGGTTAGCCGCTGCAGCTAACTAGCGGTTAGCCGCTGCAGCTAACTAGCGGTTAGCCGCTGCAGCTAACTAGCGGTTAGCCGCTGCAGCTAACTAGCGGTTAGCCGCTGCAGCTAACAAGCGGTTAGCCGCAGCAGCTAACTAGCGGTTAGCCGCAGCAGCTAACTAGCGGTTAGCCGCAGCAGCTAACTAGCGGTTAGCCGCAGCAGCTAACTAGCGGTTAGCCGCTGCAGCTAACAAGCGGTTGTCTGTTTCATATAAACACAGACTCTGGTTCGTTTTAACATGTTGATAATTGATGACAGTTAAACTTTACACTCGTAATCAAACATCGGGTGAGAACTGAGCAGTGATCGTGATGAGTGACAGGTGTCATGTCACCTGAGATCTGACGTCAAACGGTCTATTTCTCTGTTTTTCTCTCTTCGTGCATTTATTCGTTTATCTATTCATATGCATATTAATTTCAAGGTCATATTTACCCACAATGCACCTGCTGAATTGACCTGGGGCACAGAGATGCTGCCGGCCCCCATGCCCCCCCCCCCCACTAACCATCCACCTCTCTACACCTGATATTGAGCAATGACCTCATTTACCTGACAACAACAATCTTGAGAAATCATTATTCGTTTAATAATATTTGTTGAAGAATACAAGCCAAATCAGAAAATGCTGAGAATTGTGTGTCTGTGTCTGTGACTGTGTCTGTGACTGTGTCTGTGACTGCTCAGGCGATGCAGGGTACATGTTGAACACTTTCTGTTTTTCCTCCAGGGTCTCTTATCCACGTCAGTCCCCTCCCACCGGCGGTCACATCGTCGGGCAGCAGCAGCTCGCCACCTACCTGGAGAACGCTCTGAACGTGGGGCCAAGAAATGTGGTGCTGTTCCTACAGGACAAGGTACAGACACACATGTCCACGCGTTTGTCTTTGTGAGGACAATCATCACCTCCACCAAGGAGGTTAAGTTTCCATTACTGTCTGTCTTGCTGCGTTCAGACATGAGCTGAAGACTCACATACAGGCAGGTTAAACACAGTGCTTTGATGGTGGCAGAGTTCACGTTAAGAAACAAGCAAAACGCAGGTGAAATCAAAGAGGAAAAAGAAGTGGTTAAACTCACTGAAACACAGAGATAATAAAAGGTTTTTAAATTCTTCTTCTTGTCTTTCTCTCCAGATGAGCGTAGAGGACTTCACCATGTATGGGGGAGCGTTCGGAAACAAGCAGGACAGTGTTTTTCCCAACCTCGAGGTAGGATCATGGTTTAAACTGGTTTCATCCAGTTTGATGATTGGGTTAGGGTTAGGGTACGATTGAGTTGGAGGAAGAAACCAATCTTGAAAGTTTCCATGTTAAAGGTTATTCTTCCTGTGTTATTGTGAAAAGAATGTGTTCTTCACTGTTAGGTTTTGTGTCTCCTGTGTCTCAGGGGGCTCTGATGTCCTCGTCCTCCCCGCTGGTGCTACCTGCCGTGTCCTGGCCGGCCTCTAATGCAGTGATTGGTCAGCTCCAGGACCAATTAGAAACCTCCCCTCTGTACATGGACCCTGAGACACTGAGTCAGCTGAGACTTAACGCCTCCTCGCCAGCCCTGCTGGTGTTCAGGCTGCCCTACGGCGTCGGGTAGGCACAGGCATCAGAGGGAAATCACTAAAAACAGATTCACCTTTGTACCTTGGATTGAATGAGAATCTGTGGATATGTTTGTGTTTAATTCTCTTCCAGTAACTTGTCAACATTATTTTCAGAGCCATAAATAAGAAATGTAACTCTCTTTAATATTAATCGGGTTGTGAAGTTTTGCCTGATGAAGTTTGTGGTTTTTCCTGAATACAATACAATTATTTCACCTTTTATAATTGACATAGAATTGTTATTTTATTTATTTAACTGACATATTAAATGTTGTTGTAAGGATTGTCTCGGTATCTCACAGTTTTCTCGTCTGACTGTCTCTCAGGGCTGATCTGATGTCTGCTAAAGAAATTCTCAGTGGAAACGGTGAGTCTCTGAAAGCCATTAAATACCATTACTCTACATCAACAGCATGGTTTTGCTCTAACTGCTGTAATGTGTTGGACTCATTCTGAGTTCATTGATATATTTAAATCTTTAAAAAAAATTCTATATAAAAACCCTTGTGTTTTTCTATCTCTTTCCTGATTGGCTGTTGGTGCACATGTTGTCTTTCAGACGAGGTGATTGGTCAGGTGTTGAGCATCATGAAGACCCAGTCTGTTCCATACACAGCCATCTACACAGCCCTGCGACCCTCACGGGTTAGTGAAGTACCATTATATCTTTGCTCTAATGTTTTTGTGATGAACTGATTTGTCTGTTTCCCTAAATTCTTCCTTTTTATCTTGTGAAGCATCTTGTAACAGTGTTTTTGAAACGTTCTGTATCAATAAAGTTTTGTTATTTTACGTCTGCGCAGGAGGCAGCGTCTCTCTCCGTGGAGGCCGGTGTGGGCGGAGGTCGCTCGCTGCTGCAGGCCAGAGGAGGACACAGGGAGAGGGAGAGGCAGCGGAGGATCAAGGAGAAGGCTGAGATCTATGGTCCAGTGGAGTTTAAGGTGGAATGTCTTGGTTATAGCTTTTTACGGTGTTTGATTCCATCTTGGGTCTGGAGATGTTTTATTTTTCTTGACCAGTCATAAATAGGCTGAAGCCAACGAAGAGTCGATCTATGAATGAGCTGCGTGTTTGTTCCTGGAGTAGTTCCCTCTGACCTGCTCCCTCTGTCTTTTCTTCAGGAGGGGGACGACACCTGTATCCTCCTGTGGGCTAAAGGCCTCTCGGTGAGCATCCTGCGGAGCGGTCGCTGGGAGGATCACGACCTGACCCCGTCCACCTTCGGAGAGGGAGTCAGCCCGAAACTCCACGGCTCGAGCTGCGACACAACCAGAGCAAAGTAAAACCATAAACTTTAAAAACAGATGAGGTGTGTGGGTGTGGGTGTGGGTGTGGGTGTGGGTGTGGGTGTGGGTGTGGGGGTGTGGGGGTGTGGGGGTGTGGGGGTGTGTGTGTGTGTGTGTGTGTGTGTGTGTGTGTGTGTGTGTGTGTGTGTGGTCTGATGCCTGATGTGGATTTTGGGGTCAAATCTATGTTGTTAAGGAGTAAAACATTTGCAATACGGATAAATCTGCAGATATATATATATGTGTGTGTGTGTATATATATATATATGTCGAAAAATTGTTAATGAATCCTAAGCTGTAGTTATCAAATCCTTATGACAAAGAAATGTATTTTACTTTTGCTATTTTACAGTTTGAACATAAACTATAAAAACATTTATGTAGAACTTGAATTAAGAAAATGATCTGCAGATTAATAACTAATTAAGATGTTTGTTTGTCATAAAAGTGGATGATGTTTAACTTTTTTTCCTTTTTCAGGTTGGTTCTTAGTTATGAGAACGTCCTCGGCCACCGCAGCTTTAAACTGATGTGAGTCTTTAATTAAAAAATAATAATATATAAAGTTACCGTCTCCTCCTGAAGACTTTAACAATCACTGTGTGTGTCCAGCTTCGCTATGAGCCAGCGTCTCTACAAGGTGTCTGCACGCCGCTGGTTCACGCTGGACGCTGTGGAGCTGGAGTACGACGGGACCAAAGCCACATTCAACGGCAGCAGAAACGTCTACGCCCCCGCTGAGTACTCGTACCGCTGCGAGTCCGTCACCAGCTTCCGTTGGCCGCTGCTCGTCCCGCGCTCGTCCAAAGATCCGGCCAATCAGTGGAGGGTCTCTTTTGAAGACCTCCAGGTAAGATGGGGATGGTTTTTATCTCCAACTATGTTATGTTTCCGTCGTCATACTTGTAATTTTCTACTATAAAATATACTATTAAAGGACGAGTTGGAGTACAGAAAAACCCTCTTTCCCTCCTCAGATTCAGGGCTTTAATGTGTCGGGCGGTGAATTCTCGTACGCCAGCGACTGCGCCGGCTTCTTCTCTGCTGGTATCTGGATGGGCCTGATGACCAGTCTGCTCATGGTCCTGGTTCTCACCTATGGCCTGCACATGATTATGCAGCTCCACACCATGGACCGCTTTGATGACCCCAAGGGCCCGGCCATCTCCGTCCCCCTAACAGAGTGATGTCCGTCCTCCTTCCTGTCCCCTCTCTCACTGCAATGCTTCCTCTCCCTCCCTTTACATTCCTCTCCCCCTCCATCTGTAGTTGGTCATTACACAGCATCTAGTGAAGTTGTCAGAATAAGAGTTTATTCATCATACAACATGTTTTTAAAATGTGTGTCCTGAGACTGAAGAAGCCAGTTTCCAGGTGGTTGATGTTCGAGTTTCTCTGAAAGATAAAAACCTGGAGGAAACCTCCGAGACGCCACCTGAATTAAACCAATAATCAGTTTGCTGCACAGCAAGAGAATTTGAACAGTTACTGAATTTGTGATTTCTCTGCTGTGAAACCTCAAATGTTAGAACCGAGTCCGACGAGAAACGGGTTAAAAATCTCTCATCCTCCTGAATGTGTTTATCCTCCAGAGAAACTTGAACACATGAGGTTTCAGACCTCCCTGGATCAATATGTCCGACATGAAAAGGGAAACAACTGTATATATTGGGTCATAAATAACTTATAAAAGTGAAAAGTATAATGAAATGCTATTTATTGACGACGCTACCGTCGTTTGTGTGTGTTTACAATTGTGTCTGTGAGTAAACCAGTGAAACGTAGTTATTGAATGAAGGGAAACAGGACAAATGATCCATCAATAATATCCATTACATTCCGTTCACTTTAGGTCAAAGGGACGAACTCGCTGACATTCAGATTTTTTAAGTTTATTTATCGAAGAAGAACTGAATAATCCTCATGGTTTTCTTTCTTTTCAACAGGAACTTTGTTTCTTGACTCAAACTGATGAAGTGCACTGAAATATGATAAATGTGAACTTGTTAATTTTCTGTTATTTATTTTGTGTTCTGTTGAATTGTGGTGAATATTAATAACGTGAGGTTGTGAGTGTGGTCCTGTGTCGTGCTGCTGCTGCTGTGACCCCAATAAAACATCTGTGAAAACACGTTGTGCTTCAGTTTCAGACGTAAACTACGTCAAACTCAACCTGGAATAAAAATACTGCAATGCAGTTGTGTTCCTCAGGTCACGGACTGTAAAGTAACAGAAACCGACAGTTTGTTTTCTGCTGGTTTTC
>CM048045.1:25187500-25217500 GCA_026259375.1 Verasper variegatus
CGGCTCCACACCGACCTGCTCACCTGCACACAGCCGAGAAATGCGTCTGTCTCCGGGCCTGACATAGACTCCAGCTCCGGGAGGCAGCTCCAGGTGAGACGCGTCACTCTGACCCGGAGGAGCAGCGGCTCCTCGGCTCCTCGGCTCCGGACAGCGCGGTTACATAAGCGTCGCTCCGCTGACCCCGATTCTAATGTTTGCTTCCTACCTGTGAAGGTCCAGGGCTGTTCAGGTTTGACTGACAGCTGTTCAGGTTTGACTGACAGCCTCCTCCTGATCAGCTGGGTTCTCTGGGTCTGGACTGTGAGGCAGCTTCATGTTCTCCGCTTCGTTCAGAACCGAGGCTGTGACCTAGTTTCCCTCTGGAGAAAGAGCTGACCCTGGGTTTGACTGGAGCTGAGCTCCTGAGAGTCCAGCAGATCATGTGGGAGGTTCATGTCTCATGTAGGGACCACTTTACATCTATTTACTGCTCATGTGATACAACCGGGTTCATGTATTCATGCCGGACGTTGTCCTCATTACAGTGTTTAAAGTCAGTTTATCTAGAAGACTCCAGCTTCACCTCATTATCATCATCCCCCCCCCCCCCTGCTCCCACACCAGCAGGTTTCAGTGATGGAGTCCAGGAGCATCAGCTCAGGATCTAGGTTCACCCACCGTGTCACTGCAGTTCTCCATCGTCTCCTCTGTGGGTGTTTGATCTGATCACGCTCAGAAGGACAAAGACTGATTTCTGGGGCTTTTTGTTCCAGTTGGAGCCTCCAGCTGTGACTCTGACTCGCCAGCTGTGACTCTGACTCGCCAGCTGTGACTCTGACTCGCCAGCTGAGGCCACCTCTGTCCACAGAGCTGGTCCTCATCTCCCTGGGGCCCAGGTGACATCCTGCTCAGGGCCCGTTCTACCTGAGCCGAGAGCCACAGTCACAGCAGAGAGTCCGTCGGTCCGTCTGAGAATAAGAAGACCAGAGCATGACTGTTGAGCTTAACATAAGTGAGGATTAACATTGTGATGATTCAGCCTCTGACACACTTTAACATGTAAATGATCAATAATTATACGAATCATTAAATCAGCTGCATCAGGCCAGTTCACACCAGCTCTATTATTATAGACTATTTATTATTTACTGAGAGATTCAAGCTCATCACGGTATTAGAATATTGATCTGAGAATGTGGGTGGTGAGAGAAAAATTCAGATACACACAAATACACAAGTGAACACACACAGACACAAGCACGTAAACACAGTGAAATGTGTGTGATGGTGTTTCACATGGTGTTCTTCCTGGCTCCTCCCACACTACTGACTGTTAACTGAAACTCCTCGGGAGCTTCAGTGACCTCCTGTCGGTCACGACCTCTCGCTCATCCTCTCTGTCACGTTCCTCTTTCAGAATAAAATGGCCCGAAACTCCATCCACTGGTTCCGCAAAGGCCTTCGTCTCCATGACAACCCCGCGCTGCAGGAAGCGGTCCGGGGGGCGGACACAGTGCGCTGCGTTTACTTCCTGGACCCGTGGTTCGCAGGATCCTCCAACGTCGGCGTCAACAGGTGGAGGTAAGAGGACGTTTCTGTTGTTTGTCCTGTTTCAGATCTTTTACTGTCGTCATATACAGATTTTAGAATCGGGACTTCTTTCAAGTTTATCACATGCAATTTCTTAAATAATATATAAAAAAGAAAAGATGCACTGTCTTGGTTCAACTGGTCGTTGTAATTAGACGTAAGATAATATAGATCAACCCACAACATGTTACTAGAGAAATCTGATCATCAAGAGGATCTGAAACAGAAAAACAAAATGTTATTCTTTCATTTTTCTCAAATCTCAAATAGTTTTGCTCCCACAGAAATCCTCAATGTTTGTCCTGCTCTCAATATTTAATATCAGTGACTCATAAACGTAACAGGAGCAGAAACCGAAGCACAGAGCTGCAGTTCTTCAACTCACAGCATGATGTCAGCATTTCTCCTGTTGACCCGGCTGGAGGGAGACTCCTCGCTGCTCCACCGTATTCTCTGGTCCTGATTTAGGTTCATGCTGCAGATTCTGGTTTTGAATGCACCACAGACAAATAATTTGAAGTGGTTCTATCAGATGGAATAAATGAGCCAGTCTCCACCTGTTGTGCTTGCTCCGCCACAGGAAGCAGCTCATTTAATCCCCATGATCGAGGTCAGTCCCAGGTGGACTTCGGGCTCCGTGATTGGCTGTTTGTCGTCCTCACACAGGATCAGTCAGCAGTGAAGCCAGTGACTCTGTGATATCCAGCTGACTGTGATACTATAAATGGACAGGCCAGCGGTGGTGGCGGCGATGGCGGCAGCGCTCTGCAGGCAGGAAATGCACATCAGTGACATACATATCTGTTAAAACCTAATTTGTGGGTCACTGGTGAAGCAGATGCACTTTGTCGTTTCTTCTTCACGACTTCACGGCGGTATTCACTGATAACATGTTCGTGTTCTGCCGGAGGGAGGATCAGGATGTTTGGTGACACTTTATTTTACACGTCAATAAATCATTTTGGACTAATTCAAAGTAACATAAAGATCAATTATTTCCAGTTAACCCCTTTTTCAGATAAGATGATAGTTTTACTCTTTGGAATATCCTGAGCAAACCCACGCAGACACACCACTCTCCACCTTCTTGCCGTGTGGAAACAGTGCGTGCCACCCTGTTGGGGGGGTTGGACATTTGCGGTTCAGTGTCTCGCACGTGGCAAACAGACTGGAGGAGCCCGGAATCTAACCACTGACCTTCAGATTACTGGACGACCTCCTGAGCCATGGCAGTCCCGCAGTGGGCAGTAGATTTCACAAAGTGTCCCACTCGTCAGGGCTGAGGCACTGACGTAAATCAAACACACTGCTGTCAAACTCGTGACCAAAGCCAGGTGATATTTTCATGTCACACAGTCAAAGAGGATTTAGAAAGTTTTAGTGTCTGTCCCGTGTCTTCAGCTTTAACAGCCACCACACTGACACTCTGTTTGTGGCACACTCATCCAATTAGCTCCGTTATTTTTACCTGAAACTTGGACATCCAATGCCTCCCAGGTCCGTGGTTCTGGGATTAAAACGATCCAGGGACAATTCTAATTGTATCAAAGGAAAGCTAATAAAGTGAAGTTCTTATTGTCACAGAGACGCCGGTCAGTGACCTGTCTCGTTTGCTCTCGTACGTCCAGACAAACAGGTCATACATTAAATCCACTGTATCTCTGACACACATCTTTACTGAGCCGTCACTGCCCCTCAGATATTATAGTATCACTTCCACAGTCGCTGTAAACAATCCTCAGGCGTTACTGCGACCCTCGTGAATCTGCACCACAGGGAAACCAACCAGCCTGGATTTATTCATTCATCCAGTTTCCACCTGAAGATAAAGCAAATTAGACTAAAGATTTAAAAGCAACAGGCTTTACTTTTATTTTTTAAAGTCATTCCTTTAACTTATCCATTTAAATCCATCTAACGTCTCCCTGCTGCATCGTGGGAGTTCAGCTCAGTTGGTACGAACATAAACCGTGTCCGAAAGGTTCACTCCCTGCTGAATGTAACACGGGTTTATCATACAGGACATTTGTGTAAAATAATAGAGCCGCGACAAGTCGTGTTCCGATGGCTTTTCTGCTTTGTAGCCTTTATGCATTCTTGAACCATTTCCTCCCTTGTTTTGTAACATCTGCTGTCAAAGGTCAGAGGTTGAATAACCATATTCTGACAGTTGCAGAGCGAGCGCTCCAAGACGTAGGTCAGGATGAGGTGAAGAGGTGAAGAGGTGAAGAGGTGAAGAGGTGATGAGGTGAAGAGGTGAAGAGGTGAAGAGGTGATGAGGTGAAGAGGTGAAGAGGTGAAGAGGTGATGAGGTGAAAAGGTGATGAGGTGAAGAGGTGATGAGGTGAAGAGGTGAAGAGGTGATGAGGTGAAGAGGTGATGAGGTGAAGAGGTGAAGAGGTGAAGAGGTGATGAGGTGAAGAGGTGAAGAGGTGATGAGGTGAAGAGGTGAAGAGGTGATGAGGTGAAGAGGTGAAGAGGTGAAGAGGTGAAGAGGTGAAGAGGTGATGAGGTGAAGAGGTGAAGAGGTGAAGAGGTGATGAGGTGAAGAGGTGAAGAGGTGAAGAGGTGATGAGGTGATGAGGTGAAGAGGTGAAGAGGTGATGAGGTGATGAGGTGAAGAGGTGAAGAGGTGATGAGGTGAAGAGGTGAAGAGGTGAAGAGGTGATGAGGTGAAGAGGTGAAGAGGTGATGAGGTGAAGAGGTGAAGAGGTGATGAGGTGAAGAGGTGAAGAGGTGATGAGGTGAAGAGGTGATGAGGTGAAGAGGTGAAGAGGTGAAGAGGTGATGAGGTGAAGAGGTGAAGAGGTGAAGAGGTGAAGAGGTGCGGCTCCGCAGCCAAAACCAGGATCATCAATTGTGTTGTTTTTTTCATCTGGTGGAAAATGTGAGATGTAGGTTAGTGTTCCAGCCGTGAAACTTCTGAGCTACCTGACCTACTTAAGGGGGGGGGGGGGGGGGGGTTCGAGAGAAAAACCCTGGAGCTGAAACACTTGAGATATTTTACTGACTCATATAAAGTGATAAAGAGTCTTTTTTAATTTAATTTAATTTAATATAATTGGATGTGAGGGAGTTGAAGAGAAACTAGTCGAACCATAAACATTTATTTAGTCTCAAATTCTCACAAGCACAAAACCAAACTGAGGGAGCGAGCACGAGTCTGATCAGAATCACTTGAACGATACATAAAATGACAGAAACCTTCTTTGACAAACATTTATTTAATATCTACTTGTTGAGTTTGGTCCATGTCCCATCTGCTAACACGGAGGAGTTCATGAGCTTAACTGCAGCCAGCCACCAGGGGGCGACTGGGAACCTGTCATCTTAATATGTCAGATACGTACTTCATCCTCCAACATGTTGTGTGGGATCTTCCTGATTTCATGTATTGCTTTGTTTCTTTTGAGGTTGTGAAGTGAGGCACTGAAAACTGTACAAATCCAACTTTACCAGATTCTAACTCTGAACAGGTTGTTGTCTCCAGTTGTGCAGATGTTCCTCTGCTGGTGGTAGAAGGTCACACCAGTGAAACCACCAACACTTTGGACTGGGTTTTTAACACCAAGACATCAGAAATGTTTTTTTCTAAAATGATTGTTCGCCCACTGAGCGAGAGAGGGGAATAGTGTGTGTGTGTGTGTGTGTGTGTGTGTGTGTGTGTGTGTGTGTGTGCACGGCCAGAAACGAGGTTACTGGGCTAAAGGATTGTGTTATGGTGCGTTCGAAACCGAGTGTGTCTGTTCAAAAAGATGTAGGCCACTTATATAAGGTCTAAGGCAGCCAAGTGGTGTGCGCACACACAGACACACACACAGACACACACACAGACACAGACACACACAGACACACACACAGGGGGACAGGCAGACCTCCGTCAGTGGGTCAGACCCAACAGAGTCAGGCTCCGACTGCTGCTGCTCAGCAGTGTCACCTCTGCTGACCTGGAACCCACTTACAGATCAATATCAGAAGAGAAACGACATTTTTCAGGGTCAGAAACGAACAAAAGTGCTGAACAAACGACCTTCAGGCAGAAAGTGTGTTCTGAGTGTGTGAGCACATGATCTTCATCCCAGGGTTTTGGAAATGAAGCTTTGATATGGGTCTAATCAGCTGAAGCCTCTGGATCCAGAGTGGGCCTTTGAAGCAGAGGTTTAGTTACAGCTACTTTAAAAGTTTGTGGTACGAAGCTGGTTGACAAAGACTTATTAATCTGATTCAATATGAAACTGTCAATTAGAGGAATAACCTCTGTCAACAGTCCAGTTGGGACAGAGTCTAAAAGACAAGTTGTTGGTTCAGAGGACGAAACGAGTGACGTGAGTTCAGCAGATCAACTGAAGAAAAGAGGTCCAGATACAGATCAGGTGCTACAGGTGGTTCTGTGGTTCCTGGACTGGACCATGTGTCTGTGCTGTTCATGGGGAGGAGGTGGTGGATTGTTTCCCTGATGGTTGAAATCGTTGCTTCTCAGAGGAATAGATGGATCAGTCGAGCTGAAGAGTGAACATCCTGTTGGCTGGTGGAACGCCACTTCCCCTCCGGTGTTTGAGAATTATACCAAGAAGCTCATCTCCTCTGATTTACTTTCTTCTTTCTCAGTGTTTGTTTCCCGACTCTGGAGTAAAGTCTGACTTCTCTTGTCCGCCTCCTTCTCGTCTCCTCAGGTTCCTCCTCCAGTGTTTGGAAGATCTGGACGCCAACCTTCGAAAGCTCAACTCCCGCCTTTTTGTCATCAGGGGTCAACCGGCCAACGTGTTCCCGCGACTCTTTAAGGTCAGCGTCCTGGATGCTCTCGTTTGAACCCAAAGCTCTGCTGCTGCCTCCAGCTTCTCACACGCTGGGGTTATCTGTTTGGTATCATTGTAAACGTGTCGTCCTCCATGTCGTCTGGTCTCAGGAGTGGAAGATCTCTCGTCTGACCTTCGAGTACGACTCTGAGCCTTTTGGGAAGGAGAGAGACGCTGCCATCAAGAAGTTGGCCATGGAGGCGGGCGTGGAGGTCAACGTGAAGATATCACACACCCTCTACGACCTGGACAAGTAAGGACAACTACACCTACTTGTTTCTAAATGATGTTTCCAGCTCCTGTGATGAGTTACGTATTAACGCTGTGAACTCGAGCAGTAACTGTCCTCTTTACCTCATCGTATCATCCTAATTAACATGTGAGCAGAGAGGCCGTAGATACCTGACTGCATTCGGCAGCGCCACCTTGTGTCCATACATACACGAAACACAAGTATCTGTATTCATTTATGTAACGTATTTTATGATCATTAATTCAGATTTTGAGAAAAGCGACTCCCAGCTAGAAAAGGTTCAGGTTTTAACTAACTCAGTCATCACAGGCTCAGTAAGTGCAACTAGTTTAACTAAATGGGAAGTTGTTATTAACGTTATCGGTGCTTTTCCAGCTTATTGATTCTTTTACATCGCTGGGATTTTTCTTTCAGTGCCTAAAGAAAGTGCTTTCAGTGAGAAGTTTATTTTTAAACCCAATTAATAACTAAACTGAAGATGAGGAAATTCCACTTCAGTTTCCTTCCTTCCCTTCTTTTGAGGAAAGTGTTGAGTTAAACTCCTTCGCAGCTTCAGCGAGACACATTTGAATATTTCCTTTTGACTTGTGACGTTAGTGAATCAGATGTTAGATTAAAAGGTGAAGAACCCCTGACTGAGCGCTGCCTCCGCTCCTCTCCAGGATCATAGAGCTGAACGGCGGGCAGCCTCCGCTCACCTACAAGCGTTTCCAGACCCTGATCAGTCGACTGGATCCTCCCGAGACGCCTGCGGAGACGCTGTCGGACACGCTGATGGGCAGCTGCGTCACCCCCATCTCCGACAACCACGGAGACAAGTATGGGGTCCCGTCGCTGGAGGAGCTTGGTGAGAAAACCAAACCCAGACGTAGACTAAGTGCTGAACTGAATAACAACCCATAATGCAACACTGTGCGAGCTGCTTCCAAAATGACTGCTGTCATAAATATTGAATTATCTCTGACCAGTGCGTTAATACTTAAACTAAAATTAGACTCCAGCAGAATAGACTGAATTCCAGAGTAAAGTCTGACCTAATATCAGAGAAATATCCGAGTAAGACTCTAAACAAAATGAAAATCCTCTCTAGAATTAACACGGGACACTTGCTCCTGAAACGTTAAATCCAGGGTCTCTATTTAAAGGCAGCTCTCCTCTAAACCCTCACGATTGAATCAATTAGCTTCTCGCCAGGTTCCTGTTTCCGTTCTCGGCCCGTCCATGCTCTCGGCTGCTCTGTAGCCATCTGCCTCTCACACCGGAGCTGCTATTTTCGCTAAGAAGCTATTTAATGTTTCTAAGTCCGTCAGTGCAGATGTCTGGTTTCTCTCTGGAAGGTTTATTCCACACAAGCTGTCTCACCAGTAGCCCGGGGACATTTTAACCGGCTCACGCTCGCTCGGTCCAGCCGTCTGGTTTCCATCAGACGACCACAGTCCACCTGACGGAGCTGTGCTCACCTGCTGAGCGCTGACATGTGAATTAATCATGTGCAGTTTGAAAACGGTTTGAACTCATTATTTAGAATTTGAACAGTTTGAATGTGAACGTTCAACAACAATAAGAAGTGACTCAGCCTCAGTATTTGTGATTTCTTAAATATTAGAAGGTTTGTGAAATGTTTTGGTTTCTGTCAAACCAGGCGACGTCACAACGAAGCTGCACCAGAGACAACACACACTGACACACGATGATTAACTATAATACACTTTATTCATACAGCGCTGAAACAGGTTTACAAAGTACACATAGAAGCAGACGCATGCAGTGAAACAAACTACACACTCTGTTTGATTGATGATTCCAGGCTTTGAGGTGGAGGGCCTGCCGTCAGCTGTGTGGCCCGGAGGAGAGACCGAGGCTCTGACCAGGATAGAGCGCCACCTGGAGAGAAAAGTAAGTTCTGCATGTGTTGGTCCATACACAGCTGTTGTTACATCAGCTGTAGCTCAGAAACTTCACTTGTTTTCATTGATTTATATTTTAAAATAGCACAGAAATAAGCAATAAGATAAAATAATAATACATTAATAATAAACTGTTGGTTTCTGTATGATGTGAAGGGCAGGACCTTCACACGTAAAGAGCCTTGAGCTCATGTATGTTATGATCATGTATGTTATGATCATGTATGTTATGATCTTCTAGTGGCTAATTATTAATAAAGTAATTGGTTGATATATTAACATTAATATAATATGATTATATTTTCAGAAACTAACCAGATGTATTCTAGTATTGACATATATTTTCTTCACTTTCTTTTAAAATGACAACCTCTGACTGAATTGCGCTGTGCCGCTCTGTTCTTCATCACTCTATCGTCTCTCCCTCTTCTTCCTCCCGTGGTTTTCTCCCCTCACAGGCGTGGGTGGCGAATTTCGAGCGCCCCAGGATGAACGCCAACTCGCTGCTGGCCAGCCCCACAGGCCTCAGCCCCTACCTGCGCTTCGGCTGCCTCTCCTGTCGCCTCTTCTACTTCAAGCTCACCGACCTCTACCGCAAGGTCAGCTCACAGCTGTATGAGCAGTGTGCTTCACTCATTAAAACGATCAGTGTGGATTTGTGGTTTATAATTCATGTTGAAAGAATAATACAAAGACAAAGGTGGAAAGAATGACCTTATAAGAATGTCGCATATTCTTACAAACCCTCCTGGCAACCAACTGATTTTCCTTTAGTCCCTCTTCAGTCAACATTGTTCCTAATGATCTGATTCCTGTTTGTGTCCAGGTGAAAAAGAACAGCTCCCCCCCGCTCTCCCTGTATGGTCAGTTGCTGTGGCGCGAGTTCTTCTACACCACGGCGACCAACAACCCACGCTTCGACAAGATGGAGGGAAACCCCATCTGCGTCCGCATCCCCTGGGACAAAAATCCAGAGGCTCTCGCCAAGTGGGCCGAGGCTAAGACGGGTTTCCCCTGGATAGACGCCATCATGACCCAGCTGAGGCAGGAGGGCTGGATCCATCACCTGGCCCGGCACGCCGTCGCCTGCTTCCTCACCCGGGGCGACCTGTGGATCAGCTGGGAGGAAGGGATGAAGGTGAGGCTGCAGAAACTTACAACACAGGTTAACGTGAAGGTGGACATGTTCAGATTGGTAAAGGAAGACCAGCAGAGTCTGTGTTCTCTTCTCTGACTTTGACAAACCTCTGGATGATGTGTTTCCTCTGCAGGTCTTCGAGGAGCTGCTTCTCGATGCAGACTGGAGCGTGAACGCAGGCAGCTGGATGTGGCTGTCCTGCAGTTCCTTCTTCCAGCAGTTCTTCCACTGCTACTGCCCTGTGGGCTTCGGCCGGCGCACCGACCCCAACGGGGACTTCATCAGGTGGGTACCTTTCCTGGCATCGCCCGTTGAACCCACGACAGCAAGGGGAAAACATAAAACCCTTGAATGAGACGTCAGCAGGTGGGACTGGTTTTGTGATCTCTGCTTCGGTGGCTTCTTCTCTTGGAGGTCACACTGGTTCTGCGGTGTGGCTGCTCGGACAGTGAAAAGTGGTTTGGGACCACAGCCCCTGGTTTTTCTACCACGTTCAGACGCTAACTGACCTCAAAGTGTCTTTGTACTCGTACTGTAGCCGCACTGTGTTGTGGTCGTTGGTAGCTTCATGATGTTGCACAGCTGTAAGCATGAAGTGCTGAAGAGCCAGCACGCTGCTACATACACATGAACACATAACACCGGCATGCGTCATTATCACAGACATCCCTAAATGTACTGAATTTTTGCATTAAATGCTATTAGGGGTTGATTTTTGTAAAATAAATATCTATTGTAAGTTTTTGAAGGAAAGTATTTAGTGTCCCTGCATCACTCCTGCCCCTGATTTACTCCCCGTTCAATGTGTCACCTTCCACGTGCTGTTGACACAAGCCGGTGTATCTAAGTCTCCCTGTGCTTCCAGGCGATACTTACCTGTCCTCCGAGGTTTCCCTGCTAAGTTCATCTACGACCCGTGGAACGCTCCGGAGTCTGTGCAGGCGGCCGCCAAGTGCATTATCGGGATCCATTACCCGAAGCCCATGGTGCATCACGCGGAGGCGAGCAGACTCAACATCGAGAGGATGAAGCAGATCTACCAACAACTCAGCCGATACAGGGGACTGGGTAAGAGATCGATAAACATGTTACAACCATTATGAAACCATTAGATGCTGGTTTTGTGTTATGAGGCCCGGGCCTCAGTGGTTCTGTCTGTTGTTCTGCAGCGGCGCTGCAATGTGAAGTTTCATGATCTCACATCATCGATAAATAAATACATTCACACACACACACACACACAACTGCTCACTACATAGGCGCCGAAATTATTTATTTTCCTTTAAAGTTCAATAAATGCGTCAATGAGTAATCGTGTTAAATATTTATTATTAAAATATCTACCAAAATAATCGTAATTATGATTTTTGCCATAATGGAGCAGGTCTACCAAACGTCTCAGCAGCACAGCTGATTCTTTTAGAAGCAGCAGGTTGTAAAATGTAAATTCCTTTGTTTTAATTATGTCCCTGTTGATGGGTGAACATTTTATACATGTGTCCTTTTTGTAATCTGAGGAGTTGAAATCTGTCTCCAAGACGAATTTTCTCTCTTCTCCAGATGTAAAAACATTTCTGTGTGTTCTGGTTTGTGTCCTCAGGCCTGCTGGCATCCGTGCCGTCCGCGAACGGGAACGGAGGAATGATGACCTTCTCTCCCGGAGAGCAGCAGCCAGGGACCAACAGCAACAACTCCCATTGTAAGTCGATTTTCTACAAATGAAGATTTGGAGATTGTTTCTGTAAATGTCTTCACGCCATGAAGGAGATGGTTTCACTTTGTCTTCTTCTTCTTCTGCCAGTGCTTGGAGTGTCAGGGAGCTCCGTGGCTTTGGGTAACAGCAGCAGAAGCATCCTACTCAACTTTGACAGCAAAGAACAGAAGGGGCAGAGCACCGTCGGGCAGCAGCAGCAGCATGGTAGTTCATCAGCTGATGTCTAACTTCATACTTTTCACTGTGTTTGGTGAATATGTTGCTGGATGTAGCCTCTGGTTTGCGACTGCAGGAGAACGGCAGCTGCATCAGCTGCACCCTCAGTCATTTGATTTAAAAACATTGACGTTAAAATCTGTATTAACCAGGTAGGATGAACACAAAGTTTCCTAAGTTCACTTTGCACCACAGACTGTTTATACAAAGCTCTGCACATAAACAATAAAATGTGACAGAATATTGTAGAAGAGTTTGAGGACGACTCACTAATGAATAATTCTAAAGTATCAACACAGGACAAGAGAACACAACATTACACACACACACACACACACACATGTGTACAACAGGGACTTGTATCACTAACACACGAAGCCTCCCTCTGATGCCCTTTGAAATATGGTTTGCAGGATACCACTCAGTGCCAGACGCCAGCCAGACCGCCACCAGCAGCCGGCAGTTCCATGAGTTTGCGGTGCCTCAACACCCAGGTAGGAAACAGGCCGGACCTGATGCAGCCATCTTTCTTCTGCCACGTCGGGCCCAGGGTTGAACATTTAATACAAACAACAGTTTGACTTGTTGGTGAAGTTCAAATCATTTTTTGAAATCAAACTTCAGAAAGAAAATCCGAGTGTGTTTCTAGTCGATATGAATGTTGACACAAGAGGGCGACACTCAGACCAGTGGATCGTTGTTCTCTCTCTCTCCTGCAGTACTCTTCCTACACGCCAGAGGCAGCATCACAGGGAAACGGGAGCGTGAGTCGGAACGTGAAGGGTCGGGAGAGGAAGAGGCGGCGTCCTGCTCCGGACACAAGCTGCAGAGGCAGAGTGCAGAGGTCAGAGGTCAGTCTGCTCCTCACCAGACCACACGGACAACAAACTACATATTAATACAGATAATATTATTAATGTTAAACGACAACGATATTATTAATAATAATAATACCAATGACAATATTAATTATATAATATGAGCTCTTATTCCTAATAAATATCCTAATATTTTCTTGAAAGAGAAACTGAAGGATATCCAGCTCCACTTACACTGCGTTTCTTTACCCAACTTCATTTATAATAGAAACATTTCATCAGTCGCTCACATATGAAAATTACTTTTATATAACATGATGATAATAAATATAATAATAGATCCTTTGCTTCCATAAAGGATAGTCCCGTGTGGAATCATGAAGTAGGTCACACTACATTGGTTTCTATGGAAACCCAAATCTTAGTCATAAGTGTAATATTTGACAGGATGAATCTTGATGCTCATTATGCTTCAGTTCTCCGTCTCCCAGCAGGGTTAGCGTTAGCAGAAATGAGTATTTTAGTGTATGTTTTGTCACGTTTGCTTCAGTGAAGCAGAGACATGAGACGAGGTGTGAGGTCACAGATGTAGATGGTTGAGCTGGTCGGTGGCGGAACCAGGGACTTACTCCCTCTAATCATCGGATCGCCCCACAGAGACAAACTTTAACTTTAAGAGAAGGTTCTTCTCCGCGAGGAAATGAAATCATGTTACATGAGAGTGAACATGTCATTGATGTTGAGTGTGGAACACATGACCAAGAGGAGAAAGTAAGCATGAGCTAAAATGAAATCCAAATCTTTAACTAGAGAAAAATGAATAGAAATAATACACTAACATTGTTTATTGTGTGTTTTATCTTTAGCAAATGAATTATTCTCAAATTACTAACTCCTAACAAATGATGATGTCATGGATGGAGAGATCTGAAACCAACAGTCATCGCGTGTTGATTCTTTCTGTCTGTTGGCAGCAGCAGGAGTCATCCATGTAAATGTCAGGCACAAAGTTCATATCAAAATACAAAACAGCTGCTAACTATGCAAAACAAGTCCCCAGTGGAAACTGTGAGAGGGAGAGTGCAGGCAAACAGGAGTCACATTTGTAAATGAATGTAAATGCTGTATTTCTGTGTCCCCCCCGCAGATGACCTAGAGCAGTGATGTCACTGTCTGAATCACATTGGATCACCTGGCAGCAGAGAGAGGAAATCCTTCTGCTGTCGCCTGTCCTCCAATGGAAGCGCAGGTCCAGACATGGCTGCAGCAGCCGCCGCCTCCTCAAACCATCTGGAATAACTCTGGCTTTTTTCAACTGTCAAAAATTCCCCGGGCATGAACATGAATGGTGAAAATGTGATATCTGGCACAGTTTCGATCTTGTCACTTACGCCCTGTTTGCCTGAGAACTGGTGTCGTAACCTCACAAAGAAACACTGAAGCAGCCACAGACGTAAGTCGAGCCATCGTCTGCCCGTTCATACAACAACAATATACCAAGGTTTGCTGAGTGTTAACCAGGAAAACACCAACACACAACATGGAATACATGTTTATCACAAATGTAACTTCGAATTGGGAAAGAAATGCACTTTTAAATCTCTTGTACAAAGGTTGATTAGTTTTATCTGTATTCTATTTGTTTTTGTCCCAGAAGAAAAGAATCTGTTGTTTGTCGTCTTTAAACTCTTCTGTCACCTCTGTCACATGTTCAAACCCTAAAGACTAAAAGCACATTCAGGTCGTTTCAGGGAATAATCTCACGACTTTCCATGTAAAGATTCTCGTTGGTTAGTGAGCACGAACTCGTCCTCGACCCTGACATGAGTCTTGATTTCATGTGAACTCTACCAAACGCCAGCAGTGATTCCTTCATGCAGCTCTGTGTGTGAAGCACATTTACAGTTTGTTGCTGTAGTTTGGTTTGGTGACGTTATGTCAGTTTCCCTCTGGCTGTAAACAGTTCACGAGCAGCATTCCAATCTGCTCCAAATGTCGCTCGTGTCTTTATTGTTGTTGGATACTGAGTCTGTTACACAGTTTTCACATTAACAGTGAAACATGAGCAGGCTCTGTTCTGTGTCGTCATTGAGACTTTTCACGTAACTTCTTCGTCTTCGGTTGCTTTTCGTCATCCAGGTTGTGTTTCTCTCTCGGCGTTTGTCGTGTACAGATCATCTCCGTGGTTTCACACCTTTTGTAAATAATATTGTCAAATTAACATTGATTTGTTGTAGAATATAGGTTCTGAATAGAGTCCAGATGACCCTTCTCCAACATTCACATTGTCACCTCTCTGTTTCCCTTGACAAAGAAACGTCTGAAAAGGAGATTATTCCCTCAGACGTCAAACTCAGCTTCTTCTGCTTTTGGAAAATTTGACATTTTTGTATTTTGCCGTGAAACTCGTGCAACAACCAAAACAGGAGAGGGTGTGTTGTGGAGGTAACACCACCAGGGCGGAGAACTCGAGCACTCGTTCTACTCTCCTCTCTCGCTGGGGTCACAGTTTTCTAAGATTTCTTATTAAAAAAACAAAAAGGTTGCTGAACAGAAAGGAAGAAAACAGTCGACACAATAAACGACCGGTGACAGCATCTGATGCAAATGAGCCTTAATCTGTCAACAGAAGCCAACATCCATCGGAAACCAGTAAATCCTCCAGTTGAAGGGTTTCTTCTCACTGGGCGACCAGTTTAACGATGCATGTTTGGCTGCCAGCTGAAATCTGTCTAAACAAGAAAGCGCTCAGGACAAGTGAACACACACGCACACACACACACACACACACACACACACAGACACACACACACACACACACACACACACACACACACAGACAGACACAGACACACACACACACACACACACACACACACACACACACACAGACAGACACAGACACACACACACACACACACACAGACACACACACACACACACACAGACAGACACAGACACACACACACACACACACACACACACACACACACACACACACACAGACAGACACAGACACACACACACACACACACACACACAGACACACACACACACACACACACACACACACACACACACACACAGACAGACACAGACACACACACACACACACACACAGACACACACACACACAGACACACACACACACACACACACACACACACACACACACACACAGCCTTCGTAACAGTTTAGAGAGGAAGGATCTCCATCTGACAGATACGATTATTCAGAACCTTTTAGCTCATTACTCACTATACACACTATAGATTTCAAAATAAAAGTCGGGTCACGGATGTAAAGTCGACCTGAAGCACAAAATATAAACAGGCTTTTAATTTGGAAGGTGGAGCAGATTGGGGTTGTAGATGTATGTTCTGGTTTCAGTGACGACTCGTGTCTGTGTACAGTTCTGGATATTTGTTCATGTTTGATACCCTCTGGTGCAGGAGTAACGCAGAGCGTGGGGGGGTCAGGTGGGGGGGGGGGTAAACAAGTACTATAGTGATTATTATAATGTATTATAATTCTTTATATTCTCAAGAGGGTTTGAACATTGCTCATTTTTTTTGTAGCTCTTAACATGAAAACACAAGTTGAACCAGGTTTTTATTTTTGCTTTATTTCTTTTTCTGTTTGTTCTGTGACATGAAGGTGAGACCAGACGCCACCTACCATCTCTTAGAAGTCGTGCACTCTCTCTGTCTCCTCGTCTTTTCTTGTGCTTGATCAAGTTCATGACAGGAAATAAAAATTTGTACAACTTGACGCCATCTTCATTTTGCCTCCTTTATTCGCACCAGTGTGATCATTTCACCGCTTGAAGAAGACACGAGTGCTTTTCAGACATGAGCTCCGTCTCGTGCGTGGACATTTTCTCTGTGTTTCTCACGTGAAGCAGCAGCAGCAGATTGTCCGGGTCAGACTCGTTCACAACGGGAAAATGTGGTTTACTGTCATTCAGGTGTCGTACATGTGAATGTGGACGACAAGAGAATCGTAGTCAAACATTGGACGTCTTGGGCCTAGCGTTGATTTTGCTGTTGAAGTTTTTCTTGTCATTGAGCCAAAATCGAAAAACCTCTGAGGTCAAAACAAAGTCAACAGGTTAAAACATGTTTTACAAATATGTAACCACTAAGTAAAAAAAACAGATGCAAGAGTTTGCATCACAGAGATTAAAGTGTTTGCTCATCGTAATCTGACAGAAACTGAAGCTGGCGAGGAGGAGGCTGCAGAAACAAGTTTCAGTCTGTTCTCTGGGCCTGTGGCTCCTTCTCTAATATCTTCTTCAAAATAAACTCCAGAGAAATTAGAGATCAATTTAATTCTATTCTATTTGTACAAGGCCAAATCATAATATACATAATCTCAAGACTCTTTACATAAAAGGTCGAGACCTTAAAATTCTAGCGACACCAACAGTTTCCACAATAAGCAGCTCCGACGACTGTGAGAGACAAAACGAAGAAAGAACCATATTGAATGTGGACGACGTCGGACTCGAGCGGTCAGTGAGAGGAGACAAATGGAGTTAACTCCTCGTCAAACCACTTCTAAATTCACCAGATCCAGATTCTCATTTGGATCTGCAGCAAATCACACACACTCATAGACTGAAGTCCTCTGAATATGTCTGATTTCTTGTTTAAAAGATCAACAAAAATGCAGAAAAGTTAGAGAAAGTGAAAAGTTCCAGGATCTGTCCCCTGATCCGGATTCACAGCAACAGTTCGTGACTTCTGACCAAGTTTACTGTAAATCTGTAGTTTGTGTGTCATGATGCTAACAAACAAACAGACAAAACAGTGATGTGATGATATGACGACACATTAACAACATTATATGTGTGGTATAAACTACAGTATATCAATCTTATCAAAATAAAAGCAGAAAGATGTGGGAAACATGAGTCTGCACTCGAAAGGAACTGACCAGTGGAAGGAGGAAGTGCTCGAGGGCAAGAAAAGCTGACCACACACACGGTATGGAAATGATATTCCACGGTTGTTGTCGAGTTGTATTGTTGAGGTGCAATCTGGGTAATATTTTATTACATTTTTATTTTAATGCATGCGGACAGGGAATTCCTCCACACCCACACGTATGAAAAGCAGGACAGAGCGCTGCTTGGTGTTTGAGTCACAGGAAAGACAAGGGTGTGAATTTTCACTGACGATGGTCAGACACAACAAAGGCCCACAGCATGATTCAGACCCTGCAATCACCTCAGTTCGATCACATGTGTCGAAGCATGTTACAAACCAGCAGGACCGTGTTTTACACTGTACACAAGAGAAAATTATAGTTTCTGTGAAGCTTTTACTAAAATGTCAAAATCCTCCTCAACACGAAACATCTGTGTGGTTTCTTTTCCTCTGATAACTGACAAATATGTGGAATCAAATTTCAGCTCCAGGACTTTCGCTCTTCATGTTCCGACAGGCACACGATTGTCACTTCCCCCTCACTTCCCCAGTTTTTTTTAGCATCGGTGATTACTGTTATATGTGAGTAAACACACATGACGATGGTATCACTACAACTCCATCAGATAGTGAAAGCTGGTGTGGGACAGGACATGTCCCTGATTCTTAAGAAGTGGGCCGTGCTTTGATGCAACCTCCCAACTTTTCTCTTTTTTTAGAAATCAGACCTATAATAACAAATACACATTTTCACTGAGGTTGACAGAGCCCTCAAGAAAATGACTTGTATTACTTGTATGTGTATATATTTTTATGTAGTTTTATTATTGGACTGTATAACAGGAAATTGACTTTACCCTAAACAGCAATCAACATGTTTTTAATATTTAAAAACACATTTTCATGACAGGAGCCGGATTACATTTTCACATATGAAAAAGAATTCCTCAAAAATATGAAATATCATACTGAAATATTATCTAAATATTCCTCTGACGTTGTTGACATGTTGGCACACAACTGTGAAACCTCACTAACCCTGAGGGTCGGGGAGAAACACAGGTATTCCTTGCCCACGAATATGCTCACTTTCACCCTGTGGTTCCAGCGTGGGTACAGTTTTGCAATCCAATGCACGAATTGCTAAACTGCATCCACAGTTAACTATAGTTAATTAAAGGAGATGAGTAACACACACACACCCACAGAGTCTGGATGATGATGTATTCTTGGCACCAACTCAATTGTTTTCCCTGCTTTGCAAATATTCTCTGTCGTCACTGCTGTGATGCAGAATAAAAACACTGGCCGAGAGGGAGACACCAACAGCTCTGCCAGAGAGGGAAACCCCAGCCAGACTCATTCACTCACCGTCTCTGCAGGACAACAGAACAGGACACTTCTCCAGCTCAGCATGAACCTCACAGCTCCTCTTCTTCTGGTGAGTACCATCAATGTCTCTGGACCAACATGTCAATGTCTGATTCGCTCTCGTTTCTTACAGCTCAGAAACATTGCAAATCTCAGGCCTATCGATAATTACAGAATTATTGTAACTCACTTTTCACCGGCCTCAGCAAAACATTCTTGGATCGTTTACAAGTGCTGCTAAACTCCTGACCCGGTCCTCCATCAGGTCTCATGTGCCAGCGATTCGGATTGCTCTTCACTGGCTGCCCATTAGATTCAGAATCCAATTCAAAGCTCTTGTGATCACCTGTAGAGCTCTGCATGGTCGGGCACCTGCCTACATTAGAGATCTGCTGCAGCCCTATGTCCCCAGCAGGTCTCCACGGTCCTCTGGTCGGGGTTTGCTGGGTGTCCCCCGATCTAGACTTAGGACTAAGGGAGATGTGCTTTTGCAGTTGTGGCTTATAAACTTTGAAACTCTGTCCCTTTGGTGTTAATATCTGTGGACAGCAGCTTAAGACTTGTTTGTTTAGACTCCAAATTTTGTTATTTTCTTATGTGTGTGCATGTTTATGCTTATTTTACCCTGTAAAGCACTTTGTGACGTCTCTGCTCTCGACAGGTGCATATAAATAAACTTACTATGTCCTGTCAGTGATCTGGGAACAAAACCACAGTGCAAACTTTCAGATTTGAAGATTTGTTTTCTCATACCTGCTTTTAAGATTGAATAGCCTCAAGAGATTTAGCTTATTAACCAATTTTGCAGTCAAACTTATTCTTTAAATTGAAAGGAATTTTTTTTCCCTGGCTCTTAAATATTTCCTCTGCATTTGTGTTTCCAGCTCTTGGTGGCTCTGATGGGAATCATGTGCCGCAGCATCCCCTGTCCAAAGGACTGCATCCCTGCCAACTACACGCACCAGTATTTCAAACATGTGTCGGAGCTGCAGGACAACCCCATGGCTCCCTGGGAACTAAAGTGAGTAGACGACCACTCCTCACTTTGTACAGAACAAACAGCAACACAGAAGTTCATGCTTTTAAAGGATGTTTATAATTAACTTTATTAAAAAGCATCTTTCAAAAGTCAGAAATGAAAAATTAAAGACAAACAATGGAAACCAATTCGTAGATCACACAGCAACAAAGCAGAGATACAGAAATAAAACATATTCAGAATGAGAAAAGAGTAAAAACCAGATAGAATAGAACATTATGAAATGATTAAAATAGACAATAAGATCAGAGGAGGAGGAGTTTGCCTGATCTCATCAGGAAGATTGTTCCACAGAGAGGGGGGCGCTCTCACAGGAAAGGCCCGGTCATCTCTGGTCCTCAGGACTGATCTGAAATGTTTTGAGGTGCAAGTCGAGAACAAGCGGGCCTTTAAAGTCGACAACAACATTTTTAAATCAATTCTAAAGTTAGAAACCTCATCAACACGTCCACTCGCTCAGTGGGAAGCTTCCAGACATTGTCCTGCTGTTTTGTCACATGGTCTCAGGAGGACATTTTACAGATGTTTTACTAGGAGGCTGAAGAATCCAGAAAATGTCCAGAGACACTGACTCTGACATTAGTTCTCACATACAGAACCTGCAGAACACATCAGGAACATGTCAGGAACATGTCTGAATTTCAGTGCCACAACTTTGATTGAAATGTCAAATAATGTCTCACCCTTCTCCTGCATTGGTAATTGATTGAGTGTTCCTCTCTTTTCTTGCAGGATTAACTCAAAGATTCATCGAAACCCAGAACACATTCATTATGCTGAGTGCAAGCCCTGCAAAGACATTGGCATGATTGCCAAACCCATCTGCTTCCAGATTTCAGTCTACGAGACGGTCCGGGAGGGGGAACACGAACAGTTGTGCCGGTGTCCGTTCAAGGTGGCGGTCGGATGCACATGTGTCAATAAGTGAGGAGCACAGGACATCAGGACGACAGTCTCTGGTGTGGGACATGTAGTTTTATCTGTAGTATCAAGGTACAATAGTTAGTTAAAAAGTCAATAATGCTAATTTATGATGTGCATTTGTTATTTTTGGTGACAGTTCAAATGTAATAACTTCACCCTTGACGACAGGTTCAATATTCTTTCATGTCTGTGACATGAATTAACTGTGACATGTTTTTTTAACGTGAGGAACTTGTGTTTATAATAGTGTCACACGTTTCAGGGCGACATATATACATATATATATATATATATATATACGACACATATTTTATGGGAAAATAAATCCTGAGGCATTTTTGTGTGTTTTGAAAGCTGTGATGTGCAGCGTGTGAATATTTCACATTCTTTACATGTATGATGTAATCTGCACTAATAGTTTAACACAATATTTGTGTTCAATACAAATTACTTATTTTGTGTTATGTGCTTCTAAAAGAAGCAAGTTGTCTGCTTCGTTAGATTTGTAAATGAAATCATTCTGATTTAACTCATTTCTCTTTTTTAATTTAACATTAGTTATATGTAAGAACGTTAAAATCACCTAGAACCAAACTAACCAGTTCTCTAACGAGGAAATTATTAGTTAATTAATCAGTTAGATGACTGACATGTAATTAAAAATTATGATAACTGCCTAAGTAATAAATCTTTTTGCTAAATGCAAACACTTCGCTGGAACAAGTTTCTCAGATGTGAACTTTTTTATGGTCGTCAATGTTTGTAAAGAATTTATTAATTTGTTAAAACATAAGCATTTTCACTGCGTTCTGAAATTGTATTGACAAAACAATCAATTGATTATTGAAAATAAAAAGTGACATATTGATTGAGTGCTTTTGTGGTTTAATTATATGTCGCACACACACAAATGTTTGTACTTCTATCTTAGTGAGGGGTCGGCAGCCTTTACTATCAGAAGAGACATTTTGGCCCCTCCTCCCCCAAATTAAATTTGTCTGGAGCCGCAAAACATATTTGATAACACAGATTATAAAGTTGTATATATAGTTATACTATATATATAAAAACTATAGTTTGTTGCTTTTATGAAATCATAGAACGACAATAAAGAAAACTGTTGACATTTTATTGCTATTTTTACCAAAGGAAATCACCAAACTCTTATGACGAGGAGAACAAAGTACATGTGTAAGCCTACTTTGAAATATATGAAACACACAACTGTGCTTTGTGGCTCGTCTCCAGCTCGGTACTTTTCAGCAGATGCTGTGTGCTTGTTCTGGAAATGTCTTTCAACACTACATTTGTAGTTGTTTGCTAATTCCTCGCCACATATCAAGCATCCAGGTAGGCCAGCATCGTTGGGCAGTGAAAGCAAATGAAATCTGTCCACGCAGAATTAAACTCTATTTCCCTCCCAGACTTTTCTTTGTTGGAGTTATCCATGGCTCACCCCAACATGTCGACACAAATAAACAGTAGTGATGATCTGCCTCCGGGGGGTGTCCGGGGCTCGAGGACGACGGGTGACGTTACTGCTGTTAACATAGGTATCACGTCACGATGAATCCGCCTCTGGTGCCGCCCTCTTGGCTCTGCTCCCCCTGATGTGACGCATATTTTATATGACGAAATATTAAAACAAAAAGTGACGGCATGTCTGACTGGAGGCAGACACAGAAACTGAAGCTCGGTCCAAACCAGACCAAGAAGCAGCTGAGACCAGAGGAACAAAGCTGCTTCACGTGAACGAGCTCTGCGTGTGCTCCTGGTGCTCCTTCATGACGACCTGATACCGTGATGCTTTAGATCAGGGGTATTCAACTCTAATTCAAAAAGGTCCAGTTAGAGAAAATGTCTTGAAGCAAAGGTCCGGAAGATCATGATGTCGAACTATTAGTGTGATAGATATTTAAGTAGCCTAGTAGTTGTATCAACATCTGCATGAACTAAATACCTGACTGTCAAATCAAATGAATTCAGTACGATTCAAAAACTTTGACAATATTTATTGTCACGTAACATAGAACTGAACATATCTGTATGATTTCAGATAGGTACATGTTCTCTCATTAACTAAATAAAAGTAGGGCTGCATTTCAAAATAAGAGAAAGTAAATAAAATGTGAAAGTTGTGCATGTTCAAATAAAGAGCTTAACTTCAGAAAAATAAAATAAAGGGAGCAAAAGCTTGAATTTTTCTGTTTCACATCTTGACTCAAAAGTCTCAATTTTACAGAAAATAAATCTCAACACAATTGAACAGTTTTAGAATCACTTTCTTCCGCTCTTATATCTCACTCCCCCACTTTGTTCATCTGTGTCTCTCCCTTTCTCCCTCTCACTCCTCTGTTTCTCTCCCTCTCACTCCTGTTTCTCTCCCTCTCACTCCTCTGTTTCTCTCCCTCTCACTCCTCTGTTTCTCTCCCTCTCACTCCTGTTTCTCTCCCTCTCACTCCTCTGTTTCTCTCCCTCTCACTCCTGTTTCTCTCCCTCTCACTCCTCTGTTTCTCTCCCTCTCACTCCTGTTTCTCTCCCTCTCACTCCTCTGTTTCTCTCCCTCTCACTCCTCTGTTTCTCTCCCTCTCACTCCTCTGTTTCTCTCCCTCTCACTCCTCTGTTTCTCTCCCTTTCTCCCTCTCACTCCTCTGTTTCTCTCCCTCTCACTCCTCTGTGTCTCTCCCTTTCTCCCTCTCACTCTTCTGTTTCTCTCCCTTTCTCCCTCTCACTCCTCTGTTTTTCTCCCTCTCACTCCTCTGTTTCTCTCCCTCTCACTCTTCTGTTTCTCTCCCTCTCACTCCTCTGTGTCTCTCCCTCTCACTCCTCTGTTTTTCTCCCTCTCACTCCTCTGTTTCTCTCCCTTTCTCCCTCTCACTCCTCTGTTTTTCTCCCTCTCACTCCTCTGTTTCTCTCCCTCTCACTCTTCTGTTTCTCTCCCTCTCACTCCTCTGTGTCTCTCCCTCTCACTCCTCTGTTTCTCTCCCTCTCACTCTTCTGTTTCTCTCCCTCTCACTCTCTCTCTCTCTCTGTTTCTCTCTCTCTCTCTCTCTCTGTGTCTCTCCCTCTCACTCTTCTGTTTCTCTCCCCCTCACTCCTCTGTTTTTCTCCCTCTCACTCCTCTGTTTTTCTCCCTCTCACTCTTCTGTTTCTCTCCCTCTCCCTCTTCTGTTTCTCTCCCTCTCACTCCTCTGTGTCTCTCCCTCTCACTCTTCTGTTTCTCTCCCTCTCACTCCTCTGTTTCTCTCCCTCTCACTCCTCTGTTTCTCTCCCTCTCACTCCTCTGTTTCTCTCCCTCTCACTCCTCTGTTTCTCTCCCTCTCACTCCTCTGTTTCTCTCCCTCTCACTCCTCTGTTTCTCTCCCTCTCACTCTTCTGTTTCTCTCCCTCTCACTCCTCTGTGTCTCTCCCTCTCACTCTTCTGTTTCTCTCCCTCTCACTCCTCTGTGTCTCTCCCTCTCACTCTTCTGTTTCTCTCCCTCTCACTCCTGTTTCTCTCCCTCTCACTCCTCTGTTTCTCTCCCTCTCACTCCTCTGTGTCTCTCCCTCTCACTCTTCTGTTTCTCTCCCTCTCACTCTTCTGTTTCTCTCCCTCTCACTCCTCTGTGTCTCTCCCTCTCACTCTTCTGTTTCTCTCCCTCTCACTCTTCTGTTTCTCTCCCTCTCACTCCTCTGTGTCTCTCCCTCTCACTCTTCTGTTTCTCTCCCTCTCACTCTTCTGTTTCTCTCCCTCTCACTCTTCTGTTTCTCTCCCTCTCACTCTTCTGTTTCTCTCCCTCTCACTCCTCTGTGTCTCTCCCTCTCACTCCTCTGTTTCTCTCCCTCTCACTCCTCTGTTTCTCTCCCTCTCACTCCTGTTTCTCTCCCTCTCACTCCTCTGTTTCTCTCCCTCTCACTCCTGTTTCTCTCCCTCTCACTCCTCTGTGTCTCTCCCTCTCACTCCTGTTTCTCTCCCTCTCACTCCTCTGTTTCTCTCCCTCTCACTCCTCTGTTTCTCTCCCTCTGTTTTCTCTACCTGTATTGCTATCTTTCTTTTTCTTTCTACCGTATTTCCATGTGTAACCTGCCTCTAACTCTCTCATCTGTCTGCACTGTAGAGTCGCAATGTTTACCGCCTGGAATGCGCAGACTTGATTGGCTGAGTAGTATCACGTGGGATGGCTTAACTCGCATGCAATTGGTCTGTGCGTTTCCTCATCCGCTAAACCACTACCGTAAAGACTACAAAAGCTGCGCCGGTTACAAATAGAAGCTCCCCGTCAGGTTTTAAATCAGAACCTTCTGTTTTGGCTGTAGGTCCGGTTCCGGACCCAGAAGCCGTCCCGTACGGACCCGGACCACCTGTTAGTGACCTCTGCTTTAGAACATGAACGTGATGAACGTGATGAACGTGATGTACGTTCACGTACAGGAACACACACATAAACCAAAGTTTGATTTAAACTTCAGACTAGTGCACGTATTCCTTCTTGTTATTACACTGTATATATTAGTTATTATTCCAGTCATATTTTTCTATAATTTAGAAATGTCCTTATAATTAAGATTAGATAAGATAAATAATCCTGTATTAGTCCCAGTTGGGAAATTTGCAATATTACACAAACAAAACCTCAAACTAAAAAATTCCTCCTCCTGAATTACGCTGTGGTGTTGAAGTAATAAAGCGTTAACCGATCAACAAGATATGAATCCTTGTGATATTTCATGTAAACAGGATCAAAAGGCTAAAAGTGACTGAGAGCAGCTCTGTCCGCAGAGTCCCTGTTTGCTCTGGACACACACGTCCTCTCCGGATCTCAAGGATCCACATTCTGTACCTGCTCAGCTGCTGCTGCTGCTTCACCAGTCATTAATTTCACGTTCATTCAGTAGTTAAGTCTCCACAACAAGAGGCCGAGAGCGGCTGTGAAACCAAGTAGAAACAGACCAGTTAGCACACGTCTGTTAACAGTGCTGGAGGAAGAGCCTTGTGCGTGGGTCAGTTTACAGGAAGCTGTCAAGTGTGGTGATGTCATTACCAGGGGCATCCCCTTCTCTGAGAGGGATTCCTCTGGGAGGGATCCCTCTGGCTGTGATCCATCTGGCTGTGATCCATCTGGCTGTGATCCCTCTGGCTGTGATCCCTCTGGCTGTGATCCATCTGGCTGTGATCCCTCTGGGAGGGATTCCTCTGGGAGGGATCCCTCTGGCTGTGATCCCTCTGGCTGTGATCCATCTGGCTGTGATCCCTCTGGCTGTGATCCCTCTGGCTGTGATCCCTCTGGGAGGGATTCCTCTGGGAGTGATTCCTCTGGGAGTGATCCCTCTGGCTGTGATCCCTCTGGGAGGGATTCCTCTGGGAGTGATCCCTCTGGCTGTGATCCCTCTGGCTGTGATCCCTCTGGGAGGGATTCCTCTGGGAGTGATCCCTCTGGCTGTGATCCCTCTGGCTGTGATTCCTCTGGCTGTGATCCCTCTGGGAGGGATTCCTCTGGGAGTGATCCCTCTGGCTGTGATCCCTCTGGCTGTGATCCCTCTGGCTGTGATCCCTCTGGCTGTGATCCCTCTGGGAGTGATTCCTCTGGGAGTGATCCCTCTGGCTGTGATCCCTCTGGCTGTGATCCCTCTGGGAGGGATTCCTCTGGGAGTGATCCCTCTGGCTGTGATCCCTCTGGCTGTGATTCCTCTGGCTGTGATCCCTCTGGGAGGGATTGAATGAGAAAATGCTTCTGATTGATTTGCAGAGTTTGATCTCACACAGCAGTCATTAAACGTCCTGAGCAGATCCAGTGTGTTTGGATTTATTCAAAATGAAGTCAGTTTTCTCTGTGAAGTGAACGAGTCTGATGAAAGCTCAGAGACATGATTTTTTCCAACAAACTTTATTTTCGACTATCAACATACAAAGTAAACAAACAGTGTTAAAACAGAAGGATAGGATTGTCACATAAATTATACATTAAGAAAATCAAATGGAAGATCATGAATAAATAAATGAACAACAAAGGATAAATAAAAAATAAAAAAGGGTAAACCCTAACCATTGCCCCTTACCACCACCTTTAAATATGTTGTTTACATGTGCTCTGTATTTAATATAAAGAACAAAAACATATATTTAAACCCTAACCCTGACTATATAAAGTCATCATCCAGCAGGAGGCGATATATTCAGGGCATGGAGACACAGATATGTTCACTTCCGGGTCAACTCTCCTCTCTCTTTCCTGTCAGCCATTAGTCGAACTCGGTGAGTTTCCCCTCGATCTCTGGTCTTGAAACGTGTGATTTGCTGGTTTCTCTCGGTTGTCCAGTGAGTATCTGGGCTTCACGTGGCGCTGTGGCCGTGGGGGTGCGTGTCCTCGGGGTTTACCGCTGAAAATGTGTGTAAATATCAGCAGTTTGTCGTGTGTGTGTGAGCGGCCACGATGCGAGCCCCTCATGCTAACTGATGCTAACCTGCTAACGCTGCGCGACAGTCGCGTGTAGCTCGTCGTTTGCGTCGCGTCGGTTTTCGCTGCATTTTAACCAGAAAACGCGTTTCAGAAAAGTTTCATCATGTTAGCTCGTGTGTTAGCATGGTGCCGTTAGCTAGCTAGCACCAGAGACGGAGTCTGCGTGGTCGTGACCGAGGTTTGATTCCCTGTGTTGCAGGTTCTTTTGGTGACCGCCGGTACAACCTGTCTCATCATGCAGAACGACGCTGGAGAATTCGTGGACTTGTACGTCCCCCGCAAATGGTGAGTGTCCTGGTCCGAGCGGGTTGACCACAGTGTGAGGTTCACAGGTAGATTCATGGGAGGAGGGGGGGGGGGACATGTCTCTGCATCAGTGAGAGACCGTTACTGCACATCTGGAAAATGAGAGCACATGTGGATCCTCAGCACATTTCAAGACTTGTGTTAAAACATAGAAATCAGACTGAGGAAGACGGTGATGAACAACACGAGAATAAAGGTCCGATCTGAAGGAGCCAGAGGTTTGGGATCAATTCACTGAATCTGTCTCTACACTGAGAAACTGTTCAGGGACCTGGTCCCTTCAACGGCCTTTCACTAATTAAAGCTACTTAAAACCCACTTTCCAGTTATATTAATCAATTAGAAAATGGCTGGTTCGCTCTTCAGGGAAATTTTATCTTTCAATATGTCTCTTCTATACTTTCCTCCCTTTCTTACACCATTAAAACTGTTCATGTGTCTTTATGCGTGTCCATATTTCTACCTGTTCTTTTTCCTAACCGTACGTTAAGTTCGTAACCAGATTGTAAATGTGTTGATTTCTTTGGATAAGAAGGTCGGAGTTAAGTCATCAGTTAATTGACAGAAACTCCAGGTTTCCTGATCCTTAAGTGAAACAGGTGAAACCTTCAAGTCTGGGGATTTGGTCGGTGAAAGAGAAATTAGAAATTTGCCTGTAATGAGCGTTTCACAAGCGTATCAACACGTTTACAGAATTCCCAGTTCAGTAAACATGTTTAGATTTAGTTTGAACAACCTTTTGAATCTTCTAGTTGTTTGTAATAAAGTTTATGTTCAAACTGTCGCTCATCAAATCTCAATGACGTTTGTTTGTTGTGAAGGTTTGATAATGATGAGCTTTGACAGTATTTATATATTTCACACACTTGTATTGCAGCTCTGCTAGCAACAGAATAATCGGAGCCAAGGACCATGCCTCCATCCAGATGAACATTGCTGAGGTAAATTAACAAAATTCAAGTTTTCAGAGACTGGATTTGTTTGAGTCCTTGTGTCTCAGTGATATTAAACGTTTCAGTCAGGAGTAGATTACAGACTCACACTGTGTGAAGCTGTAACAGTTTAAAGTTTGTAGGTCGTTAACGACGACAACGTGTAACTGTTTCTATTCAGTTTCTACGGTTTTGTCGTCGTGGTTCTGACCCAGTGTGCTCTGTGTTCCTCAGGTTGACAAGGTGACTGGTCGTTTCAACGGGCAGTTCAAGACCTACGCCATCTGTGGCGCCATCCGCAGAATGGTAAGTCAGTGTTAAATGTCTCTGGTATTTACACGCGTCTCATAGTACCGAGTGTCATAGTGCTGAGTGTGCACCAACTTCAACAGGACCGGTGGTGGATCCTGAGACCCTGTTTCTAGTCATTTGTTGTTTGGATGTAAAAAAAGTGTAACAGGTGATGAAGGTCCAATCTAGAGATTAAGATTGTACTGGAGTTAACATGAACTCTTTCCTCCTGCAGGGGGAGTCTGATGACTCCATCCTGAGGCTGGCGAAGGAGGACACCATTGTCGGAAAGTAAGAACCTGTTCTTAAGGTTCACACCTACAGCTATTTACCTGGAGAAGACTCTCTCTCTCTCTCTCTCTCTCTCTCTCTCTCTCTCTCTCTCTCTCTCTCTCTCTCTCTCTCTCTCTCTCTCTCTCTCTCTCTGTGCGTGTGTGCATGCGCGCGCTAATCACGTGACGTCTTCGCGCACGTTACCGTTTTAATTATCGACACTTTTCAGTTCGTTTCTTTGATGTGGCAACTAAAACCCTTTTCTTGTCCTTTTTCAGGAACTTCTGAGTGCGACACTGGAACTGTGGGAACTTCGAAAAATAAAATGGTGGAAAAAAATGTTGTTGTCATTTCTAAACGGGTCGGTTAAAAGTAAAATGTTACTTTTGAGGTAGTATTTCTGTTCTGCGGAGCATCGGGTAGACGAACGTCCCTGCGGAGGGTCGTGGATCCGGCTGTGATGAGTCGACTCGTGGAATAAAAAGATAAAGACAAAAGTTAAACAGCCATTTGATAAACAGGTGTTTCTGAACGTGTTTATTAATGAGACTGGACAAGTGGGATTATTCCTCTTATTATTACCTTACCTTAGAAAGGGTTTCCATTTACTACCATGGTAAACGATGCAGGGCGGTCCTGTCGCTTTACCCAAATCACAGCTGAAAACCCCCTTGAGGTGGATCATCTCATCTTCATCACAGGAAACAGATGAGGTGGGTCATCTCATCTTCATCACAGGAAACAGATGAGGTGGATCATCTCATCTTCATCACAGGAAACAGATGAGGTGGGTCATCTCATCTTCATCACAGGAAACAGATGAGGTGGATCATCTCATCTTCATCACAGGAAACAGATGAGGTGGATCATCTCATCTTCATCACAGGAAACATGAGGTGGATCATCTCATCTTCATCACAGGAAACAGATGAGGTGGATCATCTCATCTTCATCACAGGAAACATGAGGTGGATCATCTCATCTTCATCACAGGAAACATGAGGTGGATCATCTCATCTTCATCACAGGAAACAGATGAGGTGGATCATCTCATCTTCATCACAGGAAACAGATGAGGTGGA
>CM048045.1:25225000-25250000 GCA_026259375.1 Verasper variegatus
TGCACTGCCGATGGAATACTGTATTATATCTGTTCTATATCTATTTGAATGTTATAAGTAGAACTTCCTTTCTACATCGTCTCTGGTGTTTCTGAATAATTCTGTGTATCATCCAGTTTGAGGCTCGAAGTGCATTAATAACATTAAAAATAATGAAAGTATATGAATATGAGGTTTCTGTAATGACTCGTTCACCCAGTGGGGGGGGGGCTGACCCCTCCTCCAACCACAGGGAGGGTGAGGGGGGGTGAGGGGGTGAGGAGGGTAGAGCGACACACAGACAGGAGGGGGGAGAGAGAGGACACTAACTTCGACGCTCCGCGCTCCGGGACTAACTTTGCTCCTCTTCCTCGCTCCTCGTTCCGCACGTCGCTGTGAGCTCCCCCGGCTCCTGGTGCGTGTCTGCCGCGGGCGTGAAGCTCTCTGCTCGGGCTCTCGACTTCCTCCGCTGTCCTCCCGTCGGAGCGGATCTGTGCAGGTGGAGAATGATGGCGAGCGGAGGTGCCCCGCTGCTGCTGTGGCCGCTGCTCCTGACCTGCTGCCGCCTCTCCGCGGCCCAGGAGCTGCCGACCAACGGGGTGAACGGCTACAGCCTCCACCCGCCCTACTTCAACCTGGCCGAGGGCACGAAGATCACCGCCAGCGCGACCTGCGGGGAGGACGACACCGGCAGGTCGCTGCGGGACCTGTACTGCAAACTGGTCGGAGGCCCGGTGTCCGGGGACCCGAGCCAGACCATCCAGGTGAGCCAGGACCGGTCAGACTGGTCTTCACTTTATCATAAAGGGAATTAAGGCTCCACACTGAGTTGGACCTGAAGAGTAGTATTTAAATGATATTACAGTCTCTCTTTAGTTTCACTAACACTGATGGTGTGACTGTGGTGCTGTTATAATATGACCACATCATATTTCTTTATAGGCTCTAAGGTGAAATATCAAATATAGCTGCATTCCTTCAGTTTTACTATTAACATAAACTCATCTGAGATAGATAGAAGGTTTGTCAGGACGATACAGACAATGAATAAATGAATTAAATGAAACAAAAAGCCCAACAAGCTTTCTGATGTTTTACAGCGTTTCCTCAGATTCAGGGTTTGTCTCCTGTTTGATCTTCTTATCTTTGAGAAGCTTTACTTCAGAGTCGCTGCCGCTCTTCTTACTTCATGTTTCGTATCATCGAACTTCTTCCTGTAAATCCCAACCCTCATGTTAAAAGGAGGCGCTGCTCCCTCGAGTGCACTCGGAGTGTGGAGTTGAACAGAGGAGGTCAGCAGTGTGCACGGATCTCCCTCTGCTCGGCCACCTCCTTATTTCAGGCACTGCTTCCTTTGTAGGACTTGGCAACACTTATTTATATAAGGAGCGACTCCACAGACGCTGATAACCACCACGTGCAGAGGAGTTTTTAATGTGGTAATGAGTTTGTGAGCTTGTAAAAAAGAAACATCAGCAGGAGGAGCAGGAGCAGGAGCAGGAGGCCTGCAGTGTGTCTGACATGAAGCCTCCAGGTATCAGGAGTTACCTCCACAAAGGGTTATTGCAGTTTCATGGGTTAAACATTAAATCAGGCCTGAGGGTGATAGCAGGCTGGCTGATTGCCCTCTCTCTCTCTTCTCTCTCTCTCTCCCACCTGTTGCCTACATTCCTCGCGGTGACTGACCCGTGTCGTCCAATCAGACCGGGTTTATCCGCTCTGTTACCGCGAGACCGGCGCGGTGCTTCCTCTGGAGGTGATGCTTCTGATAACCAGAGTTGTTCCACTTGCTGCTGCAGCACAGGAATCAATAAAGTCCGTCTGTCACTGATCTACTTCTGATTTAATGTTACAGAACATGTGACATGCATATGACTCATCACCCCTCAGAGATTAGCTGCCCAGATGTGAAGGTCATTGAGATAAAAGCGGTTTGATCAGCAGAGGGAGACAATGAACAGCAGGCGGTTCAGAGTCTGAGGGCTGTTTGCTGTCCTGAGAGATGAAGGGCTTCATGGTTCAGGTTCTAACTAAGAGTAAAACACCAAGATGTATTCTGCTAATTAGCTTCTAACTAAACGAGTCCACCTGCTGGGAAACTTTGTTCTTTACAAACACAGACCTGGACCCGCCTACGTTTGACTCTCTTCCCCACGAGGACGATGAGACTGAATATTCCCTCATCGGGTCTGATCTGCTTCAAGTGGACATGTTGCTGCACAATGAGCTGAGGAAGTAAAATGAAGCCCAGAAAATCTGCTCATTAGCTCGAGGAGCGCTGCTTTATGTGTTCGGGATAAGAGGGTTAGCCCACTTTGCTGAGCTATTGTGGGTCGGCCCACTTGTTCTTTCACTGCACCCCCAGAACAACACACGCATACACACACACACACACACACACACACACACACACACACACACAGTCAGAAAACACACACAGGTTAATCCTATTTTGATTTGAATGTGAGATGTGAGTGTTTTTATTAATTAAAATCAGCAGGAAGACGTGTGTGTGTGTGTGTGTGAGTGTGTGTGTGTGTGTGTGTGTGTGTGTGTGTGTGTGTGTGTGTGTGTGTGTGTGTGTGTGTGTGTGTGTGTGTGTGTGTGTGTGTGTGTGTGTGTGTAAATGGCTATCTTTAAAGATCTCATTTGTGTTAAACCTCGTTCTCTTGGGCTGGATTTTAAAGCTTCGTCATCGTCTTCGTTACATTTTTGCTGTTTAGAAATAAAAAGTGTATTCTAGCGTATGAGTGCTGATAAGAGGAGGTTAAAGCCGAACATGTGTCGACCTGTTGTATCTGCTGAACGTTCAGGGAGCTTCATTATCCAGAAATACCCCCAAGATGATATCACTGAAGTGTTTCCTCTCCTGAGGGTGGAGGTGCTCGAGAGCTGTGTCGACTGAGAGCTTTATGCTGCAGGAGTTTTAGTTGATGGATGGAAGTGAGACGATTGTGTCGTTGGGAAAAAAGACTGTGGAACAAACGATTTAAATCTCCTCCGTCTTTCCTCTTGGTTTTCCTGCGTCAGAAGGCTGATGTGTCTAATCTCCCCTGGTGTTGAAGCTGTGGTGGAAACGCAGGTGAACGACATTCTGCAGGAACCTCCATGTCCTTTCTTGATTTCTAAAAGGTCCAGGAACATTTGGTCAAACCGACTCCGTAGATTCCTGACTAGAGAGATGGAGAGATGTACTTGTTCCACTCAAGGTGGAGGCACAGACGGAGACGGTCAGTTCCCGGTGGCCTTTTGGTTGATGAGAGAGGAATGAATGGATGACGTGAAAGAGAAACAGTGTGGAAGAGAGTTTGACAGCTCTGCAGAAACTCCCCGACGTCTCACTCCACCAAACACACGCTCCTTTAGAGATGTCACTTCCTGGCTGCGAGTTCCCCACGAGGGCTTTCTGTGCAGCGCCACCTTCGTTTCCTTTTTAAAATACCTTGATTCCTCTGCATTCATCGTTGGACCGGAGGTGGTGTCCTGCTCGCTCACGTTTTCATGGTGCTGCGACCGGCTCTGTGCACAACACGAGAGCAAGTAACACCCAGTGACACGTTAAGTTCATTACAAATACAGGAGGAATGTGGAACAGAGCCGAGCTGCCTGCAAGTGGGAGAGACACAACAATTTATAATCTGCAGACGTTTAATTGTCAGTAAAGCACGACTGTAAAGTCCCTGATACTGTTTGAGAAATCGTGATTCATAATTTCTGATCTATGATGGAACTTCTTCTGTTCTTCTGCACTTTATGTCGCTGTTGTCTGAGTATATTCATGAAGTGATGCTAATGGTAGTCCGACTAATTTAAAGAAAGGTCGTATAAATGAAACTAAATTGACTGATTATAATAATATAGAGTTCCCACAGTTAATTAAGTCTGAGAACCAGAGAATCTCAGGATGATTGACAGCTCTGGGAGAGACGTGGTGGAGGGGTTGAGTCAGAGGCAGTGACCTCTGACCTCCGTGACCTGCAGTGATTATATCTTGTAACTCTGCCTTTTGTTCGGGTCCCTGCTTGTTTAGTTTATGCTAACGCTTACACAGCCAGCAGGGGTTCGGGGGCAGAAGCTCGGACAAGCACACAGGGATTATCTGAGAGGGAAGAAGCTCTCAGAACCAGAGAGGTGGAGAGGCCACTTCAAGTGGACACGCTCACGCACCATTTACCTCCATTCATTTAGCTGCAGAATGAGAATCAAGAGATTCTGTTGGAGATGATGTCGCTCAGAGATGTTTGGAACTGAAGGATCTGGATTGGGGGGCGTCTGCTCTTTGATTGATGCATCTTGGTTTCATTAAGGTGGCGTCCGCTGTCCAGGCTCGGTCTGTCGGAGGGTTTATTGGTCTTTAAACTTGGGGATTGAATAAAGACATTTTCAAACCTGAGTTCTGGAAAGTTCCTGTAGAGTTTGTCCAGTGAAGCAGCAGCAGATCCGGGTCCGGTTCAGACTTGTTCACAACAACATATGTTACAGACGTTTCACCAGGAGGCTGCAGGAGAAAATCCAGAAAATGTCCAGAGACACTGACTCAGACATTTGTTCTCACAGACAGAACCTGCAGAACATGTCAGGAACATGTCAGGAACATGTCAGGAACACGTCAGGAACATGTCAGGAACACGTCAGGAACACGTCAGGAACATGTCAGGAACATGTCAGGAACACGTCAGGAACATGTCAGTGATTCAGTTCAAGTCAGCTTGAGTGACAAATGAAAGTATTGCAGAGCAAATTGCTGTATTTTAAATAAGGGGTACGACTGTGTTTCATTGGCTCCTCCCACTGAGCAGTGGTGGTTGTGGGCGGAGTGAGAAGGTAAATGTGAATGAAGTCAGCACAGAACAGGCGGGGGAGAGACAGGTAAACCCTTATCCTAACCCTAACCCTTATGAGACAGGTAAAACTCACAAGCAGAAATCTAATCCGGGCTGGAGCCTCTCTGTGACTTTAGAGTGTGTGGAGTTAGAAACCTGACCCAGGTGCTCCAGGGACAAACAGTTGTGAAATAAATCTCCTCCCTTCAGAGACGTTTCCTGTGACTCTGAGCGATTGTGCTGCAGTTAAGACTTTAAGTTGCAGTCCGGTCTCACTGAGGTGTGTGAATCAATAACATCCTGTCGGAGTCTCTCCATCATTCATTCTCCAGAAAGTGCCTTCTAGTCTAGAAAGATCGTTAGATGGGTTTCCAACCAAAGACGACTCCTGCTGATGCTGCGGCCGTCAAATGTGAAAGAGAAAGTCCAGACACAGTAAACGACACAGAGACGTTTTCTGTGGAGGGAAAGAAGTGACTCCTCTTCAACGTGAAGTAGCTGAGGTTTAATCTGAAAGTCACTAGATTTATCTCCAGGTGCTTTTAAGATGTCAAATATTTCATCCTGGAAGAGCAGTGGAACGGCCAGTGGGGAAACTCCAACACTCAGTCAGACATTCACGGCCTCGCGGCTGCTTTTCATCCAGAGTATTTTGGTGTTTTAGTATCTTTTAATAGCCCGTCCAGGACACACGGTGTTGGACAAGAGCACACGTACGACTTTCTACTTTGACAGTTTGACTCCAGTGTCGTTTTCAACCTCGTACGATTCATATTTGTCTTCTCTGTCTTCTCAGGGCCAGTACTGTGACATCTGCAGCCAGGGGGACAGCGATCGCGCTCGTCCCATCACCAACGCCATCGATGGGACGGAGCGATGGTGGCAGAGCCCGCCTCTGTCCCGCAGCACCGAGTTCAACGAGGTGAACGTCACCCTGAACCTGGGACAGGTAGGACCGACACTGAAACACACACCTCTGTGCAGACGGGGTTTCCCTGTGTGCGTTGCTCTCGCTCTTCCTCCTTCGGGAAGCAGCTGACGGAGGATTCCGTGCTGCTGTCGTGTTTTCAAATCTTTAGCTTGTTGCTCCCGATGATGACGACGTGTCTGGGATTCGTCTTCTGTACTTTCTGGCATTTTCATTTGTTTTTAGATGAAAACGTATTTTTCTGCAGCACATGTTTCACTTGTGCTTTTTGCTTTTGTCTGAAATCTCCTGGACCTAATTTCCCTCTCTCTGGTAAACTCTCTTTGCTACTTGCTGGTAAACTGTCCGGCCTCTTTACTCACATAATGAATGATGAATAAATCAGACCTCCAGCCTCCTGGAGTTCAGCCTGAAAGCTGCAGGCTGCTGATTGAGAGCTGCTTGCTTTTGGCTGGAAGCTCAGTTTGTTGTAGCTGCTGTTCATTGACTCGTGAGAAGGAAACACACTCACACAAACATGTGGCTCGTCTGCACGTCGACACACACGGGGAAACTCTGAGGAGCGACGCAGCAACACTCGAACCATGTTGTGATTCTGAACGTCGCTCTGGAACAACCTGGTTTCTGAATGTGACTCTTTTGTGTCGACTCCTCTTGCTTGAGTGCCTTCGTCGTTCAGCAGTGGAGAGACACTGTGAGCGCACATTCAGGTTCCCCCTTCATCCATCTTTCACCCCTTTTCTCTTCACTCTTTTGTCGCTCCTCTTCCTCTCCCTCTCCCTCTCTCTCTCTCTCTCTCTCTCTCTCTCTCTCTCTCCTCTCTCTCCTCTCCCTCTCCCTCTCTCTCTCTCTCTCTCTCTCTCTCTCTCTCTCTCTTCCTCTCTCTCTCTCTCTCTCTCCTCTCCCCTCTCCCTCTCTCTCTCTCTCCTCTGTCTCTCTCTCCCTCTCCTCTCTCTCTCTCCCTCCTCTCTCTCTCTCTCTCTCATCTCTCTCTCTCCTCTCTCTGTCTCTCTCTCTCACCCTCTCTCCTCTCTCTCTCTCTCTCTCCCTCTCTCTCTCTCTCTTCCTCTCTCCCTCTCCCTCTCTCTCTCTCTCTCTCTCTCTCCCTCTCTCCCTCTCTCTCTCTCTCTCTCTCTCCCTCTCTCCCTCTCTCTCTCTCTGTCTCTCTCCCTCTCTCTCTCTCTCTCTCTCTCTCTCTCTCTCTCTCTCTCTCAGGAGCTGTGTCTTTTAAAAGCCTTTATGAGCCTGTTTACATGTTGAAGTGACATGTCTGTCGTCTTCCTCATCACGTTGTGCTCTTGTGATGATGTCCGCGCCTTCAGTTACTTTTATTTACGTTTCTATATTTATAAATCTTTTGGATCAATATATTTAAATGTTTTTTGATAAAATATACTTTTAGCATTTATTATGGTAAATTGACTTTCACAACATTTAAGCTGAGGTTGTACAGATTTTAGATTTGCAGTTGTTTATTTTGTTGTGTGGATTGAGAACAACGTTATAGTTCAACTTCGTTTTACTTTTTGTTAACATCAGATGACGTCAGAGTTTCATTCATCACATGAATCATATCACCAGGTTTTCATGACTTGAAGGAGAGAGACAGTAAACATGGAGGTGAAGGGTCTCTAGTTACCAGGTTTCAGTTTTGTCTTGAAAGAATGTAGGTGGGTTAAGGCCAGGGATTATGAGTGTGTGTGTGTGTGTGTGTGTGTGTGTGTGTGTGTGTGTGTGTGTGTGTGTGTGTGTGTGTGTGTGTGTGTGTGTGTGTGTGTGTGTGTGTGTGTCAACCCCCTGCCTCTGGCTGAATGAAAGACAAAGAGAGGAGGGAGAGATTGGAATGTCAGTTAACCTGTCTCAACCCGTAGAGGGGGAGGCTCGTTAAATCACCCACCTGCCCCTCCCTCCCTCCCTCCCTCCCTCCCTCCCTCCCTTTACATATATGTAGTAAACTGGAACATATATAATCCAGTAGACACGTCCAGATCCTTTGTGTTCTGCTGAATTACTGAGACGTCTTTCACTTTGCATGTGAAGAGTAACACAAGCACAAGTTCCCAACTCGATGTCCAAGGACGAGATAAGACGACGCGTCTCAAGGTGAAGACAGAATCCTCCTCGTCCGACTCGTCCTTCTTCCTCTGTTGTTTTCTGTCGTCCGTCTGTTTGATTCTTTAAATAAAGATCATCAGTTCAACCCCCCCCCCCCCCGCTCACTCATTCAATCTGTGGTCTTCTGATAACACCGGCCCAATATAGAACCTTTCTATCTCCTCCACTTTCCCGTCTTCTTTCTTCTGCTATCTCCTCCTGGCATTCTTCTTCACCATCACCCTCTTCCTCATTAGCCCTGCTCCTCCTCTTCCTCAAGTATTCCTACAAGAGTAAGACCACTCGGCTGTTGTCTCCTCTTTCTACTCTTCATCCTCTCTTCCATCTCCTCTTCTAGCGTCTTTTCCTTCCTGTCCTCGTCTTTCCAGCGTCTCATCTTTCTCCTTTTCCACAATTTCTTCTTCTAAGTCTCATTCTTCATTCATTCATCACAAACGTCCACTTGGACTCAACAATGAGCTGGAGTTTGGAATATGTGACTTCACAAAATGTATTTTTGACATTTTTGATTCGATAAAATGATGAAGTGATGACATTCTATATCCAAAAGGTCAAAGGTCAACTTCATTGTGACGCCATAAATCTCTGGTCAGTATTAAACACCATGACAAGAGGAGGTTATTACCATGTTTCCTGAAACTTGGCCGGTTGGTGGAGACACACAAGCTTGAGGGTTAATTCCTTTTGATGCGAGTGATTTATGAGAACTTGTCACATTTAGAAGCTCTGTGGTGTGAAATGTGTCTCTGTTTTTTGTTATTTGTAGAAATGTATTCTTCTAATTATCAAACCTGCTCTTCAGATGTATAACAACTAAAAAAGTTTTCTAGAAGAAGAGATTCACTTTCTGGAGATGCACGAGGCAGAGCAACATGCATCCTCCACGATGAGGTCGTACCAGTGTGTGTGTGTGTGTGCGTGTGTGTGTGTGTGTGTGTGTGTGTGTGTGTGTGTGTGCAGCTTCATTCCTCAGGTGTGTGATAGTGGAAGTGATGTTATAACAGGTGAAGGAGACGAGATGGAAAAATCACAGAGAGCAATTATAGGCACGAAGGAGCAATAAATACAGTTTGAAGGGAAGGTGGAGGAAAATTCACAGGAAGGGAAGAGGAGGAGGAGGAGGAGGAGGAGGAGGAGCGGAAGGAAGGAGAGGAAGAACACTGAGCAGAGGAGGAGGGATGACAACAGGGGATGTTTGTCAGCCTGTTATTAGAGAGTGTGTGTGTGTGTGTGTTCTTCAGGTGAGGTCCTCTCTTTGTCTTCACTTCTTGAGTCACAGAATTTGTCTCCCTGTCATCAAACCTGTCAGAGACGTCATCTGAGAGACACCTCTGAGTCCTCAGCTGTTTCCAGACCTGCACTGGCCTCAGGAGAATCTCCAGACATTCTCCTGAGGGAACACACATGTCAAGGGTCTGTTTCTGTGTCTCCCCCTGATTGTGTAGCACCAGAAGCATTTTGAAACTATTTGAAGGTATAAAAAACACCTATTGGTGTTTTTAATGAACTAAATCGAACCCTATTCTTTGATTTGGGTGAACTGACCCTTTAATCTTGCTTCTCAAACTGAGTCAAACACTTCCCTCTGAGCTTTGTTTCACATCTCTCACTGCCGCGTCTTTAATTTCCTGTGTGATGACAGATTTCTCTGCGGCACAAACAAAGACACGCACACACATGCAGTGTTGAAGCGGCTCCATTGTTCACAGTGCCTAACACAGAGTGTGTTGCCAACGGCTCCCGATTGAAAGCTTCCTGCCATTGATGTGGTGCGAACGTTACCTTTAAAGTGGCAGCCGGCTCCGAGGTCACCGCTCAGCGACACTCTGAACATTTGTGACGGCAGCTCAGTCCAAACCACTTTGTAGGTTTGTGTTCAGGAACAGTTCCTGAGCCCGAAGACGCACAGAGCCGACGCTCCGAGAGTTTATTCAGCAGAACTTTGGGATACGAATCTCAGTTCATCTCTCTCTGTTCTGTTCATCTCTCTCTGACTCTCAGGCCACAAAGACTCGTCTGTTGAGTGCTTCACTGACTCATGATGGTGAGAACCGGGACCAAAAGAGACGAATCAAGCATCTCTGTCTTGTTCTTGATCTCTGGTTGAGAAGCACATGAGGCGTCTCTGTGTGACTTCACTGTGTTTGGGTCGTCGCTCTGTTTTCTCCTTTGCAGTTTGGTTTTTATCTCTGAATAGTTCTCTCTGATTTGATGATTTACATGTTGTCATCATCATGATGTATTTCTGTGTCTCCTCTTGTTTTTGTCTCTTTCTGTTGCACCAGTTTCCATCGTGACTCAGTCTTCGTCACATCTTTTATTAGCGCTCCTCTTTCTGTGTCTTTATTCAGCTCCTTTTTTCCTCTGTAGCTCCCTGGCTTTTATTTTGGTGCTCGCTCTCTTCATCCCTCTCTCCTCGCCTCCTCCGTCCTCTGCAGCGAGGCTTATTTCTGACGTCCTCTGGTTTCCCCGTCTGTCCCTCTGGTTCGGGGTTAATTGTTGCCTCTGACACTCGCTGTCCTCACACAAACACACAAACGCTGACACACAGCACACATTTTTCAGTCATTCATTATGTGTACTGGGCAGGAAAATGAGCGGTGGGGGGATAAGAGGAGCAGAGAGAGAGGGAGGCAAATCTGACCTTAATAGGAGAGATTCAGCCTCGAGTGAAAAGAGAGAATGAGGAAAGAGAGAAGTCGTATTTAAACCAGAAAGAAGGAGGGATGATGATGGATGGAGGGAGGAGAGGAGAGGAGGGAGAGCTTGCAGTTGAAAATAGTTGCTGATATTGTTGTCGCTGATGTCAGGGTGTGTTGACGTTGGCAGGTTAACACACACACGCTCACTTTTAGCTTCAGTTTGACGTTTTCCCAAATTGTGATCCATGAAACATCAAGTAAAACTGAATCAAACTTTCATCATCTGAAATAAAACCCGGTGTTTTTAACTGTTTAGTGTCTTGGAGCCAAGTAGGCATCAATTTGCTGAAATACATGAAACAACATTTATTAGTATAATTGCTGCAGCTGATCGTCCTGTGCCCCAGTGCATTCTGGATGTTGAAGTGTTTCTACCGTTTGGCCTGAAGGGGAAACATAGTTCTTCTTGTTTCCTCCGTTATTATCATCCTCCCAGAATTAATTATTATTTTAAATGTTTTTGTATGCTGTTAACTTCAGTTCAACCTGTTCAGTGATGCAAGGCAAGGAGGAGAAGGAGAAGGAGGAGGAGGAGGAGGAGGAGGAGGAGGAGGAGGAGGAGGAGGAGGAGGAAGACTCCAGCTGGGAAAGACAGAAACAGAAAGGAAGCATTCATACTCTGTGATTAAAATGTCAAATGCTGTTCAAAATGTGTGTGTGTGTGTGTGTGTGTGTGTGTGAGTGTGTGAGTGTGTGTGTGTGTGTGTGTGTGTGTGTGTGTGAGTGTGTGTGTGAGTGTGTGAGTGTGTGAGTGTGTGTGTGTGTGAGTGTGTGTGTTGCACCTCGGTCCTGCATGAGTTCTGTTCCAACCTGCTGATCTGTCACAGGTCAAAGGTCATCGTCAGGCTATTCTGTTTTTAACTTCCTGGCGCTTTGAACTCCCTGACCGGCCATTACACACACACACACACACACACACACACTCACACACACACACACACACACACACACACACACACACACACACACACACACACACACACACACACACACACACACACACACACACACACACACACACACACACACACACACACTCACTCACTCTCTCGTTGCCCTTGTCAACTTATCTCTTCACCTCTTCTCTCCCTAAATCTTCTGCTTCCTCTTCTTCTCTCTCCTCCACTCGTCTTCCTCCGTCCATCCGTCTCCTCTTGTCTTGTACTTTTAAAGGGTGAAGACACTTTACTACTTTCACATGTTTATGCTCATTTGAAAAGAATCAGTCAACACAGTGACGTCCTGGTGCTGAAATAAAAACAGAATCAGTTCAATGATTTATTTCCTTCAGTTGAGCCTGAAATGATTCTAGATGAATAACAATGGAAGTGATGTTGTATTTTGAATCAATGTAAAATACACAAATTGCTTTGGTCCATTAAGTTGGACAGGATGAGCTGGTCCAAGGTGTTTCTCTGTCCATGTTTGAACACTGTGGCACCGGAGGGAAAGCGGACAGTCGCGGTGGGTCAGATGGTTCATGGTTCGATCCCCGGCTTCTCCAGTCTGTATGTTGTTGGTCCGTCAGTGAGACAGATTGTGAACATGTGTAGTGACTGGTAGTGAAGTGTTTTGATGAAATGTCTCCTCTGGATCTTCAGCGTGTTTCTGTTTGTCCTCAGTGGCACCATCTTCTGCTCTGACCCCATCACACGTTATCACAGTGCTTTCCAGAGAATCTATAACATGATTTAAAAGCCCTCAGTGATGTGTGGACTCTGGCCTCCAGCTGGAACGACCCCGAACGTCCATTCAGCTCCGTCCCTTTGTCCTCTGCTGTTTGCTCGCCCTCACAACCTCCTTTTGATGCAGCAGCGGACCTGAGCCTCCCAACGACTTAGCATTCAGTTGACTCCTCAATGGGCCTTTATCTCACCCTTGTGTCAGTGAGAGCGTTTGGCTCAGTCATGAAAGGCTGCAGTGAACAGACGTGGAGGAAACCGTCGGTTGTGAATGGCGGCTGAAGTGACTTCGCGGGGACATAATGGGACTCAACAGGAAATTAATGACTAAAGGACATTTGATTATTTAATCAGCCACTTGAGAAGCATCGAACCAACCAGCAGGGACGTGTGTTTTTGAGTTTGTCCTCATTAAAGTCCGTTCCTCATTGTGAAACCCACAGATAGAGATGTTCTCCTCCTTCTCTTGGTGTTTGCAGGATGTTTGCTGGTTTCAAGGTCTTTGTGGACTGCTGACTCATTCTTCACTTTGTAGACCAAACAAAAGCCTTTCAGACCAAACACCAAAAACAAACATTCAACCCACTTCCAGTCTGGTTGAAATGGAATTTAAGCTCAAAGTGCTTCAACCGGTAAAGGTTCTGTTTTTATATTGAGCCGTTATTAAAACAGACGTTTTCAGACTCGAACTCTGGTCGATGGCGTCTGAACATCGCCTGTAGTTTGTGTTTGTCACGTGAAGAAGCAGCAGGAGGTTGTCCGGGTCAGACTCACGTTCCTGCTGTTTCCTCACATGGACTCACTCTGACATGTTACACACATTTTACCAGGAGGCTGCAGGAGAAGATCCAGAACATGTCCAGAGACACTGACTCAGACATTTGTTCTCACAGACAGAACCTGCAATAAGCAGCAATAAATCCAAGAATAAACTGGATTTTGTTTAAAGTGAGTAGAGTTTGCAACAATTAACCAAACCCAGCAATGAGTAAATAAGACAGTTCTTATCTCCACCAGCTGCTTTCTAAGATGTTGGTGATTCCATGTGGAGGAACTGGCGTCACATCCCACGCTGGTCAGGATGCAGACGTCCAGTGGCTCCAGCTGCAGTGTGAGGACAGTGTGGAGCTTCCTCTGGAGACAGAACCCAGACAGGAAATCACTTTGTGCCAGGATCGTCCTGAACCACACCAGTGACGGTGCCAAGCCACACTAAGAATAGCCTGATGCTAATGTCTGCCTGCTATCACACAATGAGCTCATTTAGACTGATAGAAGAAGTGGAGTCACTCTTTGTGTTCAGACTTATCTCCCACTTTCACATTCAGCCCGTTTCAACTGGAACAGAAAGCTCAGTCTGGTTCAGATGTGATGTCACATGTTCAAACTGAATTAACCAGCAGCTTGTTCCTAAACTTCGTCGTCTTTGATCCGAGTTCTAACTCTGTCTCATCTTCTCCCTCTTGGTCCTGTAGCTCAGTCCATCGTTTCGCTCCAGACTGAATTATAGAAACAAATGTACAAACCTCAATGTAAAACCTCTCTGGGGTTTATTCTGTAAAATAAAAGTTACAACATATAAATAAACTTTGCTTCTCAGTTTTTTCAGCTTCAAAAACTGAAATTGTACAAAACTGAAAAGAAACAGATTTTTGAATAGATATATTTAAATGGTCTCTGATTGACAGATACATTAAAAATACCAAAACAGGAATAAGAGATATTTTCAATCTTGAACATTTTAAGCTAAACAATTAGTTTTTGGACAAATTTTATTCCCTGAAAGAAAAGAAAAGAAACGACTTTCTTCTCTGTTCTCTTTTCAAAGTTGCTTTTTAAAGTCTGGAAGTTTGTTCAGAAAACTATCAGCAGTTATCTTTTCCCGTGTTTCACTTATCAGTGTTTCCCAAAGGCACACACACACACACACACACACACACACACACACACACACACACACACACACACACACACACACACACACACACACAGATGTGAAGAAACAGAGACACAAAGAAAGAGGGTGGGAGGAGGAGAAGAAAGGGTGCAGACAAAGAGGGAGGTTTGCCTTCGTTAATGTGACAGTAAATATTGGTTTTAACCAGGTCACAGGCAGCTGATTGTTTGAGTTTCTCCTCTTTTCTTCACTGGTGAATGAAACGAAGGGGGGGGGGAGAGAGGGGGGGGGGGACGACGACAGAGAGGTCAATAAGTTAAAGTTAATCGTTTGTATTTTATGTTTCTGACGATGATGTTAAATCTCGGTGTGAAGCTGTGGTCGACTTTGACCCGGACCATCTCCTGCTGTGGTTTCTGTTGAACGTGGAAGTCCAGTTGGTTCAGACGATCTTCAGCCGTTCATGAAGCAGCTTGTGACTGAACGTGGTGTCGTCCAGCTTCACACCGAGGACCTGGAGATGAGTGTGTGTTTGGAGAAGTTGAGACGTCTCCGGTGTCTCCGGACTTGTTCCTCTCTCTGAAGAACTGGAACCTCCGGACACGTTAATGAAGCACCGTCAGCTGCTGGCAGAGCCGGTGACCCTGTGAACACCAGTGGGGTCGTTGGGCCACTGCAGCCGACGCAGATTCACACCGGGAACGTTTCCAGTGACAGGCGGACGTGTTTGTTCCAGAACTGAGGGAAACAAGCTGAGACCTGCAGCAACTGTTACTGGTTCCTTCAGAGCCGACAGCTGAGGAGCGTCAGCAGCCGGCACATCGTCTTATACTTTAACACATTCCTGGAATATCCCTGTGTCTGTCTGTCTGTCTGTGTTTCTGTCTGTCTGTCTGTCTGTCTGTCTGTCAGTCTGTGTCAGTCTGTCAGTCTCTGTCAGTCTGTCAGTTTGTCAGTCTGTCAGTCTGTCAGTCTGTCAGTCTGTCAGTTTGTCAGTCTGTCTGTCTGTCAGTCTGTCAGTCTGTCTGTCTGTCTGTCTGTCAGTTATACCCTGTATAGAGAACTCATTGTTTCCCATAATGCATCATGAAAAGTAGTTCACGACCAATGGTCACTAACTGAGCAATATCTCCTATCATGCATTGCGCTGGCGCTGTAGAGACGAGAGGAGAGAGAGCAGCCGGAAGAGAACGAGTATAAATGTAAATATGAGCAGAGCATCACAACCTGAGACAAACACGTTTATTTATACATTTAAAAATCATCTTTTAATACTAAGTGTAAAATAAACCACACCCACGTTCTAGTTTTAAAACGCTTCACTGAGCTTTCAGTGTTTGGACGTGTGCGTTAGGAAGTAAGGAAACGCTGCTTCTTTTAGTTTGTTTTAGTCTCCACCTCCTCCTCCCCCTCCTCCCCCTCCTCCTCCTCCTCCCCCTCCTCCTCCTCCTCCTCTCATTTTTCACTAATTACAGAATTGGTCTCAGCTGTCTGTTAGAATGAGCGATAGAGAAAACACATGAAGGAGAAGGAGTGAATCAGGAACGTGGAGAAAGTCAAGGTCACAGGAAAGAAAACTTTCCTCCCTTCTCCTCCCGTTCTCTCTCTCGGGCCTTTTTCATTCCAGTCTTTTTTTGTATCCTTCGTTCTTATCGCTGTTGAGTTGACATCTGGGTCGTTTCCATGATTATGTTTTCAGGTTGTAAATCTGCAGGTTTTCAACTGACTTTTTTTATCCTAGCAAATGTGGAAGCTCGTGAACGTTTGGGTCCAAGTGAGTCACTTTTTGTTTCTTTCTGCTTTTCAAGACATGAATTAGTTTAACGTTTTAATAAAATCTCATTCGAGCTCAAGCCCAATGGAAGTTGCTGCATTGTCTGAGCTTCGTAAGTCTGAGATTGAGTTAAACCAGTGACACACATTGGCAGGACTCTTCAGTACAGTTGGGTTTGTGTGTTGTGCTTTGTGTCAGAATAATGCTTCATAAATACACTTTGAGAAGATGCTGTCAACGCACACACACACACACACACACACACACACACACACACACACTGCAATTTCCACATCCTGAGGGGAAGTTGAAGTGTCAGACAGCTTTGTGGAAAAAGGCATCAATCTATAGAAGAATCTGGAGGATAAACTTTTCCTCCTCCTCCTCCTCCTCTCCTCTGTCACTCTGCTTTCCATCCTTCTTTCCCTACAAGTCTCACTCTGTTCATTGAAGCATTTGCATCATTCATTTCGCTCGTCCTTCATGGGAGATGGGAGAAGTTTTTCACACAATCCAAATGTAGCTTTAATACATAAGGTACAATATGTGAGGTTTGTTTCCTTACATGTGTGGATGTGAATCTAGACGTGTGAACATTATATGTGAATGAGTTATTAACTGAGAGTTAAATCTTCTGTGCTCGAAAAGATCTGAGCTGAAGTAAGACATGAAGTATTCTGTCAAAATAAAAGAGGGAAGACGAGAACATCACAAGCCTGGTTTGAACTCAGGAAGAAGAGTCACCACAACTTTCTATCTGAACTGTTTGTGAGTTTTCTTTCATGTGAACTGAAGCTGTGGAGACAAAAAGAGAACGATCCTGTCACCTCCTCCCTTCACCTCCTTCACCTCCCTTCACCTCCCTCTGTCTTTTCTCCCACCTTCCTTTCCTTGTGTTCTGATAAGACGTCCCTGAGAACAGGCCTCTGACACTGTTTCCATGACACAAATTCTATTATCTCTTCTCTTCCTCCTCCTCCACCTTCTCCTATCTCCTTCACGTCTGCTTTTCTCTCCTCGTTATCTCCACTCTCTTCTCCTCCTCTCCTCTCCTCTCTCAGCTCCTCACTCTCTTGTCCTTGTCCTCCTCACCTCTCTCAGCTCCTCCCCCTCTTGTCCTCCTCTCCTCTCCAGCTCTTCATGCTCCAACATGTCATGAGATATAACGACTGTTATCTTTACATTTCTGGAGGGTTTGAGAAACGCTTCACATCTGGAGAATCAGGTGGTAAAACACGGAGGCTGCTATTAACAAGGACTTTTATTTACTGATAATGTGTAGTTCCTCTCTCTCTGTCCCCCCCCCCCCCCCCCCCCCCCTTCGGGATCCTCCATCGACTGAATTCCAGAGCAGAATTCCTTCTCAGGGAAACTCTCTCAGCTCCTCTTGGATTTCAGTGAGAACATCTTCTGACAGGTTCAGGTTTCACTGTTGAAAACCAGAAGCCTCTTTAAACGTCTTTTTGAATCATCAGGTCTGAAAACAACGTGTCTAACGAAGAATGTCGAAGGATTCATCGTCTCAGTGAAGTGACGAGTTCATTTATGTGACACGAGAGTTCAGAGTGTTTGAAGTCGTGAAAAGACAAACGTGAGTTGAGCTGTTTCACATGGACAGTGAGAGACAAAACCATCAGAGAGTGGATACCAGTGGATACCGGACCTCAGCCACCTCAGCCCCTCAGTTGGGAGTGGTTGTTGGGCCCAACAGGTCCCAACAGGGCCCATCTGGTCCCAACAGGTCCCAACAGGTCCCATCCGGACCCAGCAGGTCCCAACAGGTCCCAACAGGGCCCATCTGGTCCCAACAGGTCCAAACAGGTCCCAACAGGGCCCATCTGGACCCAACAGGGCCCAAGTTTTAAGTGATATTCAGGTTCTGGTCAGGTTTATTCGCGTTGGTTGGATTTTCTATCTGAGTTTTAATTTGGACCCAGAGAACAGAATCCTTGTTGGGTTTGGACTGGGCTCGGTTGGTTTTGTCTTGGGCTGGGTTTAGATAGAAAACTGTGTCCCGCGCCGCACTCGCTGACTAGTATGTGTTTATTTTGCAAAACTAAGTTCCTCCTTTGTGTCTGAGCCTCATTTGTTTCCAGTGAAGCTGATAAAACCAAACTGGTCTGAGATCGTGTGTTCACGGCCGCGACTTGTTTGTGTCGTTTAGAAACCGATCATCCTGAGAGATGAAGAGACAGGACTACAGGGAGGATTAGGGAGGAAGAGGCACAACGAGACTGACCTGGAATGTGAGGAATAACCTTCACCCTCACACACACACACACACACACACACACACACACACACACACACACACATTGTAGTACAAGATAGAACTGAGAGGTTGATTTACTCCTTGTACAGTCTGTGTGTGTGTGTGTGCATGCACAGCAGCTGTTGCTCAGTCTGGCACCACTGGATCTGTGCAGAGACAGAGTGAGACAGATTAAACTCTGACTGACAGAGAGAAAGGACATTTGACTGTAAATTAACTTAAACATGAAGCTGTAGACTTTAAGGATCTGAGTGAAGAGGTCCGGAGCACAGATTGGATTTGAAGCACATTCTCACACCTTGTTTGCTTCAGAGCTTCAGACTCTTCAGTTCAGTCTGAACCTGAACATCAGGTGTGAAAGGTTCCTCGGAGCAGAAGAGGAGTTCTGGGTCTGGATCCAACTGGACCATGGTTCTGTTGGTTTGCAGTGACAGGAAGTTCATAGATTTTCTCCATTCAAACAGAAAGACTAGTGTCTATATCTCAAACCTTTATCGTCATTTGTTGAACCTGATTTTGTGCTGCAGACTCTGGCTCGTCTGACTGCTCACGCACAAACAAGTTTCACTTTTTGAGAGAATCTTCAAGCTTTAAATTAATCTTGTTATTTTACGCAGAAGAAACGAGATGAGACAAGAAGTCGGACGGCAGCAGCTGCTCCTCACTTTCCATTTAACATTCGATCACTGCTTTTAGTCTGAGGGGAAGTTTTCTTACTTTTCTGTTCAAATGAACTATCAGTGTCAATAATTAATTGATTACATTATTTATCAATAATAAAAAGAATTGCTGCAGGTCATGACCCAGGAGAGGATTTAGAGTAAATGTTTTCAGGACTTTAAATCTCCTCCACGCTGACAGATCCAGCTGCAGCTCCTCGTCACAACGCTGCCAGTCTCCTCTTCTCCTCGTCTTTTATCCACCTCCCTCCTCCTCCTCCGGACACATTCACCAGAGTCTCTCCTGACACCGGCCGGACGCCACAACACTCTGCTCCTCCGCCGACACACACGCATGCATGTACACACACAGACATTTCTGCTTCAGTATTTCTATGATTTAATTAAATTATATTAATTACATTTCCTTTCATCCCATTGAACCCCCACTGAGCCCAGTTGGCAGTTTGAGCCACTTGATTGGATGTTGGTGCTGATCCAGATGTGAGAATCCAGCTGTTAGATCTTTATCGTCTCTGAACACTGAAGAAAGTTAATTTGATTGAAGGAGAAATCTTGTTGAAATGATGCGTTTGAGTGTAACACAGCTTCCTGCTGAAAAGATGGACCCTCGGGGATCTGTCCTCGGGGTTATGTAGTCAGTGGGTAAGGCTGCAATAAGGGACAATTATTTATTACTTTCAGGTAAACTAATCATTTTTTGTTAGAAACCACTAACGTGTGTGGATTAGATATTCTTCAGTCTTCAGATGCTTGGTGTTGTCCGACCATCGGCTCAAAACCCAAATGTTGTTTGCTCGTAGAAAATAAGTCAACGATACAATTTTCCTGAAAAGATTAAATAAGCAATGAATCCATTCATCACCTTCACCACATTTATCCCGTCAGACGCAGCTGGAACCAAACAAGCGATGAATGTTTGATCATTGATTTATTAGCATCCAGTCATTTCAGCTCCATAAGATAAATTATACAAACAGCATTTCCTCCATGAAATCATCACCAAACCTCTGACTTTTAAAGTGCATCTGTCCTCAGTCCTCAGCGTCTCCTCAGGGTTTGAACACGTCCAAACATGGACTCGCTCCATCGCTGCGTCCTGCTGCTCCCTGTCCCTTTGTTTGTCCCCGTCTTATCTCCATGGTTACCTGAGGCACAGGGAATGTGGTGCCACCAAGGAATGTGTACAATTATTAAACCAGCCAGGAGCCAAGCACACACACACACACACACACACACGCACACACACACACACACACACACACACACACACACACAAACATGCATAAACACATACCTGCATTCCTCACTCATGTGTATGTATATCCACCTCCATCTCAAACAGTGTCTTCTGACATGTTATCACAGGTTCACGTTTCTGTTCACGTTTCACCTTATTTACTTTCTGCACCATCTGCACTATCTGCACCTTTAACTCTCACACACACTGTTCTTTACATCAGTACAAGTCCATTTGGCTTCACATAGTGTTTGTGTTAAAGTCTTTATGTGTTGAGAAACCTGTGGAATGTGATAGTTAGAAACTGGACATTGTGCATGATGCTAAAAATCAACAAGAGTGTGGAGAACTCACTGAACGGGCTAGGGACCAGGACCAGGGCCAGGACCAGGACCAGGACCAGGGCCAGGACCAGGGCCAGGGCCAGGGCCAGGGCCAGGGCCAGGGCCAGGGCCAGCACCAGACTTCGTAACGTCTCAGTTTCATCTGGCGTTTTTTCCTCCTGTTTCAGAAACAACCTTTAGGTTTCTGTCTTTGGAGCCGTTTCTCTCTCTCTCTCTCTCTCTCTCTCTCTCTCTCTCTCTCTCTCTCTCTCTCTCTCTCTCGCCTCACTCGCTCTATCTTCTTCTCTTCTTCCCCTCGGTCTGACCTGTTGCTGGCTACCTGTTGCCGTGGTAACAGCAGTTTGATTGATGGGCTTGCAGGCAATTCAGGACAGGGGAGGCCGCCACTAATCCATAAATCCATGGTGTGTGTGTGTGTGTGTGTGTGTGTGTGTGTGTGTGTGTGTGTGTGTGTGTGTGTGTGTGTGTGTGTGTGTGTGTGTGTGTGTGTGTGTGTGTGTGTGTGTGTGTGTGTGTGTGTGTGTTTCACACCAGGCCACAGACTGGTTCCCACTGGGAGCTGGAGACAGACGCTCCAGAGTGTGTGTTTAATTTTTAAAAGTCGAAATGCTGCTGATTGATTTGACGACAGGTGCACATGTGACCTGAACCACATGAACCAGTCTGTGTCTTTACACGTCTTTGTGATTCCAAAGATTATCTCTAGATGTTTGGATTATTTTAATTATCATAAATTAGAAATCAATAATCATCATATTATTATTTTACATCTGCGTTTCATACATTAAGTGCTTTACATGGTTGAAACAGGATTTAAACATATCAGGACTGAGGCCAAAAAGATCAGCGACAGATATATAATAATAATACAGAAATAAAACATTATAATTCAGCATTAAACAATAACCACAGAATAATAAAACAGAAAACATGTGTAGGTTACGAACGCAGCCGTCGTCCGTCCCCATTAATGGATTTAAAAAGGAAACATGTCCCACATCAGGGCGGAGCTCTGGGAGCAGGTCACCTGATTGGCGTGTTCAGTCGTGTGCTTTGAGTCCGAAGCGTCTTCAGAGGATCAGCTCTGACCTTCAGGTGGCTCCTGCAGGTCACACTCTAACCCTGGAATCACAGGAATGCTTCTGGGTTTTTCTTTCAATATGTTTGGCCCCTGAGGGACGAGTGGAGGCCTCGCTCTCTGCTTCCTGTCCTTCACATCACACACACATATGTTTATATTATATTATCTCAGTATCTCTGCTTTAGTCTTTATTTGTTGTCTAAAATATAGTTACACATATTATGAATAGATTGGTTGTTTCTTCTCATAGAAACTTGTGAAAACATGAGCAGACTGAATAAACTATATTTATGTTCCACTTGGTTTGAAGACTTGAAAACTCTTTATTTCTGTGAGAATTATCTCTGAAACTTGTAGAAGTCTGCTAATATTATAATTACTATAATATAATTACTATATTATTATTACTATAATATTATTATTACTATATTATTATTACTATAATATTATTATTACTATAATATTATCCCCTTGACAACGGTTTTGAGTTGTTTCTTCTGTCAAGAGATAAAACCTGACATGTTCCTCTCCTCCGCCTCCTTCCCTCCATCATCCTCCTCATTCCACAGTGATGGAGTAGTTTGTGTGTGTGTGTGTGTGTGTGTGTGTGTTGTCAACACCTCTGATGGAAAGAGGAAGTCAGGATCACAAGCTCAACTCCAGTGATGGATGATCAAAAAGTGTGTGTGTGTGTGTGAGTGTGTCTGTGTGTGTGTGCACTTGTTGAAGCAAACACCAGCTAAACGTCGAGCTTGTTGAAACACGAACAGAAAGACAACCTGGTTGTTATTTAGAGTTTGTCTCATATTGTGTCCTCGTGGTCAGTGCAGCTTTGAACTCATAACAGATTTAATTTCACCATCAAGTTGAATCTTTTGTGTCATTGTGCAACACGACTGTTAAACGTTCACGCTGCAGGTGGAAAGTTTAATAACTGTTCTGACTTCAAACTGACCTGCTGCCCCGGAGTTGTTTCATCTCTTTATATGAGAGTGAGCTCTTTCTTTTTCAGACTCGAGCAGTGTTCAGATGTGGAGGTCACTCGGAGGCTCTCACTCAGACATCTGCGTTCACACACATACGTCCTCAGGATCTCTGGAGTTCAGTGTCCTTCAGATTGGGTCAAGCTTTCACTCTAAAGCCTGCGCTCGCACTTGAATAGCCTCTGCTTGTGCTCTAACTGTGTCAGTTAAACCTCCTCAACTCTCATTGTGGGTGTGTTAGCTTTATGTCTCTGTGCATCCTGTACGGGTGGTAACTGGGACCTGGTTCATGCACCTTCTTCACCACTATAGATTTCGTACAATACAACAGACCCATGCAAAATAATGACAATTATTTTTCAGCCTTCATTTAAACACACACACACACACACACAGAGGAGGTGGTTGTGTTCTAATGTTATTTTAGTGACTTGTGTTTTAGCTGCAGTTTTAAAACAGAAGAGCTGTTCTCCCCCCCCCTCTCTGCCCATGAGAGCAGTTTGTCATCCGTCTATAACCAGTTCCAGCATCTTTCAGGAAATGAACGAGGGATGACAAGCGAAAGAGAAGCGAGTGCAGACGGCCTGAAACGATGATGTGATTCAGGAGCATCTGTTGCTGATCAGTGTCAGGAATCAGGAGCTTCTCTGACTCGTAACTTCACATGTAACCGGACGGATCCGACGCTGTGTTGCTGGTCGTCTCCTCAGAGAGGATCAGTTTCACACCTCAGCTGTTCAGGTCCATCGGTCTGATTAGAAACTGACGGCTCGCGTTTCCACTTTCACCTCGATCGCAGAATGATTTGATTTCCTTTCTTTTCCCCTTTAAACTCCCTCAATTTCCTTTTTTGTCCCAAACCAATTCCTTTCTTTTCCTTTCTCTCTTTATCCTTTACTTTCCTTTGCTTTTTGTTTTTGTATTTTCTCAAATTCACATTAAATCCCAGAAACGTTCAGAAACACTTCAAGCAAAGTTCAAGTTTTACCTTCACCACTGAACGGATCACCACAGAACCTGGTGGAAAGATGCATTGTGGGTCAGGGCATAAAATGTTGGTTCCTTATTGAGAGATTCACTGATTTCCTGTAGAATAATAACTGGATCTACATGTGAAAAGTCAGACTGTTGGAGGTTGGTGGAGTTTTGAGCTCTACCGAGGTAAAGATGATGTTTAATAAGGTGAATTTCTTCTTCTTCATGTTCCCTGCAGCTCTTCCACGTCGCCTACGTGCTGATAAAGTTTGCCAACTCCCCCCGTCCGGACCTCTGGGTTCTGGAGCGATCCACCGACTCCGGTCTGACCTACCAGCCCTGGCAGTACTTTGCCTGTAAGTAGAAGCACACACGTGTGTATTTACCTGTACTGTACATGCACCCTCCAGATGTCAGGTTATTATGACCGAACCAAGTCAGATTCCATCGGCATCGCTTCATGTTTCTCTAACCTCCCCCAGGGTTCGGTCTGATTCCCCCTCTAATCTCAGAGCGAAACAGCCGCCCCGGGGGAAGCCGCCTGATTGGTTGCTTGGTTTGTTGGTCAGGTCAGAGGCGGGACATCATTACATCATAGAGCCGCCATCTGATTGAATATGGCAGCTGTCAATCCAGGTGGGCTGCAGGGAAATTCCAGGCATGTTCCGCCAACAGGTTGCAGCTTGAAGAGCATCTGAGTGTGTGTGTGTGTGTGTGTGTGTGTGTGTGTGTGTCACTCTCAAGCCGACGCAGCTTGTTCAGGCTGCGTCGGCTTGAGAGTGACACACACACACACACACAGGAACTTGACTTACAATCGACTAACTTAGTGTTTTCAGTTAAGATGCATCCTAAAGTTAAAGACTTTCCATTCGGTCCCTTATCTTCTCAAATGGAGAACGTCCTGATGTCTTACTCGTCTCCTCGCCGGCGCCACCCAGTGGCCGGAGGCGTTAAGTTTTCATGTCGTCCTTTGGTCCCATTCTTGTGAACACGATATCTCAAGAACAACTCGAGGGAATCACCTCAGAATTGGTACAAATGTTAACTTCAGTGCACGGATTAGCTGATTAGATTTGGAAGGTCAAAGGTCACAGTGACTCTCTTTGTCTTGTGATCGTGTTTTCGCCTCAAGAGCCTCAAGAGAATCCTTTCACATTTGCCACGAATGGTCACTGAGACTCCCAGAAAAAGTGAAAACATGTTTCTGGCTCTTGAACAGCTCTCAAGTGTGACTTCAGGGAAAGAGAAGGTCAAAGGTCACAGTGACCTCATGTGAGTGAAACTGCACTGGTTGGTGGAGACAATCTACTACGCCGTTAACTCCCTGTAACTCATTAAATAGAAGTAGATAGTTGAATGAGTTGTATTTGGAATCAGAGCTGTGTTTTCAACAGTTTGTGTTTAGAGCGACAAAGAGTGTGTGAAGTAGCAGCTGATGATTGTGTGTTGGAGCTGACGTGTATTTAAAGAAGAAAGTTGGACCTCCACCAATCACAGACCTGAACAGATCACAGACCTGAAC
>CM048045.1:25255000-25260000 GCA_026259375.1 Verasper variegatus
ACTATCAGACTATCACCATTCATTACCAAGGCAGAGTAAACACAGTAGAAACATGTACCTGCTCTCACACTGAGGAGACACATTAAATCACATCTCATGAAATCTGAACTATACAGTCAGAGTCGTTAAAATACCTCAGTGTCATTTACACTTGATGGAATTTCACATGTTGTGGTTTGGAAGATATTTGTACAGAAACTTGGATGTAGTTTAAACCTGCGTGCAGCAGATTGTTCTCTGCACACTGTGGGTGATTGTCTTGATGTAAGCAGCGTGTGAGGAAAGGAGGATTTATATCATTTCAGTGTTTTTAAATCAGATCATATTCATAACAGAGAAGGTCTGTATGTTGGAAATGACACGCGGGGGGGGAAGGAGCGTGTGAGCGAACACGCTCCTTCTGCTGACGTGAAACTACAGACACGTCTTCAGACTGTAACTGCAGAGATATTACAAACACCCATCAAACACCCGGTCTGCAGCGTCTGTCTGTTTCAACACGGACAGAGGACGGGAGGTTTTATCTAAACACTCACCTGACAGCGTGCATGAGGCCCAGCGCTGCTCGCTAACAACCAGATACCGACTCCGGACACAGATGTGAATTACTGTCGTCTCTGTGTCCAGAGTCACAGCAGATCTCACGTCCAGAAGGAAACATCCTTCAAACATACATTCACCTCATAAAACTGAGATGTTCAGCACATTGGAAGATAATTGTGCTTTTGTGTGCGTGTGTGCAATTATGGATTTTAAGTAAACGTGAAACTGAAATTCAGCAGAACTCTCCACTGAGTTATGTTTCGTCAGGAAGCTGCAGGTCCACGGATCATAATTCAAACCAGGAAACAGTGAATCTGGTTGGAAACGCTCCATTGAAAGTTTGTTTCCTCAAATGCTTGAGCGCAGCCGAGGGAAGGAAAGAAGGACGGAGATTTAGAGGATGCACAAGGGAGTGTGTGTGTGTGTGTGTGTGTGTGTGTGTGTGTGTGTGTGTGTGTGTGTGTGTGTGTGTGTGTGTGTGTGTGTGTGTGTGTGTGTGTGTGTGTGTGTGTGTGTGTGTGTGTGTGTGTGTGAGAGAGAGAGAGATTCAGTGAATGAATGGATGTGATAATGAAAAAGGTGAAAGCTGGAAACACAATCAACGTTTTAAAACACAATTCACAGACGTGTTATCAGCACAGTCCAGAACAAAGTAACACACACAGACACACACACACACACACACACACACACACACACACAGCCGAGCAGTCAACCACATGACTTCAGATGATTGAGGTCACTTTGACCATGTTTCCACCACCTGTTTAAAAAACGCCTCTGGACCCATTTTAGTTTGAAAACGTTGCATTTTAAAGTTAATTTATGCTCAACAGACGGAAACAGACGGAACCTTCGGTCGGTTCTCTTTGTTTTTGTGCTCATCTTCTGAAAGCTCATGGACACAGATGAAACAAAGGAAACGGAGCAGTACCACTGGAGATTGTTAGGGGGCAGTGTAGACAATAAGCGAAATGACCGAAGAAGGTTGAACTTTTTGAGGAGTAAGAAACTACAGACGTCTGTATGATGTAACTTCGCCCGGTTACTGCAGAACAGCTGGGAGGTGATTGGACCAGAATTAAATGTGAGTTGGACGGTAGCAAAGGGGAAGTGGAGGATCGGACCAGATCGCTGCCCTCTAGTGGATATTTTGATTGACAACGTAAAGGACAGCATGGAAGCACGTAGTCAGTTTCGGTTTCATGGACGTTTCTCTTTTCATACTGTTGCATATCTGTACCAATTACAGATAGTCAACCCACAGAGTTTTGTCCTGCGCCATCTTGTGTTTTGAATCCAGAAGGAACTCGTGCTGTCTCCGTCCTTCAAAGGACGCAGTGCGTCACGGTCACCTCCAGGATCCAGATCAGTGTTTCTGTCCTTCACGTTTCACCCGGACCTTCGTCTCTGACATTCAATCAGACACTAGTTTTGTTGAAGGAGTCAAAGGAGTGTAACAGAATCACATTGGTCTCTTGTGACTCAGTGTTTGTCTCCTGTTGACGGGTGAAGACGACTCAGAGAGACCAGCTTCCAGTGGGTTTTCTCTTGTCTCCCCGCTGTGTTTTGGCCGCACTCTGCAGATTTACACACTAATCCCATTAAAATCCAGGGTGAAGCAGTCAGCCGCCAGCGATGAAGGAGAAGATTAACTCTTTCTTTGTTAGGGAGTCTATTTACGTCTCCTCTTTTCACTTCTGTCTCACACGAGTCTTTCTGTCTTTCTGTCTGTCTTTCTTTCTTTCTTTCTTTCTTCTTGAAGTTACATTAGCAGGATAAGAGGTAGAGGAATGTGAACTTTTGGGAAAAGTTCACATGATGTTTTACCCAAAACACAACTGTCTGAGACGGATACACTACACTGTGTGTGTGTGTGTGTGTGTGTGTGTGTGTGTGTGTGTGTGTTTTGTGATTTCTCATATTGTAATTGTTGTTTACAGGTTACTCTGCGACTGTCAGCATAACACCTGTGGTGTGTCTTGTGACCAGTGTTGCCCCGGATACAGCCAGTTACCGTGGAAACCAGCCACGACCTACAGCGCCAACGGGTGTGAACGTGAGTGCAGTCGGATACTGTTCAAAAGAAGCATTCATGCCACACACACACACACACACACACACACACACACACACACACACGAACACACGCACACACACACACACACACACACCACACACACACACAGACACACACAGGGTTAAATCACTGAGCCCTGCAGAGGAATGTGTTTTCTTTCACGTGCTGTGTCAGAGGATGAAGAGAAACAAAGCTGCTGTTCGTTGTACACATTTACACTTTGATTCAGTTTCTTTAAATATAAATGTACATTAGTAGTTTCACTCTTTGCTTTTTGTCTTCATAACTCCTCTTGCTCACATTTTGTTATTGGATTATCGTGTCCTGAAGGTTTCTCTCTCTGATTTCTCGGCGACTCTTTGGAAGTTGTTATCAACACACTGGTTTATATCTACATGTGATTGTCATGTGCTATCAAAGCTGCAGATATATTTAACAAGGAACAACATGAGAACACAGAAGCCGAAGGGTCAGTAGAGGTCAGCGTGAAACAAAACCTACACACACTTCAGCTGCAGCTACAGAGACGATGGTGGAGAAGTTTCCGACTTTATGATTCTTCTCTTTCAGATTAAACAGATTGTAAATATGACTTGGACAAACCTCTGACTCTTTTTATTACTACTTGTATTTAGATGAACAAATCACACCCACTCATAGATGTCAGTCCTCTACATGTGTCCATTTAATGAGCTTTGTGAGGAACCTTCCTAAGTGACTCTCATGAATCTGTTGTTGTGGCCGTGGAGCATTAATTGTTGGAATGTCCCTTTAACAAGCCCAGATGTTCTCACCAACAGTCGACTAAGAGAGGCTGTTAGGAAACATAATAACAAGATGATATACAATGTGTCTGGGACGTGAGGCGTCGAGCGTCCTGCAGCTCTGAGGGCGGAGCTGTCTCTGTCTGAACCTGGTCTGCTAAGCACCGGACTGACTCACTGTTCTCCATACATGAATCTTTCGTTCCAATAAAAAGAAAAGCTCCCTTGTGGCCCACGTCTGAGAAAACCACTCCACTCTATCAGAGCTGCAGGATAAGGAGCGCTGGTTTATTCAGCCGGCACCTCCCAGGCGCTGAGGGACAGATATGAAGGAAAGACTCTTATCGACTCTGTGTGAAGAGTAACGGCTGCTCCGCGCTCTGTGCACGTGTTCGTCCTGATCCTGCATCTCCCCGGCTTTGGTCTCAGATTAAGTGAAGAGACACATGAAGGTTAAATTCTAGACCTTTATTCATACAAACACTTAAACAAGACAATCTTCTTCTTCTTCTTCTTCTTCTTCTTCTTCTTCTAACGCTGTGGTAACCTGAGCTGTGTCACTAACCCATACTTTACTACTTAGTGTCTTCCATATAGAGAACTAGGGAACAAACAACAACGTCAGCCAGTGGAAAGTCTCACAGTAAATTTAAAATGTTTATTTTACACTTGGTATTAATACTTTTGGTGAAAGACATATTGAGTGATCATCTTTAAATGACTCAGCTCTGGAGTTGATCCCGTACCGTCAAACACCTGCTCTCAGACCAGTGGTTACAGAGAACATAGAGTTTATGGTGATGTCTGTGTGGGAGGTTGTAGATGATCTGTTCGTACAGAGAGAAACACGATGCTGCTCAAAGTCAAACTGTGACCTAAAAGATGGAATTCAATGGATTCAATAAAATACAATATGTCACATTAACATTAAAGCAACACAGTGACAGACTCTCTCAGCTACACTCTGGCTCCCCCTACAGGGGGGATGTGTAATTCACTATTGTTAATTCGAGTGAGCAAGTAGCCGACGCAGTTCCCGATGCATAGTGCAGACCTCCAGGGGGCGCTGTGGCATGACACACGTGGCATTCTCCGTTCTATAAGTTTGTGAAGCATCAGAATGTTTTGAAGCTGTTATTTGAAGTTCTAAAAACGACAGCTTGTTGCTTTAAATACAAACCTACAGGTGACATGTTCAGTTTAAAGATAAAGAACAAAAAGAAGGTTTGTGTATTTTAACTCAACAATAAACTGATGAGCTGTCCAGGATGTTCTCTGCCTCTTGTCCAGTGCATGATGGGATATGCTCCACCCCAGGGGTGTATCTAGAGACTGTGGGGCCTCAGTTAAAAGGACCTGGGGGGGTCCTACATCAAACTGGTTCTCAGCTCGGTGCCCACCCCCTGCTCCTCCTGCTCCCCCTGCTCCTCTTTGACGTTCAGACGTCCTGTGTCTGATCATCCAAACGTGCCCTCAGCACGTGTGTGGTTGTGTTAATTACAGATTCTCTGGAACATGATCCTCTGTGTGTGATGTGGGATTAATTCAGCTCCTGCTGCAGGAAACAGGTTTTCAGAGCTGCTGACTTCAGAGAGCAGGCGGACATGACCTCA
>CM048045.1:25265000-25277500 GCA_026259375.1 Verasper variegatus
GAGGGCACCATGCTGGACGGCCGGCCGGTGCGCTTCGGATACAACCCTCTGGAGTTCAAGGACTTCAGCTGGAGAGGTTACGCTCAGATGACGCCGATCCAGGTAGGAAGTCGCCCGCTCATCACTTCATCACGTGTTCATCTCTTTTTACCACGGTGTGAGCACATTTTTTAACTTGGAGAAATGTATATTTATGCTTCATCTACATGTTGTTTTAAACATCATGTTAAATTGTGCAGATTTCTGTGATGTGTTTATTTCTGTGACTGTGGCCCCCCCCCCCCGTCATCGCTGCTCCTGCATGAATTCGACCCTGCGCTGCTCGGCTGCATGCTGGACGTTTAAAAGATGTTTCTCTTTGGTAGATTCACGTTAAATGAAACTTTGAGCCTCTCCTGTCGTTAAAGTTCCAAATGAAAAGAGAAGCTGCAGAAGCATCAGTCAGATCTGGAGCTGTTTGTGATGAAAAGTGTGAATCCAGAGAGAAATGCTTTCTAAATGTTTGCTGGTTCGCTCTGTGATGAAGGTGATGGATGTGATGAAGGTGATGAAGGTGATGGTGCTAAGCTCTTTTATTTTGTTTTGGTTTCTCTTCCTGTGTTTTCTGGACTCTTCTCCTCCCTTCTTCTTCTCTTGATTATTGAATATCTCACACCTCCTCTTCTTCAATCTCTTCCCTCCCTCCTTTGCCGTCTCCATCTCCTGTCTTCCCACTTCCTCTTCCTGCCTGCTGCCTTGCTCGCTGGTCCCTCGTCAGTTCAAGGTGTTGGTGTCGGTGTCTGTCGGCTCTCCAGACCTCTTCCATGTGGTGCTGCGTTACGCCAACTGGGGGGGTTCTGATGTTCGGGGCCAGGGTGTCGGTGATAGAGGACGGCTGGAACTACCGCTGTGGTAACTGTGAGTGCTGCTTCTCCTCTTCCTCATCTTGTATCACTTACTCCAGGGTCATGAGGAAGAGGATCCTTTTCTCCTCCACTTCTTCCATCTTCTCTTCCTCATCTGTCAGAAGAGACCGACGGTGGGGGGGGGGGGTTCTATAGGATCAACTCAGGTTCACTAATGATTAATGCTTGTGAAATATTGTTCTAATTGTACATCATCATTGTGTGTGTGGGTAAAATAAGGTTTTAAAGGTTCAGTGTGTAGGATGTAGTGACATCTAGTGGTGAAGTGTCATGTTGCAGCTGAACACCATATAATATACAATATATTACTCCAGTTACAAACTTTGTTCACACACAAAAGTGATGTACAACTACTTTATTTCACAAGCACATGACATTAATGACTGATTCGAGTGGCGGTGGCGCTTTTGAACGACTGTTGGTGGGCTCTCTGCTCTGGGCTCTGGGCTCTGGGCTCTGGGCTCTGGGCTCTGGGCTCTCTGCTCTGGGCTCTGGGCTCTGGGCTCTGGGCTCTCTGCTCTGGGCTCTGGGCTCTGGGCCCTCGGCTCTGGGCTCTGGGCTCTGGGCTCTCTGCTCTGGGCTCTGGGCTCTGGGCTCTGGGCTCTCGGCTCTGGGCTCTGGGCTCTGGGCTCTGGGCTCTGGGCTCTGGGCTCTCGGCTCTGGGCTCTGGGCTCTCGGCTCTGGGCTCTGGGCTCTGGGCTCTGGGCTCTGGGCTCTGGGCTCTGGGCTCTGGGCTCGGCTCTGGGCTCTGGGCTCTGGGCTCTGGGCTCTGGGCTCTGGGCTCTGGGCTCTCGGCTCTGGGCTCTGGGCTCTGGGCTCTGGGCTCTCGGCTCTGGGCTCTGGGCTCTGGGCTCTGGGCTCTGGGCTCTGGGCTCTCTGCTCTGGGCTCTCTGCTCTGGGCTCTGGGCTCTGGGCTCTGGGCTCTGGGCTCTGGACTCTCTGCTCTGGGCTCTGGGCCCTCGGCTCTGGGCTCTCTGCTCTGGGCTCTGGGCCCTCGGCTCTGGACTCTCTGCTCTGGGCTCTGGGCTCTGGGCTCTGGGCTCTCTGCTCTGGGCTCTGGGCTCTGGACTCTCTGCTCTGGGCTCTGGGCTCTGGGCTCTGGGCTCTGGACTCTCTGCTCTGGGCTCTGGGCTCTGGGCTCTGGGCTCTGGGCTCTGGACTCTCTGCTCTGGACTCTCTGCTCTGGGCTCTGGGCCCTCGGCCCTCGGCTCTCTGCTCTCGCTCCGTCCTCTCTCACCTTCAGGGGCCACAGATCAAATTAAAGACGGAGGATTCACGTCTCTCGTTTCTTCCTCACCTCCTCTTCCTCTCCCCACTCGCTCCCCCGCTCACCCTGTAGACGGCCGTGAAGCTTCAGGTTCACGTGAGCGAGGCCGACGTCTATCTGACTCGCTTCATCCTCCGATATTTAAACTCTGAGGGCGACACCTCCAGTGGTAAAATAACAGCCTATCAGGTGAACCGCAGAGGTACGTCCCCACCAATCACAAGAGAGTTACAGCTCGGTGTCTTTTGTCACGGTCACATTTCTGTGTATTTATCCAGTTTGATTGTAGTTGTTATAAAATGTATTGAGTTTAGTGTAAAGGCTCAATAATCTGCTGATATGAGTCTTTCTCAGATAATCAGTGTTTTTGTTTGCTGATATGAAAATAAAGATTATACTTATACTTATATAATCTTTCTTATTCTCTCTTGTCATAGTGATTCAGTTGTAACTGGGAACGTGTGTGTGGATGTTTGCAGGTTCAGAACAGTCCAAACAGATCGTCTTCGCTCCCAGTGCAGAACCCGCCTTCCTCAACGTTCCACAGAACAACTTCGTGGAACCGTTTGTCCTGAACCCGGGAACCTGGACTGTGGTTATAGAGGCCGAGGGAATCCTGCTGGTGAGACTCACACACGGATATTCCTGGTCGTGTTTTGTGGTGATGGAATTGAACCTGTGTGTGTTTCTCGTTCGTTCACACTCTGTCTGACCCTCAGGATTATTTGGTCCTGCTGCCCAGTGCCTACTACGAAGCTCCCATCCTGCAGATCAAGGTCACAGAACCCTGCACCTACAGCTCCGCCCCCGCCGCCGACCACAAGTAAAAACACACATCAGAGACTCTTCATGTGTGTTAATGCTCAGCTGCTGGAGGGACGGTCACACACACACAAATGTGTCAGTGTCAAACCTCCTGTTCACTTTGTGTGAATTCAACATTTACTTCCCCCCCGACCAAATCCACAGCCCCATGTTTAACTTTGATTTGAGTTTAACTCTCTCTCTCTCTCTCTCTCTCTCTCTCTCTCTCTCTCTCTCTCTGTCTCTCTCTCTCTCTCTCTGTCTCTCTCTCTCCCTGTCTCTGTCTCTCTCTCTGTCTCTCTCTCTCTCCCTGTCTCTCTCTCTGTCTCTCTCTCTCCCTGTCTGTCTCTCTCTCTCTCTCTCTCTCTCTCTCTCTCTCTCTCTCTCTCTCTCTCTCTGTCTCTCTCTCTCTCTCTCTGTCTCTCTGTCTGTCTCTCTCTCTCTCTCTCTGTCTCTCTCTCTCTCTGTCTCTCTCTCTCTCTCTCTGTCTCTCTCTCTCCCTGTCTGTCTCTCTCTCTGTCTCTCTCTCTCCCTGTCTGTCTCTCTCTCTCTCTCTCTCTCTCTCCCTGTCTGTCTCTCTCTCTCTCTCTCTCTCTCTCTCTGTCTCTCTCTCTCCCTGTCTGTCTCTCCCTCCCTGTCTGTCTGTCTGTCTCTCTCTGTCTCTCTCTCTCCCTGTCTGTCTGTCTGTCTCTCTCTCTCTCCCTGTCTGTCTCTCTCTCTCTCTCTCTCCCTGTCTGTCTGTCTGTCTGTCTCTCTCTCTCTCCCTGTCTGTCTCTCTCTCTCTCTCTCTCTCCCTGTCTGTCTCTCTCTCTCTCTCTCTGTCTCTCTCTCTCCCTGTCTGTCTCTCTCTCTGTCTCTCTCTCTCCCTGTCTGTCTCTCTCTCTCTCTCTCTCTCTGTCTCTCTCTCTCTCTCTCTGTCTCTCTCTCTCCCTGTCTGTCTCTCTCTCTGTCTCTCTCTCTCCCTGTCTGTCTCTCTCTCTCTCTCTCTCTCTCTCTCCCTGTCTGTCTCTCTCTCTCTCTCTCTCTCTCTGTCTCTCTCTCTCCCTGTCTGTCTCTCCCTCCCTGTCTCTGTCTGTCTGTCTCTCTCTCTCTCTCTCTCTCCCTGTCTGTCTGTCTGTCTGTCTCTCCAGCTGTCTGCAGTACAGGTATCTCTCCCTGGACTCCTTCCCCTCCATCTCCGGTAACGACGCCAGCTGCCGCAACGACAACCACCTGCCACGCCCCTGCCCAACTGAGCGGGTCACCCCACGCCACCCGGACATGGCGGTGTGCAGCGGCTACGATGTGAGCGTGTGAACGGGGACATTGATGAGGTTCGAACCTGCAACATGAGCAGAGATTTCATGAATGTGTGTTCCCTGTGTGCTGCAGATCAGCGTGGAGCTGCGCGGCCGCCTCCCATCTCCGGGGGATCACGTCCTGCTGGTGGAATATTCCAGTGAAGAAGAACTGCCGCAGACTCTGTCTGTGGTCGTGAACGCACCAGGGTCCCGAACGCAGCAGCACAGTGTCACCTTGCTGCACTGCAAGTACAGGTACACCCTCCCACATCACTCCTTCACACCTGGATCCAAGTTCAGGTTTCTTTACAAGCTTCTGCCACAACTGTGACTGTCAACACGTCTTAATCAGTGTGTGTGTGTGTGTGTGTGTGTGTGTGTGTGTGTGTGCAGCTCCCTGTGTCGAGTCGTTGCCATCGATGCACAGGACCGAGTGGCCGTCTTCTCTCTACCCGCCGACGCTGAGGTCCAGCTCATCTCTGACCGTGCCAGCTTCTTCCTGGTGAGACAGAGGTCACGTGATCTCTCCCGATGGTCACATGAGGACGATGATCTCACTTTAAACGTGTTCTTAGACGCCTGAGAGAATGAAATCTTTTTTTTCTTGTGAAATATATAAAAATGTTGATTCATTAAACTCACTTTATTGTTGAAAATGCTCATAAAGCTTTTTAAAGAACCATATTTTGAAATATCACATGGACCTTGATAAGATTCCAGAGAAAAGCCACAAGTTGACTGATGGATCTCATGTCTCCTGCAGCACAAGATCTTCCTGGTGCCCAGAGATCAGTTCACGATGGAGCTCGTTGAACCAAAGATTCACTGCATCAGCACCAACGGACAGTTCTCACCTGACAGGTACAGTCACACCCACTGTTTGTACTTTAATAAAAACGCCACATGGATAAAATCTCTCTGACTCCTCGTCTCTCGCTGCTCTGGCCTCAGCTCCTCCTGCGCCCCCTCACGCTTCCAGACGCCATCGGACTCCCTGGTGCTGAAGGACGGACAGAGCTCGTCCACGCAGGAGTCCGTCCTGGCCTCGCCCGCCGCTGCTCCTCCTCTGCCGCTCCACCAGAGCGACAAGCCGGCCTGGACCGGAGGAGACAGACCTCCGCACGGAGTGGACAACAGCGACCACGTCAGACTGGACTCTCTGCAGGTACCGAGTGTTTTAGTGCCGGAGCCTCCACTGCTGCGAGGATCCAGTTGTAAAGCAAGGAATTATTCTTTTTCTTAGTTTGATCCTAAATTAATCATATTATTGAGGCACCAGGGCGTGGCTAATTAACCACACCCCTTAAACACCAGATTGAAAATAATTGAGTCAAATGCTGAAAAAGAAAATGATGGATATTTCTCATTTATTGTCTCTCATCTACATCATGGATATTTCACACTTATCTTGATCTGCTCCTCCAGAATGCCGCAGTGTTCTCGACTCGTGTCCACGCGCTGGGACGTTACGTCTTCATCCTCCACTATCACCAGCCTCTTCACCCGACCTATCCTGTGCAGGTCTACATCAACGGAGGACGAATCTGGCAAGGTGACGTCACACTCCACAAGATGTCCTGAGAATAAATCTGTGAATCAAAAACTACAAACACATAAGAAATCTTTGAGATAAACAAAAATCTGGAGCGAAAGAAATTCAGGAACTTTTGTCAAACAAAGTAAACATATAAATAAAGTTTTGACTTTTGTCTTCAGGCCACGCCAACGCCTCCTTCTGTCCCCACGCGTACGGCTGCCGAAACGTCCTGATCTCAGAGAATCAGATCATTCTGGACGTGACCGACCACGAGGTCTTCATCACCGTGCAGATCCCTGAAGGAAAGACCCTGTGGCTGGTTCGTGCTCCTGCTTCACTTTCATTTGGCATGAAGACGACTGGTCATTACACTGAAATGGTTTCAGGATCTCCACAACAAAACTTTAACATCTTTGTACATTTTTAAAGACGCCTCAGTTTCTCCGGTGCAGAGAAAACTGAAACCAGTTGTTGTGTATTTGTCTTTGTTTGCTGCTGATCAGATCTTTCACATGTTGTGCGTTTGCAGGATTACGTGCTGGTTGTTCCTCAGTCCAGCTACAGCTCCAGTTACCTGAACGAGGAGCCTCTGGACAAATCCTACGACTTCATCAGCAACTGTGGCCAAAACAGTTTCTACATCAAGTCAGTATCTTATCGCAAGTTTCACACTTGTCACTTTCATAATAAAAGTCGTCTGCTGACTCCTCCTCTCTCGTCGCTTCAGTCCCGCCACCGCCTCCAGGTTCTGTCTCGGCTCGGCCGTGTCGCTGTCGGCCTTCTTCAACAACGGGGCGATGCCGTGCGCTTGTCACGAGGTCGGAGCAGAGAGCGACACCTGCGAGACGTTCGGCGGGCAGTGCCGCTGCAGACCCGACGTGATTGGCCGAGACTGCTCCATGTGCGCCACGGGCTACTGGGGATTCCCCAACTGCAGACGTGAGTTTTACACCGGTCAGAAGTTCATGAAGCTTTTGTGTCACAAATAAAAGTTTCACTGTTTTCAGACATGAAGGAGAAAATCCAGAAAACAGTGTCCTAAGAAAGAATCTGACTTTATTGTGATGGGTTTTGTCTCCTCTCTGCCGCAGCTTGTAACTGTGGCAGCAGGTTGTGTGAACCTGTGACCGGCGACTGTATCTGTCCTCCGCGGACGCTGCGGCCCGAGTGCACCCAGTGTGAGCCTCAGGCGTTTGGCTGCCACCCGCTGGTGGGATGTGAGGTCTGCAACTGCTCCCGGCCCGGCATCGACTCCCCCGACGTCAGCTGTGACACTCTGAGTGGACAGTGCAGGTAAAGAACCTGAAACATGAGAGAAAGAAACTAAGCTGCTGGAAATGTTCACATTTAAAGGGAAACACTGGGACCAGTTGTCACTTGGACTCAAAGATGAACTGATGTTGAGGTGTCAGAGGTCAAAGGTTTTAAGTTCATCAGGTGTTTGAACTCAACGTGACAAGGGTCGTCCAGTCCCAGTCCTCAGATCCCAGTGTTCACTCCAGTCCCAGTCCTCAGATCCCAGTCTCCTGTCTCGTCCTTTCAGCCTTGTTACCGTAGGAATGTGGCAGCTCTGTCTCAACAAGACCAGGATGTAAACATCAAACTGTTCCTCTGCCTCAAGGCTTCAGTTAAGATGCCAGCACCTTGTGTTACACTCAGATAACTACACACACACACACACACACACACACACACACACACACACACACACACACACACACACACACACACGTGCCCTGCAGCCACTGAATCTTGACTCAAACCCCTTCACAGTTTTTTATTTGATTAAAACCCTAACGAGCTGGATCCCTGTTTACCCAGCAACAAGCGGCACTGTGATTGGCCTGTGGGAGGAAACGTGAACTCTTCACAGAAAGAACTCTGGATTCTGGGACTCAAACCAGGAACCTCCTGACCACCACACACCGTGCCGCCCAGTCACTAACAACTATTCTTCTTTTTTTCGTCCAGATGTAAAAATAACATCGTCGGGCGTCAGTGTGACCGCTGCGCTCCTGGTTTCTATGGTTACCCCAACTGCAGGCCATGTGACTGCAACGAGGCGGGAACCGAGGAGGAAGTGTGTGACTCCTTCACAGGACAGTGTCTGTGCAAGGTGGGACACACACACACACAGAGAGGCATGCACGCACACACACACACACACACACGTCCTCACCTGCTGCCTGTCCTCCACCTGTAGGAGAACGTCCAGGGTTCTCGCTGTGATCAGTGCAGAGTTGGTACGTTCCACTTGGACCCAACCAACCCGAAAGGCTGCACCAGCTGCTTCTGCTTCGGAGCCACCGACCGCTGCCGCAGCTCGGACAGGAGACGCACTGAGGTCAGAGATAGTGCACGAGGATCACGTTCTACAGTGTGTGCACCACAGACATGGATCTCATTCATTCATTCTGCTGTAGATCATGGACATGTCGGGCTGGGTGCTGCTGGGAGCCGACAGGCAGGAGGTGGCGGTGGCGGTGTATCCTGGTCAGGACCTGGTGGAGGCCGACCTCAGTGACGTTCCCGACGTCTACCAGGATCTCCACTGGCACGCACCGAAGACTTACCTGGGAGACAAGGTGAGACTCGTGGCCTTCACCGCTGGAAACTGTAAATGGACCTTCAGGTTTTACTACAAGGTTTCTAGGATTCTTGTTTTCGAAAAGCAGGTGATGAGGTGGATGCAGGTGGAGGAACTGCAACGTGAACAAGTTTCCAAAGTAAAACAAGAAACTGTGGTAGAGTGTGGACGAAAGGTGTGAACGTAACAAGCACCGTGTGTTTGAAACTATCACATATCAGCTCGAGACCAGAGAGAGTGGTGGCTGCTGTTTGTGTATGGATGATGGATGATGCCAGTAGGTGGCGCTATGACCCTGAATGAATATTCCTCTGTAGCAGTCTTCAGGCCTCTTATCAAGCATCTGCTCAGACGAGGGGTTTGATCACAGAGGATGTTTGGTCTGCTCCTGTTTCGCTTCATGAACCAACTTCAAACGTCGTCTCTGCCAAAACCTGCATCAGCTCAGAAATCCAGATATTTGATCTTTTCACGGAGTCGAACTGAGGCTTTGGATCTTTGAGACTCTGAAGGTTTTTGTTGTCTGGATTTAAAAAATGCATCAGTGCAAAGATTAAACTGAGTTCAGTGTTTGTTCTAAACCTGCTTGAAAGTTTGAGCAGAGTCTTTCTTTCTGAAACTGTAGAAGTGACCTGAGCTTCAGTTCTCATGTTGCTGAGTCACCTGTTCATTCACATTTTATTAATAGTGAACGTATCACGAGTCCAAATCAACTTGATTTCTGTTTATTGAATCTGAACCGTCGTCCTCCAGGTGTCGTCCTACGGAGGTTTACTCAGGTATCGTCTCCACACTCAGACCATGAGAGGGGACGTGTTGTCTCTGCCGGCAGAATCCTCCCGACCTGACGTCATCCTCAAGGTACACACACTCACACACACACACACACACACACACACACACACACACACACACACACACACACACACACACACACACACACACACACACACACACACACACACACACACACACACACACACACACACTGATGCATCGTATCAGTGTGACCCAGTATCAAGTTGAAACAGATCCTGTTTGTGTTTTAAATAAGTGTGTGTGTGTGTGTGTGTGTGTGTGTGTGTGTGTGTGTGTGTGTGTGTGTGTGTGTGCGTGCTCGCCCTGCAGGGGAACCAGATGAGCCTGGTGTTCATGGAGAGAGAGTACTCTTCACCTGAGGAGCCTCACCTGGGGATCGTCCACATGGTCGAGGTAACGTTTATTAACACGTTCACTCGGTCGCACCAACACCAGCGATACCTGTCGATCACCAGACGGAGGTTTCATGATTAAAGTTTAGACGTTTTTCACTGTAACTGATTTTAAAGTTTGTTTGACCTCAGGTTATAAAATGTCCTCCTCCTCCTCCTCCTCCTCCTCCTCCTCCTCCTCCTCACCACAGGGAAGTTTCCGTCACGCTCAGACTGGGAACTCTGTGTCTCGGGAGGAGCTGATGATGGTTCTGGTCGGTCTGGAGTCGCTGCAGGTCCGAGCCATCCACTCCCAGTCGGCTCACTCCGTGTCGCTCCGCGGCGCCGTGCTGGAGGGCGCCGAGAGCCTGCCCGCCGGTCGCCATGCCAACAACGTGGAGATCTGCATGTGTCCAGCCAACTACCTGGGAGACTCGTGTCAGGTGAGCGGCTCCGATCGATCTGTAAAATGTGTTTTACATTAATTATAAGTTTATTCAATGTTCATGTTGAGGCAGTAACTGTTAAATGTTGTAATCTGACACATGAATACCTTCACATACACAAAGCACTGAAACAATAGGTCATATATTTGATTCACATTTTCATATGTGAAGATTTGTGTTTTTTCTCATTTAAATCATGTAAGTTAAATAAATTTAGTTTTGAACAAATCAATTTGAAGTTTGTCACATTCTGAGAGTTGAAATGAGGCCTTTTCTCTGTTCTGATGTTTAAATGACCAGTTACTTGACCAGTTAGTCGATGAATCACCAGTATAAACCATGTTTTCCTCTCCTCCCTGTAGAAATGTGCTCCTGGTTTCTACAGAGACACCATCGGCCTGTTCCTGGGGAAGTGCGTTCCCTGTACCTGTAACGGACACTCGGACCTGTGTCTGGACGGGTCTGGACTCTGTGTGGTGAGAATCCTCAAGAGACAAATTCTGTTTTTACCTGTTTGACGTTTGTATGGATGAGTCACTGTCTGGTTTCCTGTCTGTCAGGACTGTCAACACAACACGGCGGGCGACCACTGTGAGAAGTGTCAGGGTGGTTTCCTTGGCAACAATAGCATTGATGGACAGGCGGTGTCGTGCTCCAGTTGTCCCTGCCCACTGAGGGTCTCGTCCAACAAGTCAGTTCTTTCGCTCTCTTGTTTTTCCATTATCACCTCGTTATTAAAATCTGATGATATCAATCACTTGATTGACTCTAATCCATTGTTCTACTGTGTGTGTGTGTGTGTGTGTGTGTGTGTGTGTGTAGTTTTGCGGAGGGCTGTGTGCAGAGGAGCGACAGGATGCAGTGTCTGTGTATGCCGGGTTACGCTGGACCAAATTGTGAAAGGTAAAAAAAGCTCGTCAGCACAGTTTGATGTTCAGATGCTGAAACAACATCAGGTCGTTTTACACATGAAAACACACAAACATGAAAAAGCAGGACGGACGAGCCGCAGCTGTAAGAGTTATATATATTTATACATTTATCCGTCTCACATCAAACTGTGACATGACGTAAATGTTTGAAAGAATCAAACATAGGATGTAACTGAGTCGGTGCCAGAGGAGAAACGTATCCACCTGCTCCACCATGTCAGTCAATGCTTCCCACCTGTAGGGGGAGCCGGAGTTGAGCCAAGAGCCATCAGTAATAAGCTCTGGCTCCAGATGTTCCAGCTGCTGCAACAAAACCTTTAACGTTTAAATGTTTAGGTACATTTTTATCTTAATGCCGCTGGACGAGGACAAACATGGACAAAACGAGTCATTTTCTATAATGTTGATTTTTCTAATTAAAGTTTAGGAAATACTTTTTATAAAACACATTACGTGAGGTCGTTTGCTCAACGACCTCACGATAAACATCAGTCGCTGCAGCTTCGTGACTTTAAGTCTCTCACTCAGATGCGCCCCTGGTTTCTACGGCAACCCCATGGTGCTGGGCAGTCGGTGCCAGCCGTGTCATTGCCACGGAAACACAGACCCCAACATGCTGTTCACCGACTGTCACCCGCTGACCGGAGAGTGTCTGAGCTGCATGCACGACACGGCCGGACCTCTCTGTGACGTCTGCGCTCCCGGTTACTACGGCGACGCCATCTCTGCCAAAAACTGCACCGGTGAGTTCATCAGAAACGTCCAATCAGGATGTTCCGCTGCAGTGAAGGACAGTGTGATGTTGAAATGTCTGCATTTTCTTCCTGTTTCCCAGAATGCAGCTGTTCTCCGTGTGGCACCGACTCCTGTGACCCTCACACGGGACAGTGTCGCTGTAAACCAGGAGTCACGGGGCCGCGCTGCGACCGCTGCGAGGTGAGAGCCGCACCACAACCTCTGTCTTTCCTGGATATTCACAGTTTTACTGCGACTTCAAACGAGAGAATCAGAAAATACAAATATCACATGATAAAATGTGTCTGTTTTTAATGAAGAGGTCATGATGCCTGATGAAGGTCAGACACTGACACGTGCAGGTAAAAGAGTGAGTGAGAGTTGCATAAAAGATGGAGGATGTGCTCATATTTAACTTTTTCCACATAAGTTACAGATAAATCTTAATATGATGAAATGTCCTTGATCCGTACACGAGTCAGCTCACATTTATATTAATCATTACGTTTCTGGGGCGAAACGTTACATGAGCTTTAAAGAAAAAGGCTTTTGATGTAATATCAAATTTTATTTTTGAAGAAATCAAAGCTTTACATTTTACATCATGAATCACAATGCATGGTTATTCTTTTTCTTAGGACGGCTCCTTTGGCTTCGACTCGTGCTCTGGCTGTCATCAGTGCGACTGCGCGGCGTCGGCGGCCCTCGTGCAGGCGTGCGACCCTCAGAGCGGTCAGTGCGCCTGTCAGCCCGGAGTCAACGGACCACAGTGCCGACAGTGCGCTCCTGGATTCTGGAGCTACGGAGCTGACGGATG
>CM048045.1:25282500-25410000 GCA_026259375.1 Verasper variegatus
GAGTCAACCTTCATGTGTGTTGGACCAATAAAAGAATCTGAATCATAACTGCTCTTTATTATCCGTCACGCGTGTTCTCATGAACCTCATTTTGTGAACACGTGTACTTGTGTGTGTGGCCGAGCTCAGGATCCTGCAGTATGGTCAGATGTCCATGTCCTCTGAAGCCACGGGGGGGGGCCCGAGTGTCACTAAAGCTAAAACGGAGGCAGGAGGAGATCAGGGGCTTCTCAACCTCCTGACCGACGACACCGTCTTCTACGTGGGGGGGTACCCCAGTACTTTCAAAGTAAGAGCGTGCAGGACTGTCTATTGACTCAGTTATGGAAGGAATCGTTCAAATATATCAAAGTCGCACCGCTGCGTCCACATTTATATATCTCGCTGTTTTTCAATTTTTATTGTATTGATTTTAAGATGTTATGGAACCTTCACACAGCTGAGAGTTCTTTCTCTTCTGTCTGCAGCCTCCGCCCCAGCTCGCTCTGGCCAACTTCAAGGGCTGTATCGAGCTGGACACGCTGAACGAGGAGGTGCTCAGTCTGTACAACTTTGAGAACATCTTCCACCTCAACACGACCGAGGAGAAGCCGTGTGGCAGGTCAGTGTCACGTCCACCGTCCTGAACTCAACCTCCAGGGTCTCCCATCTCTTCTCCCCGTTTCCCTCCTAACGGAACGAACATGTTCCCGCAGGCCGAAGCCGGTACTGACTCAGGCGTGGGCGAATGACGCGTCGTACTTCGACGGTACCGGTTTCTCTGAGATCACCTTCGCTGTCGAATCACCCCGCATGCAGCGCTTCGAACAGGAAGTGAAACTGCTCTCCCAGCGAGGGATCCTGCTGCTGCTGCAGAACGAGGTTCATTCATTCATCTGTTCATTACTGTTCACGTTGTGTATGTAGATCATTGATGTATCACGGCATCTGGTCGTAGCATTAACTCGACCATCGTTCCTTCATTCCTCTTTTCTCTGCGTCTCTGTCGTCCCTCAGAATCATTTCCTGTGTCTGGCTGTGCTGAACGGCCAACTGAAGGTTTTCTACGATTTTAGTGATAAACTGGTGGAACTCGAGCCTAAAGAGACAAATTCAGATTCCCTGATGGTCAGCGACGCCGAGCCCAAAACTGTAAGTCGTCTCTGTTTGTCTGTTTGAACTTAAAGCAGCTGAGTGGAGGAATTCCTTATTTCATCCTGAATAATACTTGTATTATCCTTTCCTAAAAATGTCTGGATGTGAAAACTCTGCATCAGGTCTTGGAAATGAAAGATTTCTCTGTTATATTTATCCACAGCTTCCTCCTCCACGTCCTGCCTGTTCGCTGGATTTCAAATATATTTGTACCCCCTCGTGCCGTTTAGTTTTCTAGTTAATGTGTGTTTGTTTTTAAACGTGTAGCTGGAGGTTATCATCCTGCAAGGGACCTCGAAACGCATCGTGGTGAGGAACAACCGCAACAACCTTTACAATCACCTGGTCGCCGAGAACATCCCTGCATTCAGCGGCAGCTATTACCTGGGAGGAGTTCCACAAGACAAGATCCCCGACAAGTAAGACGGACGTACATTTGTTTTATTATGTTTCTGCATGAACAATGTTCCCAGCGATGAAACGACAGAGAATTTGTCCCTAACCTGCAGTTCTGTGGGTCCTTTCTCTTCTGTTTTATTTTATTGTTAACAAAGATCAAACCAGAGCGAAAAGAAGAGAGAATATTGAGCTTCTACATATGAGTGATAATGTTCTTCTGTAACTACTAAAGCAGGAAACAGATGTTTGAGCTGAAACAGTTATAAAACTCAATATAATGCCGAAAGAAAACCTTTAAATGTAGAACTATCATCACAAGAGCTGTGTGGCAGCTTGTTTCACTGCGTCTCTGTGTTTCAGGCTGAAGACGTTGTTTCCCAAGCAGGGTTCTCTGAAGGGCTGCTTCAGGAACGTCAAGGCCCAAAGCTCTCACGTGGACCTGAAGAGGATGAAGAGCTCCGGAGTCAGTTTTGGATGTGACAGTGATCTGCTGGTGAGAAAACCTGCTCCATCAGTCAGTTGGTATAAGAGGGAGTGGAGTCAGGCGTGCTGGTAGTTCCACTTCAATAATCTCAGTTCACAATCTCAGGTCAAGTAGATTAAGAAAGATTTTTTATTCATCGGTGCAAAGTGAAAACATCTACGTTTCTGTAGCAGTGTTTTTAAAGGATGTCGACATGAGAACAGGGAGTCCATCTAACCTCCAGACATCTTTTAATCCCATCCAGTGTGTCAGAGGTGTTTCCTATTTTATACTGAACTGGAAAGATTCTGGAGAAAGTCACAAATTCGTTTTTTGTGCCTTCCAAGGTAGTTTTGGTAAAATGAAGATTGTGAGAAGCAGTTTGGAAATGAGTGGTAGATGATGTAGAACTGTATCATCTCTGTTGACAGAACATGGTGTAAAACCAAGAGGCGCTCGTATAGAACCTCGTTACACCTTCTCTAATCTACACAGATTAGAACTTCAACATATGAGCCGTCACATGAATTCACCTTCAGCAGAGTTTCTTGTTTCCAGTCAAACTTGAGAAGAAAAGCAGCTGCTATGTCAGTAGATAGAAAGATGTTTAAACCACAGTTAGTTCTGTCTCTTATTCACCAGGTTGTTCTTGAGTCTAAACTCAATGGAAGCAGTTTCTTCTCTGAGCTGTGTCTGTTGTTTCCTCAGGTGGCTCGTGAGGCTCACTTCTCTGGACAGAGCTACTTGGATCTGGATCTGACCAACGTCCCGAGCCTCAGGGACAACTTCTACACCAGCTTCAGCTTCAGAACCGACAAGAAGGAGGGACTCATGTTCTACCACCAAGATAAGGTTCAGACAAGCCTCCATCGCTCTCTGTTCCCTTCATACTTCTTTCCATTACTTTAATCCACAGCTGTGGCTCTGTCCCTGGGGCTCTGTCCCTGGGTCTCTGTCCCTGGGGCTCTGTCCCTGGGGTTCTGTCCCTGGGGCTCTGTACCATGCTCCTGCTCTGGTTTCTTGGACCTCAGCGTGTAAACACACTCTCACATGAGCCTGTTGAATCTGTGCAGGATGGAGTGTGTCAAGTGTTTCTGCACGATGGCCAAGTGGTGGTGAGAGCTGGCAACAGTGAGATTAGGACACAGAAGACGTACAACGATGCCAACAGCCACTACGTCGCCCTCTACATCAACATCACCGGGTAGGACGACTCCGTTCTGTAGATCATGGACCTGCACACAGTGTTCAGACTGTTTGTTAACTGTCGGCCGCTCACGCCTCCAGGATGCGTCTGTACATGGACGACGTGCTGGAGAAAGCCAAGGAGGGAATCCGTATCGACACCAGGGGGCGTACAGCGCCGACATCAGGGGGCAGCACCTTCCTGGGAGGAATGCCCGACCAAACCAGCACCAACCTCACGGGGTGTATCAGCAACGTCTTCATCAAGAGGTGAGAAGAGAGGACGAACACTTCAAACAGCAGAATCAACTGGGATCAAACTTTAGTCCGTTTTTAATTTGAGAGCTGAAGAAAGAAGCTCATCAGACTGAAGTAAATCCAGGTTGAGGTGAGGTTTAGTTTCCAACAGGGTCGAGTTGCAGATTCTACCTGATCCAGTTTGAAAAACTCAAATTAAAAAAGGTTTGTAGCTGCGAGCGATTAAACAAACGACCAGATACAGTTCTGAGTTCATCACGTCTCGATCTCATGTTTCTTCTCTGCACAGCCGATGAGACGAGACGATTTATTATCATCTGCTGATGAGTTTGTTATTTGAGCTTGAAAATGTGTGCGTGTTCTCGTCGTCAGGGAAACGAGTCCTCAGGCGGTTCAGAACCTGCTGAAGGTGAACAAGAACGTCAACGTCCCTCTGGGTTGTCCCGCCGCCGCCAAACCTCAGCAGATCGTCGCCGCGCAGCCCAAACACAACAAAGCCAAGGTGCACACACACACACACACACACACACACACACACACGGACCACTGATCACACATCATCACCTGTAACTCATCACACTCTCTTTCATTCCAGAAGCACAAGAAGCCCTCGGGGTCTCGCAGCCGTAACACCAGGGAGTCGTGCCAGGGGGCGCCGTCGGACCAAGAGAGCGGAGCGACGCACTTCAGCGGCTCCACTCACAGCCACCAGAGATACGACGCTCTGCCCAGGTCGCTCAGCTCCATGTGAGTGACACCTTTTCATTTGTCAGACCAACACGGACGTGATGTTTTCATCCCTGTTTGTTTGAGTCAGCAGAAAAGGCAACAAACGAGAACTTTCTTTCACTTTGTTCGAAGGATTTTCAACATTTTCATTGATTTCACAGAGAATCATGTTCATGGATTCAGTTTCAATGTGTTTGGATTATCTGACCCCCCCCCCCCCCGCTGTCTGTGTGCAGGCCTCACATCTCCATGTCGCTGAGGATCAACTCCTCCGACGGTTTGGTTCTTCACGCCGCCGGCGGGCAGCGCGGCGGCGCCGTCATGTCCCTCAGCGTGTCAGGCGGTCACCTGCTGCTGTTGCTGGACGCAGGGAAGAGAAAGGTCAGCCTGCGCAGCCGCAAGAAGTACGACGACGACCGGTGGCACACGGTGAGTCGGCTCAGCAGCTCAGGTCACGTGACCCCAGTGTGTCTGCGTCGCCATCTAACCCGCCGCTGTGTTGATGTCACTGCAGGTGTTTGTGAAGCGCGAGGGAGAGAAGATCAGTCTGATCGTGGACGGGATCAACGCTCAGTCCAAGAAACTTCCTGGAGGAGGCAGGACCCGTGTCACCGGGCCGCTGTATGTTGGAGGAGCTCCGCCCACACTGATGGTAAAACCTCCACCTCCACCTCCACCCTCCAACACTTCTTCTTCTCTTTTTACTCTGCATTACTCTTTGATATTTATTAACCTGTCACGATAAAATCTGAAACGTTTGACTGTGAATGAAGCGAGTTGTTGTGACCTCCAGGCTCCCGGCTCCGGAGGTTTCATCGGTTGTGTCAAGGACCTGACGCTGAACGAGGCCCCTGCAGGAAACCCCGTTTTCAGTCAGGGGACGGTTCCCTGTTTCCAAAACCCTCTGCAGCCCGGAGCCTATTTCTCTGGAGAGGGAGGACACGTGGCTCTAGGTGATTATCATCAGACTGAGTGGGGTCAAAGGTCAGACACCTGTTCTCTGGACTGATGTGTTCTGACTGACTGTCTCTCTCTCTCTCTCTCTCCCTCTGCAGATGAGTCCTTGGTTCTTGGTCGGGATCTTGAGATCCAGTTAGAGGTTCGACCCGTCTCGGACTCTGGGCTGCTGTTGCATGCTGGGACATCAGCTGATCAACACCTGAGTCTGGTCCTCAGTCAGGGAGAGGTGAGGACGATATATCTCAGGAACACTTTCAGATTTGGTACAAAGGTTCAATGGGACTGTGGAGACCCAGTCAATCATTAACCACACCTGGTGTGTGTGTGTGTGTGTGTGTGTGTGTGTGTGTGTGTGTGTGTGCGCAGGTGACCGTCTCAGTAAACAGTGGTAAAGGTGAATTCTCTGCCTCCTTCACTCCTGAGGAGCCTCTATGTAACGGACACTGGCACACGATCACAGGTGAGCTGACGTCACTGTAGCTGTTGTCTGAACATGTGTGTTGTGTTGTTTCCCTCTGGCCTGTTGTAACGCTCTCGTATTTCGTGTGTGTCGCCCCCCAGTGGTGAAGAAGAACAACGTCCTGCAGCTCCACGTGGACGCGGCCAGCGAGCACAGTGTCGGGCCCAAACAGAGCCGCTCCGCAGGGGGCAAGGAGAGCGTCTACCTAGGAGGGAAACCTGGTGAGCTCCTCACCCTGTGTTCCTGTGTATTTATTTCCCAAAGACACTTTGAAGAGTCGACGAAACTCTTTTCATGTCCTGATTAAAGATGAAGTATTTAATTATTGGTGAAACTTTGACTGAACTGTAACTTCAGATCCCACGACGACTCCAAACCCTTGAACTGATTTATTCTCTAGGAATCGTTTTGATTTTTCATTTTCCTGTGACGTCTTCTTGTCTTCAATTACAAACTGTCGGACTACAACTCAAGACCGGATTGGTTTTGTCCAACTGAGTTCCAAAACCAAATGTACGATATGAAAATGAGAGAATCCAGTTTTGTCCGGGGCCCGACGTCTCAGTCAGTCTCAGGCTGGTTGTTGTTCAGACACAAGTTTGGTCAAGCGGTTGGAGACGTGCGGTGGCTCTGACTCCCTCTCTTTGCTCTGTAACACGTTGTTCTTATCTTCTTCCACCAGGAGGTGCCACTGTTCCCAGTCTACCTGCCGGCCTGCCGTCCTTCCACGGCTGCATCCGCTCAGTGACGGTAAACCACAGACCTGCCGTGTTGTCCAAGCCGCTCTCTGTGCACGGAGCAGTGGGCACGCAGGGCTGCCCACATGTATAAACCAGTCTTATCTTCACATTCCACAACTGCAGATTAATGGTGGTGGGTGTCATGTTACTGTAGCTAATTTAAAATATATATTAATATTTATTGTATATTGTCAGAAAATATATATTTTATAATTCCGTTTGTCGTCGCATTAGTACTGGTTTGTTTTTGTGTCGCAGGTAGAGATGCACTGACACGATTTCAAATACTCTCTAAATTCATAAATCAATGAGTGTTTCGTATATTCCATTTAATCCATTAGTGCCAAATTGTAAATAAACACAACGCAGCTCGATTTTCCTCCTTTTGTCTCAAACAGTGAAAAATTGATTATAGCTCTGATAATCTTCCTTTGGCTCCAAAACAATGTTCCTGAGTTGAACTGTATTGAAGCACAGGACGTTAACATCTGTGTGTTGTGCAGCTCCAGCAGAGAACATTAAGAAAACCTACTGAGTCTGTACACTGTGAACCTCTGAGGGGAAACGTTGCCTGTAACACTGACCTGAGATTTGAATCATTAACATTTAACACACTGGTGATATTTTATCTTCTATATCCGTTTCACCAAGTTAAATTTAAGACTTTTAAGAGCATAACAAATTAAATTTAAGATAAATAACTTCCACTGAGACAGATATGAAGGAACTCCAGAGTCCCTCGATTACTGAAGTGAAGGTGAAGCAGCAGAGAACAACCTGGAAACACCACGTTACGTCTCAGACCGGCTGAACTGAGATCGCTTCATGTGGTTGATCACAGCGTGTTGAACTTAGGCTTCTTGAGACTCTGTACAGGATTGTGTTAATATCTTTGAGTCTTTTCACAAATCATCAAACCTATTTGAAGTTTTTTCTTGCTTTGTAATTATGAGTTTCACTCGTTAAGTCAAATCAACGTCCCAGTGGCCGAACTGGTCCATGAGGTGTCTCCAGGCCAGAGGCAGGCAGCCTTTACCTCCTCTCCTGTCCTTACTGTAAACATGTACCCAGTGTGTGAAGCGTGTTGTATAACCTTTTAAAAACATCTCACAGAAAGAATAAGCTGCCCCCCCCCTCACATGTGTTGTAAATGCATTTCTAAATAAAGGATGTTTTCATACAAACTTCACTCATCGTTTCTGTCTGTTCTGCAGAAGATGAGGCGGAGCTGTTTATCCTGGTTGATATGATTTATTAAGGATTAACTCCTGAAGTCTTTACAACAGAAATACAGAAAGAAAAGAAACAGTCCTCAGTTGTGTATAAAAATCTCCTTTCAGGGTGAAACCTCAGGTCAGTTGAACAGATCAGTCTGCATGGTGCTCAGAGGAAGAGCTGGCCTCACTGTACAGCTCTGTTCATCCTGAGTGTTGCCTTTGGTTTAGGAAAGTACAAGACCACCTGGAAGAGAGGGAGAGAAACGGAAATAAAGGAGAGCAGGAATCCCAGGAGTTCTCCAGGCTCAGCAGGTCGAGCTCTAATCCAGACTCATGTCCTCGTCGTCCTCCTTCTTTTCCTTCGAGTCTCCTTTACTGCTCTGCATGGCGCTGGCAAACGCCTCCACATCTGAGGAGGAGAGAATTACAGAAACGTTTGTACATGTGGTATATTCAAAGAAGAAGAAAGGGAGAGAGAGAAGAAGGGTAGAAGAGTGCGTGTGTTTCACCTCCTCTGTTGGCGGCGTCCACAGCGTCGGCCGGCAGACCAAACTGAGTCATGAGGGGGCCGAGCTGCCCGGAGGCCAAGGCACTGCTGAACATGCTCATCGACTGGAGGAGGAATCACAGCAACCAGCAATCTGTTATAGTTCAGTTACTAACTGCACCTGGTTATCGTTACTGTTTTCACATGACACCATCGTGGGGATCATAGTGATGGTGTTACGTTTCCTTCCTACCTGTTGGAACTGAGGAGAGTTGAGAGTGTTCTGGATCTCTGCCGTGCTCTGAAGTAAACTCTCGCCACTGGGGAGGAAGGGCAGGAGCCTCTGCTGGACCTCAGCATTAGTTAGGATGGGAGCCATCATCTCAGGGGTGCAAACACTGGCTAGATCCACTGGAGAAGAGAGGAGGAGGTTCTGTTTGAATCTCCTCATGTTCTGTAACTCGTTGTCTCTTCTTCTCATGAACGTTGTCACCGTTACAAACAAACCAACGCTGCTCTGAGACTCATCCCTGGATTTATCTCCCTCTAATAAACCTGCTCTGAATCTGACTCTTCCTCACCTGCTGCTCCCGGAGCAGACGCCGTTGCTGCGTTCATGGTGGCAAGGATGCTCTGAAGGTCACTTAGCTGGATGGGCTGGTGGGCGCCAGGACTTCCAACGGAGGCTGGGGCCAGAGGAGTCTGAGCTGAGGCTGCAAACAACAAGGTCCGGAGGCTTTCAGATATACAGGGGTATAAAACTTATTTGAGCAGAAATGTCAAACAGAACCTGGTTCTCGGTGCCAAGTTGAGAAGATTTGGTGCTTTTCTGTTGTGTTACTGGATCACAAACACAACTGTGTGTACCTGGTGTGGAGGGAGCTACAGTCGTGGGTGACACAGCTGAGGCAGCGGGGGTCACGGGGGTGGTGGGGGCCTGAGAGGAGCTCAGTCTGGGGGCTCCGCCTGATGAAGGAGTGGCTGCTGCTGATTGGCTACGAGAACTACAAGGAGGGGGGGGGGGGGGGGGGGGGTTGAGGGAGGAAAGTACATTTCCTTACATCTACTACATCACAGCTGATCCTGTGAAGAGCTCAGTGATGTGATTCTGCTTCAGTCTCACCTGGACGAGGAGCTGCTTGTAGCTGGTCCTCCTCCGCCCAGCAGGTTGGCGAGTCCTGGTCCTGCTAGAGCTCCCAGGCCTCCTTAGACAGACGCACACAAATCAAACACACGTCCAAACTGCTCTTTGATTCTTCTTTTGATTTGGGCTGTTACCGATTTACTGTCATATTTAGAATTACCTTTATGATGTTGAAAGTAAACAAATTCAGTAATGGACAGAAACGAGTTTTGCTTTTCAGAAGAGTTGGGTCATTTGGATTTAATAACATGTGTCTTAGTTTTAAATAAAACACATTTCCCATGATATGTTGTTTCCAGTTACTAACTAGAAAATGCTTTTCTTTGCTTTATAAATCAATTGTTGTTGTGTGTGTGTCTCAGGATAATTACAAAATAAATCCAGTGCTGCTTACCCAGTCCACCCAGTCCGGTTGGTCCAATCAGCTGCATCAGCTGGTTGTGGCTCATATTTCCCAGTAGGTTTTGCAGGCCTCCCTCTCCTCCGAGCGCTGAGAGTTCATGGCCACTGCCGCCCCCGCTGCCTGGCGCTCCGGGAATGGGGGGGTTGTTCAGGTACTCATTTACCTTACGGCAGTGCTCTTCGTCCTTGTCCGTCTTTGGCTCCTGATGGAAGCGAGACAAGAGAAACCCTGGGAATCAGAGTTGAATTCTCTTCGCTTGTAAAATATGAATTGTGTTTTATCCCTTAATAAACTACTGGATTATCTACATTACTTAAAAAAATACAACAGAGAATATATTGTTATAATAAAAAGTAAGGACATTTAAACAATTAAATGTTGGTTTAATCAGGTGTAACTGATTATTAATGAGCAACGTCTCTACTTTTCCAACCATCTGCTGAGAAACAGGCCTGTTTGGCTCAAACATCACATAAAGGAAAAAATAAATATTGAATACACTGTTTGCAGCCATGCACGCTGTCATCATGGGAGTAATAACCTCTTTTCTGTCTCAGTCATCACTCCCATTCCCTCTTGTTTCATTTTTCCACTATTTAACCTTCAGCTGCCTGAGCACAATAGAACCAGCTGTCATTCATTCACAGTCTCCAGTTCTTCTCCAGTTTAAATGAGGATGAGGAGCATCTTCCTCTCACCTGCATCCAGAAGAACAGTCTCTTGGATCCGGCTTTAAACTTCAGCACATAGACACGTCCCGTGGTGCACTGGCTCACACGCTTAAATTCACAGTCATCAGGGAAGATGATCAGGTCCTGGGACAGGGAAGGCAACATGAGACACTCATGAGACAGGAGGACTGAAGGTGAGGCTGCGCTGATACAAACAAAAACTGTAGCTCTAAATTAAACATATTCTCTGTGGAAGGTCAGATGAATTAGGATTTCATGTGGCAGCATTTGATGCTTAAAAACAGCTTGTAAGTGTGAACAGAATGAATGAGGAGAAACAAGCAAAGGGACAAATGGGGCTCCCACTGCATAGTATTTGTGGTATTTGTGGAACGTCTAAAGAAAGCAACAACATTTGTTACGCTGAGTTTCTACAGTCATCTGACCAGCTGTCAAAGTCCCTGCTGTCTATTCCCATGTGAACACACATCTGTGCGCCGCAAGCCGGCATCAGTACGAACAAGTTCAATTATGAAATAAACTAAATGTACTAAAACCAGCTTCGCAACTCATTACTGTCTAAATATACATGGATTACTTAAAAGCAGTAAAGTGTCCCACCCAATAGAAATAAGGTTTAAAGAATCCTTTGTCATAAGAATTGCTTTATTGGTATGGGCATCAAAAAGGCAGATTTCTTGGACTATACTTATAACTGGACAAATATCACTCTTACTATATCTGTGGTACTTGTTAGGGAGTTGACAGTAGAGATGATATAAAAAAGGCAGAAAGAAACGGGAAATGGATGAATAGAACTGGGACACTGGCCCATGGTCGCATGTTACTCTATGATACACTTCAGGCCTTGTTGTGAATCTGAAACAATAATTTCCAAATATCAAGGTGAGGTGGGAATTTCCTTAAAGCGTCAAGTGGACAAAAGACAGATAAAAATGTATATGAAATTAGTTTGAAGTGTCTCACATCATCCACATTGGCAGTCGTCCTGTCCTTCCAGCAGAAGTGAATCAGCGAGTCGTCGGACTGCTGGACGTACACCGTGCCCTTGCGTTTGTCCGGCGTCACCACGTTTCCCTTCAGGGTCATTTTGCCAGCACGGAACTCCACCAGGTACTTACTGGAGCTTCCTCTGGAGCCGCTCACCAGGCTGGGGAAGAGAGCACCCGACGACATCTTCAGATCTGCACCCAACAGAAACAGAAGACATGTACTGTTACTGCACAATAAACACACGTTAGAACACATGGTTGTGTGTGTGGGGGGGGGTGTTTTAAGTTTTAAACTAAAGTAAACGTGACTTGTACGTACATTGGTTCTAAGTTATAAAATCCAACACTTGAAACTTGAATGTATACATCTGAATGTAGTTTAAGGAGTATTATTAAGAACACAGATTCACAGGTGAACCCACATTGAGCACAAACAGACGAATTTAGTTAAAGATCTGATTTAAAGTTATTATTGTTTGTGTAAAGTTCAGCCCATAGCAACAATTCACTTTTCTACTTTCTAAATATGTCTATGTACTGTTGAACAATGAAGAATCAACTGGTTCCGTGTTGGACAAACAGCGTGAAGCCGCTGCTCGTCGGTCCAACTGGTCCTGGGTCTGTTTAACCTGGAGCTGACACCGGAAGTGTGATAAAGTCACTGAAACGTCATCTCAAAGTTTAAAACACAAACCAGCTGTTTGGGGCCAGAACGCGTTTTAAACCGGAGCTAGCCGAAGTAGCCGCTAGCCCGTTAGCCCGCTAGCCCGTTAGCCCGCTAGCCGTGCGGACTTTTGGGCTGAGTCGATGCTAACGTTAGCCCGTGACGAGGCTAAACCGAGGAGCAAACAAGGCCAGAGTCCTGTGAAGTACCGAGTCCACGTGGTCTGACCCGCAGGAGGCAGCTCGGTGAGTTTATACGAACCAAAGCAGCAGATATGTGACGTTTTAAATCAGAACCTTCTCCACGAACCTCGAGTTCTGCGTTAGCGGGGTTTGATCTCTTCTTCTTCTTCCTCTTCTTCCTCTTCTTCTTCTTCTTCTGCTGCGCGTCGCTCGTCGAAACGTCACTAGTTTCCTGTCGCGGGGGCGCGCACGCAGCAGGAGAGTGGGCGGGTTTCCACGGGAGCGCTGAGCCGTGACTGACAGCTCGTTCTCTCCCGGTGCGGCCGCTACCTCCGTGATCCCTCTACCGGCGGGTCGCACGCTTCTACCGGCGGAAAGAGCAACGCGACTGGGATGCGAGTGGCTTGACCCCCCGCTGAGAAACAGAGGACGAAGAAGAGGAGCCGGAGCCGCAGCAGGAAGGTGAGGAACGCGCAGTTAGCTCGACATGCTAACATCACCCAGCTTTATTGCCCTTGGATTAGTTAGCATGCTAAGTGCTAGCTGCCTTGTTCAAAGCGGGCGCACCGCTGCGTGCGTGCGAGCTAGTGTGTAAGTGTGAGTGTGAGTGAAAGAGAGAGAGTGTGTTTGTGTGTGTGTGTGTGTGTGTGTGTGTGTGTGTTGTGTGTGTTGTGTGTTGTGTGTGTTGTGTGTGTGTGTGTGTGTGTGTGTGAGAGAGATTATCCGCTTTGATTCCCGAGCCTACCGGTATGTTCTCGTTCCGTCACGACCCACAGAGTCCTGCGGGGATCAGGGTGAGGGCAGGCGGACTGGATCCAGACCCAGGGCGTCCTGCGGGGATCAGGGTGAGGGCAGGCGGACTGGATCCAGACCCAGGGCGTCCTGCGGGGATCAGGGTGAGGGCAGGCGGACTGGATCAGGCGGACTGGATCCAGTCCACTGAGTCCACAAAACACTGTGTTGCAGCCAGATCAAATACAGCTGAAACAGCTGGTGACTCCTTCTTCAAACATGGTGTTTGTGGTTGTATGTGAATCTACTTGCATGAAATAACCTGCTGTATTTACATTTGGCTTCATATGATGACACTAGAAAACCTGTAGCCATCACCTCCTCCAGTGCCTTGAGGACCTTATCTCACTGTCCCTGTCCAGATGTTATCAGGGACAGTGCATCTCCAGGCCGCTCCAGACACACAGAGGAAGTGTCCTTTTCCAGCACGTTCTACTAACACAAAAATCCCATGAGTCAGTTTCATTTTGCGGTATAGTGTCTAAAGAACCATTTTACCAAATCATATTATTGTCTGAGTCAGCTGGTGTGTGTCAGGGTTGAGTGAACTGGGTGATGCTGAATGATGTCATTAGTGTGAGCTCTGGTACGAGCGGTCACCAGTGACTCATTTAAAATCCAGTCCCATCAAATCAGGTTGCATGTAGATAACAGTAGTAGGTCACAGAGGGAGATCATCTCTGCAGCAGTTACACTGAAAGTTAATGTGGCTGCAACTCACAGTAACAATCTATCTGAAGGATATTGTTTGAAGACTGGATCAATGACTTCATCTATAATAATACGTTTTATTGATATGGTGCTTTTAACTGCTTAAAGACCATTCACATCCACAAGGCAGTAAACAGCAAGCAGATGAAATAAAACTCATATTTGAGAAGCGGGAAACAAATATATACTTTTACTACTACATAAATCTATCTAATCTGTTCCCTTCAGTCTAAACTGCTGTAGCTTTATTAAGCTGCGGTGCCTGTGAGACAGTTTCCTGTCCGAGTCTCTGCTGTGACCCCGAAAACCTAAAATTATCCCTCAGCTGGGATTCGTACTGTGACTCTGGTATTTGGTTTTGATGTTTATATTCTCTCATGGCAGGGTTCGTATTCAGGCTCCGACATTAGAATCAGAACAGTCGTTGACGAATGCAGGACCTGAGTTTGAAAGGCATCAGACGGACTGAATAAGAGATGGCGGCTGCTGACCACCCTCGGTCATGAGTCTCGTCACGTGTGTCCTGTGGGCGTGACGGTGTAAAAGTCCCGTGATTGACACTCAGTCACATGCAGCTGTCAAATATTCACCATCAATGTCCCGTCTCCCGCACGTCACGCTTCCTGTTTTCTGTTTCAGCCGTGGCCGTTTGCACCTCAGCAGACTTCAGGTCATTACTGTGATGAACTCCCCTGCCCTGTTAGTGTTAGCATGTGTGTGTTAGCATGTGTGTGTTAGCATGTGTGTGTTAGCATGTGTGTGTTAGCATGTGTGTGTTAGCATGTGTGTGTTAGCATGTGTGTTAGTGGAAGTCCATTGAGAAAGTTAATGCATGACAGACAGTAGCTAATGAATTGGATTGAACTGTGTGTGTGTGTGTGTGTGTGTGTGTGTGTGTGTGTGTGTGTGTGTGTGTGTGTGTGTGTCTAATTTGTATATATAGTCAGTAACCTTTGCTCTAAATCATGGCCCCTCGTTAGCTTAATTTAATCTCTGCATTATTTGAAGAAGCAGCTTAACTCATATTTATTTTACTATGCTCAGCTGACCCCACGGAACAGGAAGTAAGTCAAAGGCCACTTGACTCACAGTTTTTCTTTGACCACGTGTCACTGCTGACACCAAATCGAGCCAAACCGAGCGCAGCCCGCCATCTCCTCCTCCATCTGATGGGCCAAATATATATACATGCAGAGAGTGAATGCATGGCACATGGAACATACCATTTATCACTTATCTTTTGCAGTTGTACACTCACAATCACGGACTTGTAAAGTCATATTGTAAGATTATGAGAATGTTATGTACTTTCCTCTCTCCTCCTGTCTTGCATACGTGTTGGACAGACTGTTAGACTTACATCTTTATTGCTTGCCCCTTATCCCAACCTCTTATTTAGCCTATTAAAACGGTGAAAATATAAATGTCTTTCACACATCAAATGCTGTATTTCAAACAAAGTGACGGCAGCTTGGATGTCACTGCTTGTTTCTCGTGTTTATAGTTGTCACCGTGATGTTCGTAGGTGTTAAACGTTAAATGTCTGTGACGAGCAGCGACTCAGTCAAACTTAGTTACTGAGTCTTTATGTTGAGTTATTTAAGGATTCTTTCACACCTGGTTATTTTTTCACACCTTCAGACTTTTCAGTTTAGTCTGAACTTAAATATCAGGTGTGAAAGGTTCCTCAGACCGGGCTCCAGGCCAAGGCTCCAAAGTTTAGTCCGACAAGAAGAAGAAGAAGAAGCTGATGCTGCTAGTGATGAAGTCAGATCAGTGTGCAGGCGTCTGTGTACTTTCCTCCTGGCACAGTACAACGTGTGTGTGTTTGTCTGTGTGTGTCTGTGTGCGTGTGCGTGTGCACAGACAGCAGCTGGTGGTGCAACAATGCTGACTAATGATCCATGTCTCCCCTGCTGAGCTGCAATAAGGAAAAGGAACAGCTCAGAATAAATGAGAGCAGAGTCGTGTTGTTGTGTTATTGTCTCAGTGTTGTGTAGCCCACTGATACAGAGAAGCTGCAGGTTGTGTAGCAGACCCCTCGTTCTGCCGGCTGTTCTTGTTGACACTGAACCAAACACAGCCGACGTGTCGCTGCCTCAGTGTGTGACTGTCAGAAAGCATGCCGGCCTTCCAGAATCACAGGTGTGAGGTGGGAAACAACAGCGCCGACGTCTGTCCCACCACACCGGCTCTCCCTGTGACCCAGACCTCAGTCTGGCACTAGCTTGAAGTCATCTTTAAGATGGAACAACAAGTTTCTCACTTCATTCATGTTCGGGCCATTTATACAGAATAGTGAGGCAGAAAAAAGACACAACTTTCCATGACGTTGGAGCTGATGTGTTATAATCAGAGAATTACACTGAACTTGTCTGATAATGTGTTGCACACTGCAATAACAATGATAACAAGGACTTGTTACATTGCAATTGATAAAAATGATATTGCGATAATTCTTGATATGGTTTTATCCCCCAGCCTTTGTTCTCCTCACCTGTAATTCTGAAATAATAGGTGTTGGTTCTTCTGAATAAAGTGACTCAAGCGACTGTTTGCAGCAGTAACAACACGACACTGGATGAACATTACCAAAGATCTGGTAACACAGAGAAGATTAAGAGACACTTTCCCACAGTGGCCAAGACGTCTTACGTCTCTCACATTGAATTCTTTGGAAATGCAACGGGTCCTATTTTAATTTGAAAACTCTGGAGTTGTGTTTTAATCTGGATTAACAGAAACTGGGTCTTTTGGAGACGATGACAAAGACATTTCCAGATTTGTCTGACACAAGAAAACAAAGCCCCTCACGATTGTTTTGAATGGATCATGTATTAGAAGTGTTGCCGACCTTCCTCTGGTCAAGGTGTGTGACATTATCTGAAAAGCTACAGAAAACTGACTCAACAGTGACCCGTGATTCAACGTTGTTTTTCCCGGTAGAGAACATTTCTCTTGAAACTCGTAAGAGGACGTGTGTACAGACACTTCAGCTGCAGAGTCAACGCTGACACATGATGTGTTGCAGTATGTTGTACGATTGCTGTACACAAGTTCCTCCTACTCTTGTGAACACGATATCTCAACAGTTGAACTCACAGATGAACTGATTATATGTTGTTGGTCGCTCTGCCTGGTGAATGTGATATCTCAGGAACGTCTGAGAATCACGTGGAAACGGATGAACTTATTATATGTGGGTGTTCAAAGGTTTACGGTGGCCTCATAAAACATGTTTTTGTCTCATGCCTGCATGTAGGGAAGTTCTTCAGATTTTGACCAGTTGTCAGTTGCGCTCACGTGATCCTCAGAAGGTTCGATTTCCCAAGTTGTGAAACTGTCCTGACTTCAGAGTTGTGCTTTGGAACTAACATGAAGGCTGTAAACAACGTGGTTGTTGTTGTTTATGTGTTTAGAGCATTTAAACTACACCTTGACTCCTATTTACTAGACATGTATATATATTTATTTTAAATATGTGAGGATTTCTGTACACAGTACTGTAAAGCTAACCCTGTATTAACTACATCCATAACCACACAGCCTCCGTCTATGTTCTTGTGTTCAGTGTTGTTAATGAAGCTGTCACACTGAGGACACAGACAGCACCGTCTATGGCAGAGATTCAGATTTTCACAGGCTGTTTGATTATGTTTTGTTATGGAGACAATATTAACATCATCAGAACCATGAACACAAGCAGTGAACCTTGACTCTGAGCTGACGTTGCACTGGGTTTGGATTCGAGGAGAGTTTTCACCCTGTGTTTATTCCAAAGAAAGATCCCTTCTGGTTCTAGTACCTGAGGTGCTGAGCTGCTGCAGAGTCACTGATGTTCTTTTTCTTTTAATCATGTGGTCTCTTTGTGTTAAAATGTGGGTTCTATAAATAGTCATTCTTTCTTTCTGGGTGCAGTCGTTACCAGTAACACTTGTTTTTGTTCCTGTTGAATTTCGTGTGTGAGTGAAGACATTCATAGTAATTTCATCTTTAAACTGTTTGAGAATATATTCTGTAGAATATTTAGCTTAACGCTGCAACAACTAGTTGATCAACCAACCAGTCAGTATTTAAGTAATTTTAAATATTGAATCGTGACAATTTGCTGCTTTTTCATGTTTAAACATCATAAGAAATTTACTGCCCTGTTCTGATAAAAGATATTTCATTATATCAGCTCCGGCTCCAGGAGCCTGCGATGAGCGTTTGGTTATGTTCAGTTAATTGATCAGCAGATTAATGGATTTTGAAATTGTTTGGTTTTGTCAGCATTAACTGGAATATCACCCAGGAGGGCACAGCCTCCTGAATTCAATCAATCTGCACCAAACTTCATACAACACAATATGTTGGATTATTTTCATCCAAGATCCATGAATTATTCTACAATGGTAAAGAAAGGCAAACAAATTCCTGGATCTGCCTTTCTGTTCTGTCCTGATCCAAATCACAGCTGCTTTAGTGTAATACTGCCGACAAACAGACAAACGGACAAACAGACAAACAGACAAACGGACAAACGGACAAACGGACAAACAGGACAAACAGACAAACAGACAAACGGACAAACGGACAAACAGACAAACGGACAAACGGACAAACAGACAAACGGACAAACAGACAAACGGACAAACAGACAAACAGACAAACGGACAAACAGACAAACGGACAAACAGACAAACGGACAAACAGACAAACGGACAAACAGACAAACAGACAAACGGACAAATGGACAAACAGACAAACGGACAAACGGACAAACGGACAAACAGAGGTGTGAAAGCATCAATCTGACACACAGACACACACTCTGTGACACAGACCATATGGTGTCATCCTCGCTGCTGCGAGTGCTCATTCTTTACTCCTTGTTGGTTCAGGTGAATCTGACTTTCTCTAAATCTCATTGGCTGCTGAATTATAGGCAGAGTTTAGGCGCACACACACACACACACACACACACTCTGATAATCCCTGGCATACTGACAAATCGCTGTCATTGGTTAATCCCAGTCAGGTGGTAGGTTTAACAGTGTGGTGACTGGTTAATCCGAGGCACAGTAGTGGGGGGGATTCAGGGAGGTGTTAAATCAGTGTGTTTTGAGCCGGAAGCATTGTAGGGTTGCCATAGCAATAGCACCCATCTGCTGCCATATAGTGTTTTATGGAAACTGACACACAATTAGGATTTCATTCAGTGTTTTTTCATATCTCTGTATTAGACTGAATAGAACATATGAATCATCATGTACAGTGTGTTTGTTCAGGTGTGTATCTCTGTAAATACTGTGTTAATCCACACAGTGGCTTTTTCACATCCTTTGTGTGTTCAGGATTATCCTTGCACACACACACACACCCACACACACACACACACACACACACACACACACACACACACACACACACACATGGAAGAACATGGCTCTAGTGTGACTAATACATCATTAGAAATTATTGGCTAAATTATTATCAGAAAGTTGGAGGACCTCTGTGAAGACGGCGTGCAGCTTATTGTCTGTGGTTCATGTCAGTCACAGTCAGGTTTAGTGTCTGTGGAGCTGAATTGGCTTAGTGTGGTCTGTAAGCCTGCTAACCCCCCCCCCATACACCTGCTGTCTGACGGGGTTTATCAGCCAGTTCACAGCTCACACTCTGGATTCTATTCCTCAACTGTTTTATTCAGATTGATTTTTAACGCTCAGTTCATCCATTCTGCAAACGTCCACAGGGATTCTAATCAGTGTACGTCCTGCCTGGAGTTGGTTTATTCTGGTTGTCGATGGGTGTGTGAGGTGTGTTGAGTCTGGTTCAAGTAGCTTATCCTGATGCCTGCTGTACTTCACACTTCATGTTGGTTCGTTCTCTGACCTGGAGAAACATGTAGAACTACTTCACATCTTGGGCCTAATGTTAATGTCTTGGAGGAACCTTGAAGTCATACTTTTCTAACTCGCTCCCACGGTCACATTTCTTAACTGTCACCAATAAAAAAAGATATCCGTGCAAAGTCTTTGGATTGTCACTGTGTTTTCATTTCAGAGATAGGACTTATTGTTTTTTAACAATCCCACGTTGTTCGAGGGCTTCGCTAGAGTGTAGGTGTCTCCAACTGTGGGAGCTCTGTATAATGTCTTAGACAGTTGACAGATTTCTCTCTCTGTCTCTGTCTGTCTCTGTCTCTCTCTCTCTCTGTCTTATACTTTGAAATATAAAATGACCTTTTTTGATTTAAAGCTTTAGCTCATCAGCTCTTTTGTTCCTTCTGTTTTTCTTTCGACCTGACAGGTGAGAGGCCGAGTGAACGAGGGAGCGTGTGAGAGAAGTAAAGAGAGAGGGAGAAAGAGAGAGAGAGAGGCCATGGAGCAGCAGAGACAAAGGACTCTCTCCACATCTGGAGAATCGCTCTACGTTGTGCTGGGAGTCGAGAAGAGCGCCACCTCAGACGACATCAAGAAATGTTACAGGTACACGTCTGGAGCAACTCCATCCTTAATGTTGTCGTGTTGTACCCCACCAGGGGGCGTCAGTGGCCTGTGAGCGACTCTTTCAGTTGATATAAAGATTGACAGGTTGATGATTTATTTTTTCATAAAATGATTTTATAAGAAATTCCAGTCGTGTGTTGAAGTGCACATTTGGTAAATGGTCTGTCTTGATGACCACTCGCTGTACAGTTCACTCTCAGTTCCATCCCCACACACATTCAGACAGTGCAGCTACAGCAGCTTATCTGTCATTTAACAACTATCACTGAGAAAATATATTGTTTTTGATTTATTCTCCTTCTCATTTCCACTTTCTCCAAAATAAAACTTTAACAGAAACGTCTCAATTGATCCATATCACAAACATTTATCCAGATGTGCACCAGCGTACCTGCAGACGTCTGTGTGTATTTATTTGTCCACAGGATGTTGTCGTATCGTCGGGGTGTCAGTGTTGTGTCTCTTTCTTTCTTACAGGAAACTGGCGTTAAAGTTTCACCCAGATAAGAACCCGGACAACCCAGACGCAGCCGAAAAGTTCAAGGAAATCAACAACGCCCACTCCATACTGGTCGACACCACCAAGAAGAACATCTACGATAAATACGGCTCACTGGGGCTGTATGTTGCAGAGCAGTTTGGAGAGGAGAACGTCAACACCTACTTTGTTCTGTCCAGCTGGTGGGCGAAGGTACGAGTCAGATCACAGAGCTTCTCACCAATGTAGAATGTTTCCTTGTCCACGGGAAGTATTTTTTAAATTGACCAACCAGTGGTTGAACCTTCCACATGGAATTTAACAACAGGAAAACGGTCTTTATCTCACCATTAAAACAACAACACAATATTAATGAATATTTAACTTAAAATACATTTTCACCATCACATTCAACACATTATTTATCTTATTTCTTGTCTAATAAAGTTAAATCCAGTCTGTGTTTTACATTCTACTGTTGTTCAGGCCACAGAGCAGTGATGTTTGCTAGCAGGTGCAAAAAAAACAAGATTTCTAAAGATTAAATCAGAAAATAAACTAGAACATGAATAAATAGCATGAACTGTTTTAAAATGCAGAAACATCAAAAGTCTAAACTGTTATTGTAAATCCTCTGAACACATTGTGATGAATAAGCAGGACTCATGTTTAAATATCTCCTCCTCCCTCAGGCCTTGTTCGTCTTCTGCTGCCTGACCACTGGCTGTTATTTCTGCTGTTGCCTGTGTTGCTGCTGTAACTGTTGCTGTGGTAAATGTAAACCTCGGCCGCCCATGGACCAGGAGCCCGACTTCTACGTCTCCCCCGAAGACCTGGAGGCCCAGATGACGGCTGACGAGAGAGGTGAGGCCGGGGGGGGGACGCACACACACGACTTAACAGTGGCCTCCTTCTTCAAACTCTTAACTTTTGTGTTTCTCATCTCAAAGTCGTATTGATCGTGTGTGTTGTCCTCAGGTGGTGGCGAGCCCATCGTCATGCAGCCGTCTTCAGCCACAGAAACCACCCAGCTCACCACCGACGCCCACCACAGCTACAGGACCGACGCATACTAACCACACGCACACGTTGAGATCACACGTGACCCAATCACCGCTAAAGTATCATAAACATGACACTAACATGTTGCACACACACTCAAGAACATCTGCAGTCGGGCTGTTAGTAGACTTTCATTTCTTATTTTTTTAATATTCAAATTATATTCTGATTATTTTTAATGACCTTTTTAATAAAATTGAAAGCAAACACATTTATGAAATAAATACAAAACCCACATTTGAATCGTATTGAGGTTTGTTAATATTCAAATTCTGTTCAACTCCAGAATTGTGTTCCAACAGCCCTTATCTGCACCACACACACACACACACACACACACACACACACACACACACACACACACACACACACACACACACACACACACACACACACTCTGACAGTTCAGCCCAAACTTTTCATCTGAATTTCAAACTGAGGTGAAAAGAGAAGCGAAGGAGAAAAAGAGAGAAAGAGACACAGAGTTCAGTTTTTCAAATACAGGTCAACGTACATGAGACACTTTTTCATCTGGTCTGAATGAAATGAACGTTTATCACAGTTTCATCAGACGACTTTATTGATTTGATCAGCTTGTGAAGAGGATTTCAAATGAGATGAGAGTTGATTCAGGATCCAATTAGCATCCCTACCTTTAAATCAGTTGAAAGCATCTTCCCACTTCTATGAGCCTCAGCAGGTTCAGAGTCTGTGTTCTGGGGCGACCTTTACAAACCATCACTCCAAGGCTCCAGGGAAGTTTGAGAGGTTCCTTAAATAACTGATCAATTACTCTGCACTTGTGCTGGAAACCATGACTCAAACGAGGTTTCAGCTGTAAAAGTCGTCAGTCGACAGAAGGCTGAACATCAGCTGCGTGTTTGTTTACATCCAGACTCTGGAAAGTTACTCTTATCTACTGGCATAGTAATCCCATTACTTCAGTTCCTCAGTATTAGCCGTCATTTTTAGAGCTGATCAACATGGAGGCTGATGCCAATACAGATATTAGGTTAGTTTTTTCGATACCATTATATATTAAGAGAAATTGTCAGTGATTCTTATGATGTTGTTTTCAAACCCTTATGACAAAGAAATGAGGCCGAGGTTTGATATTTTACAGTTTAACTATAAACTTTATTATAAATAGAAAGAAACATAAATACTCATCACTTCTTCAGTCTCTGTTGTCGAGCGTCTCTCTAACCTCGTCTCTCTTCTTCTCCTTCACGCTGAAATCGCTTTGCTGCTGTCGGAGCCATTAAGTCCAGTGTTATAATCAAAGACATTAAGAACGTTACCAAACTGAAACCTTCACACGAGTGTCAGCCCCGCTTTGATTTCTTTTGATTTGATTTGTTTAGTGTGACAGTAAAACGCTCTTCATGTCGTGTATGTTTAGATTTCACTGTAGTTCTTTGGTTGACGATTCAAACTCTTTTTCTTCTTCTGTCTGTAGATTTGCTCTTTGTTTTTCTCCTGTGTGTTGTTAATGAAGGGAGGATATATCCGTATCCACAGTCTTACTCGTTTGTGTGGCAGCAGTTTTGTAGATTATTCAATTATCGTAGCATCTGGAGCAGTTTGCAACAATCAGACTGACTAGTTATATTTATAGTAAAGATTTTCCAGATCGACTTTTGTTTTTTTGTAGTTTTTTTGTCACACGAGTTTCTGCTGACGTAGAAAAAACAGGAACTTTGTGCTTGTTTGAATGAACTGTTTAATTTTTCTAAAAAAAATCAAAAATTCTGAAAAAAAACTTAGAGCTACATCCAAGTAAACAATTGAACCTACATCCACAAAACTGGATGATCTACTGGCTGTATTTTCTCTGATGACTACAGCAAACACACACTCGGTATGTATAATACATATCATGACAATGTGCAATAAGAGCTAATCAAGACTTCCTGACTTCCAACAGCAGTTTTAAAGGTTTCAGAGAATCTGCAGGTTCATAAACATGTACAAAGATTCCACGTTAAGAAAAGTGAGATAAAGCTAAATCCAGTTATTAGACGCGTCCACCATCAAATCCCATCAATTCTAATTCATGTTTTGCTTTTTCAATTTGTTTTTTAAGTTTTATATTTCAGGTTATGTTTCTAGTCCAACTTTGGATTCAAAAGATCTTTTCAAGGTTTCTAGTGAAACCTGCAGATGCTCTGTGAGACGCCACACGGTTAAAACCAAACACATGAAGCTGGAGTCAGGAAACTTCCATCATTAGATCTACAGCAGTGACATGAATAACCAGAACTGATGTGTGAACAACCAGATGATAATATTCAAGCATTATTTTATTTATTTGATTTTTCTTATCTTTTTAATATTGGATTAACTACTAGCTGGTATGTGGAGGGGATGTATAGAATTTTAGATGTGAATCATTTTGACAATGTAATGACAAAATGGCGGACCTGCTGTTTATACGCAGTGGCACAGCACATAGAGATGTAGAGTTTCCTGTTGTTAGCGTGGATTCACACTTCTGTCCGTCAGGCAGACGTTTGAGTGAATTAAGTATCTGATGTACTGATGTCGTAAAATAAATGTTTCAGATGCTTCAGAGCCTCATTGTGGGTTTCTTTGTTTCAAACTGGAAAAGCTTTCACTTATAATACACAGTGATATTATATTAATATGGTGATAATATATTAATGAGTGTGAAGTGTAGTTGAATATCATCGATATAGAAGTGAAAGTTATCGTTAGGTCTTTTGATACATAAAAGAAGTGTTGATCACAAGAAGAGACGGGGGCCAAAGTCCCTGCCCTGTGGAACTCCAGAAACAAACAGGAAGTTTGTGTCATGTCTTGTTTTCTTTAACCAGTAATAATAATGATATATTACTGCTAATCAACAGTTTTTATTAATACTAACTAATACTAATACTAATACTTAATACTAACAAGATGGTGTGTGTGTGTGTGTGTGTGTGTGTGTGTGTGCGTGTGTGTGTGTGTGTGTGTGTGTGCACGTGTCAGAAAGAGGACACATTCAGGGGGTGGAGCTGGGGCCTGGTGAGGTGGGAGTTTGCGTGTCAATTTTCAGTGCCGCTGAAATGATCCCCCACACACACACACACACACACACACACACACACACTCCATATCAGGCAGTGGCTGGTATGTGGACAGATTAAGACCATGCCGGGCTGTGCTCTTTCTACTGTTACACACACACGGCTGTGGATGGCGAAGAAGCGGCGAACAAACAAACTTCAGAGTCGCCACTTGTGTACAAAAGAGAAATGGAGTGAGAGCTGGATGAGCGAGGGAGGAGAACAAAGAGAGAGAGACTGGGCCTCATGCAGATTCATTGAGGACGTCACAGGAGGAGAAGAAGAAGAAGAAGCTGCTTCATTCCTCTTCTTCAAACATGAAACTTTGTCTTGGACGTCTCCACCCGAACCCACAGATGTTGTATCTGTGATTTTTCTCACTGAGACGTTTCTTCAGTGTCTCAGCTTCGCTTGCTGCTGACAGACAAAAACAGGAACTGGAAAGAAAACTTCAGCCACATTTCTTCAGTCAAAGACAAATCAAAGTGACGACAGACGGAACCACAGACAGCAGAGGACGGTCAGTAATCTTTATTTCAGTTGTTGTATATGAAACCAGACTGACTCTTTGACAGTTTGTTTTAATCTGCAGAACTGTGTCATTGTTAGTTGCTGTTGAATCAGATGATTTTTCATCTTTAAAGCTTTAACGTGATGTCAAAGCAGAAACTGGATTTTAAAAGGATCAGAAAACATGAACATAATGAGGATGAGAGGATTTGCTTACAGCATAATACAGTTATTATGTAACAATAGTACTGTCATAGTGTTTGTTTCCACACGGACCGTTTAGAGTGTGACACTTGTGAGAAGCATCTGGCTAGAACCATGTAAAGTGACAAACTTAATAAACAGCGTAAGTGCTTTCATCGTCCATTCTGTAGCGTTGAAGCAGACCGGAATGAAACACAGACTCACAGACTCACTGACTTCCTCTTCCTACAGACTCACTGACTTCCTCTTCTAACAGACTCACAGACTTCCTCTTCCTACAGACTCACTGACTTCCTCTTCCTACAGACTCACTGACTTCCTCTTCTAACACTGACAGACTCACAGACTCACTGACTTCCTCTTCCTACAGACTCACTGACTTCCTCTTCTAACACTGACAGACTCACAGACTCACTGACTTCCTCTTCCTACAGACTCACTGACTTCCTCTTCTAACACTAACAGACTCACTGACTTCCTCTTCCTACAGACTCACTTCCTCTTGTCAGTCCCCAGGTGGATGTGGTGCAGCCATGTCTGTAGACCTGAGCGTCCTGCAGAGCGGCGGAGGAGCAGAGGGGGAGGCGGCGCTGGCGACTCTGGAGAAACAGCTGATCTGTCCCATCTGCCTGGAGCTGTTCAACAAGCCAGTGGTGATTCTGCCCTGTCAGCACAACCTGTGCAGGAAGTGTGCCAACGAGCTGTACCAGGTGGGACACACAACGTGCACGAGTGTGTGTGTGTGTGTGCGCAGTGGATTATCAGAGTCTATAATGGGATGTGCGGATGTTTAACTGGTTTGCTCATAGACAAAGAAAACAGCTGTCATGAACAGCCTTTGTTAGTGTGTGTGTGTGTGTGTGTGTGTGTGTGTGTGTGTGTGTGTGTGTGTGTGTGTGTGTGTGTGTCACCGTTTGAGGAGTCGAGCTGCTTGTTGTGATTCCCGTTGGTCGAACCACACGTTGAGCTCATCAGGTTTTGTTTTTTGGAGAGTTGCAGTTTTACAGTTTCTGGGATCAGAAGCTTCCCAGAGTCTCTGCTGGTTTCCTGGGAGACTCAGACGTGACGTTCTCTCCTAGAATCAGTTTTTATCGCCTGCTCATGTTCACTGAGCTTCATGAGAACCTTTCTGCAGATGCTCTTAAAGTGAACATGCAACAGGACGAAGCTGCTGCAGCTCCTGGAGACACTTCATCTCCTCAGATGAACAAAAGGTTTAAACAAAGGAGATTTTCATTTACAGAAATCTTTAATATCTACTTTTCCTTCCAGCTTTGGGATGATTTATGGTTCTGAGCTAAAAGCAGGATTGTTATGACACTGGATTGTGTTTCAGTCAGAAACGTAGAGTGTAAATAAAGATGGACGACGCAGGTGTCGACGGGAACTCGACCTCACGGCTCCAAGATCACCACCGCACAGACTCCGCCTCCAAATGACATCATCACTGCAAGATGGCCGCGCTCTTATCGGAGTCGTCAAATCTTTGTTCACAGTTGTTGGCTCATTTGCTTGTGTTTATGCATTCACTAAAAATATCTCTCAAATGAAGCTCACGTCCACTCGGAGTAAACATCGTGTTTCTAAGTTCGTCTCAGTGCCGTCGTCTCCATTTCAACACGTCACAGTCACACCAGGGAGGAGCCGCTCAGAAAGATGGCCGCGTTGCTACCTGAGAGGTCTTGGCATCTTTTTGGGAGAATTTGAGGAAGTGGAGACGCATCGTCTTATTTTTCAGTGGATGATCCGAACGGATCGGATTCACACCTGCTGCTACAACAGCAGGGACTTGAGTTCATTTAGAAGAAGTCATTACTTTCAGTTCACTGCTTCATTCATCCATTTCCAAGTAGAAGGAATGGATGAAGGATTTATTGATAGAAACTGATATAATATCTTAAAAAACCTCAGGTTTTTCCTTCTCGTTTCAAACGATATGATTATAACCCTAACCCTAACCCCCCCCTAACCCTAACCCTAACCCTAACCCCCCCCTAACCCTAACCCTAACCCTAACCCCCCCCTAACCCTAACCCTAACCCTAACCCTAAACCCTAACTGAAATTTAGAATTTGGTGTTAAAAAGTGATTCCTGCAGAAACCTGGTAAATGGACGTTGAGTTCAGTCTTTGTGACTCGGACACGTTGTGGAGCAGCTCGGCTCTGATCCTCATCCCAGCAGCAGCTGAGGCTTATTACAGCTGCTATTTCAGGACCTTCACTCCTCGACCTTCCATCCAACTCTCTCCCGTCTTTCTCTGCTTCTTTCTCTCCCAGCTCTCAATTCTCTAATCGGTTCTCTGCTGCGTCCACACTGACTTTCTGTCTGACGTTTAATCTCCAAGCTGATTTTATTTTTACCTCACTGATACAGTGTGGTGGCATTTTAAACACTTTAAGTTCCCAAAACAAATGACAGAAATAGTTTAGTTCATAGTTTGAAGCTCTGAATTACTGAAATCCCAGCATGCATCTGTGTTGTATGACAACCAACTCCAGCTGTTGGGTGTTGAAACGCAGACGGAGAAACACAGCAGACAGAAACTGATGGTGATATTTCTGCTGTTGTTCCAGCCCTCGCTGTTCCAGGCTCGAACCACCATGACGGTGAACAGCGGCCGCTTCCGCTGTCCGTCCTGCAGACACGAGGTTGTGCTGGATCGCCACGGCGTCTACAGCCTTCAGAGGAACCTGCTGGTGGAGAACATCATCGACGTCTACAAACAGGAAGTCAGCACCAGCACCAGCAATGCCACGAGGTGACAGTGATGTCACATATACTCAGTTTATTAGGAACATTTCACTGAAACAGTGCTGCAAGGTTAGAATTATTTTAAAGATTCACCAGAAATCCTTAACGAAGAATTGATTTGATTTGATTTCATAAGAACATTGATAATAAAACACTGTAGTACTCAAGGGATCTTCAGCGCTGCAAGCTCCACCCACAGGTTCCTCAACTCTTTGGCGGTAAAAGCGGCGGCAGGTTTGGCTCCACCTGGTTTTCCTATAATTGACCAATGAGCCTGGTTCCTGTGGTGGAAACGCAGCTGAAGCGACTTGCTGATTCATTTGAGTCTGAATTGTGTCTGATGTTGGAGGATTTCAGACCTTTTCCTCCATTTTGAAGTGTTGAGTGTGAATCTCTGTCCAGTCCCCCCCCGCCTCCTCCGCCTCCCGCTCAGCTGATGTGTCCGGACCACGAGGGCGAGAAGGTGAACATCTACTGTCTCAGCTGTCGGGTTCCCACCTGCTCCCTCTGCAAAGTGTTCGGGGCTCATCAGTCGTGTGAGGTGGCTCCTCTGACCGACATCTACCAGCAGCACAAGGTCGGTGAAGAAAATCAAACCAACAACATGGAAGAAAAGATTGATTCAAAATAAACTTGTATCCTCTTGCTTGTGTTTGTCAGGACGAGCTGAGTGAAGGAGTCAGTTCTCTGGTGACGGTGAACGACAGAATCCAGGCTTTGATCGACGAGCTGGAGGAAACCTGCAGAAACATAGAGGTGAGATCATCTCTCACTACAGCCGGACATAGTCCTGAGGTATTCTCGTGTTTTATTGGCGTAGCACTTTATGGTCATTTAAATATTGACTATACAAAAAGGTCATGATGTCATGAGATGATTAACACCAGAGGAAATAATTAAAAGTCAGATAAACAAATTCAGATTTATACTTTTCTCATATATTTTCTTCGATGTGACATTTGGTAAAATCGTTCCACTTTATCGGTTTAACGTTTATTGAATGACATCAAATAAAATATCTTTTAATGTCAAATCTAAATCTGAGCTGTGACGTCACTCTCTCCTCTCTGCTCAAACAGTCTCCTTGTGAAAACACGTTTATTTTTTTATCCAACCTATTTGCAGTTTCATACATTGAATTAGTTTCATAGTTTGGTTTCAGAAATGACTGTTTTCAATGCAGCAGATGATATTTTACATCTGTGCTCTTCTCTTTTCTCTCAACAGCAGAACTGTTTGGCTCAGAAACAGAGTGTGTGTGACAAGTTCGACCGGATGAAGTCCATCCTGGGAGAGAGACACAAGGTCAGACCTGCTCTGCACTTATATAATATAACTACCATCAAGTATATATATATATATATATATATATATATATTCATCATTATCACTTGTAGGCGATGACTCAGCAAATCAGCTCCGAGCAGGAGGAGAAGACGGGCCACGCCCAGGCTTTGGTGCGTTGCTATGGGGACAGCGTGGAGGCCAATGCCAAACTGATGGAGAGAGCAGCGAGCGGCATGGACGAGCCGGACACGGCTGCGTTTGTCCAGGTGAACTGATGACCAGTGTCCCTCCAGATCAACACTTTGATCCAAAGTGAGAAACGGCCACAGATCAGAGTCCGGCTGCTTTTCCTCTGAGCTTGACCTTGATCAGATGAGATCTGTGACTTTCTAAAGACAAACAGCTCAGCAGCTTCACTGGTCAGTGCTTCAGCCGGTTTATATAAAACACGCAGAGGGTCTAGTGAAGCGATGCCAGACCTGCTGCATCATGGGAAGTGTATTATCCAAGTAATCATCATGCATCTCAGCTTCTCTTGTACCAAATTCCTTTACTTGTCATTGCACAACCTGCATGACAGTGAAGAAGCAATCCTCAAGTCTGCACTCACACAAATCAGTTAGAAAGAGAATTACAGATATAAACATATAAGATTAAATAAGATGGTCTTATTTCTCATTTTCATATAAAATATGAATCAATGTGAAGATATGAAAACTGTGAAGTGATCACTTCTTCTTTCTTCCTTCAGAATTCCAGAGCGCTCATCGCAGAGTGAGTGTTGTGTCTTTGTGACAAGAAATAAAAAACCTTTTATATTATCTGATGATTAAATCCTTCATCTGCCTGTAGTTTTTAGATTTGATCTCTCTTCTCCTGTTCACCGTTCCCTCCGGCCTCAGGGTGATGACAGCGACCAGCTCCTGTCCGACCGAGACCCTGAAACCAGGTTACGAGAATCTGAGCCCGTACGAATTTAACTTCATCCGACAGGAGCGAGCTCTGAGGAGCATCGACTTTATGAAAGGTAAGAAAACAGGACTTGGACACAGAAACACTCAGAAACACTTTCCCTCAAACTGATCTTAAGATATGACCTTTGACCTTTGACTACCAAAATGAAAGCCAAGCTCAAGTGAATGTTTGTTCCAAATGTGAAAGAATTCCCTCAGAGATCCCACTGAGCTCAGCAGAATCTGTAACATGTCTGATATCATCATCTGATATTATTTCAAACACAGCTGCTGCTAAATGGGATCAATATTTCATGTTGCTGTTCTGTGCTCTGGAAATACAGAAATGACTGAAACATCACATCCAGAGGACAAAGATCTCACAGGCTCAGTCTCAGCAGGTTCTTTGTTTTCAGCTGTGGAGGATGTTCCTGAAGAACCAGATGTGGAACCAGAGGAACCCAGAGAACTTTCTGAACTAAAGCCCCATCAGGAGCCGTCCGTCCAGAACCTGGAATCTGGAGCAGAAGCATTTAAAGAGACGACATCACCACCAGAGGAACCAGCTCCAGATCCAGAGCTGCTGAGAGGCCGTGAGGAACCTGCAGGGGCCGACCTGCAGCCGCAGCCCGACGACGCTGAAGAGAACGATGGAGAATTAGGTCGGATCAACAAGGAGGAGGAGGAGGAGGAGGAGGAGAAGGACGAGGGAGGTGCATCTCCTGACTCCATTAAAGACACAACCATCTGTGAACAGGAGGGAATGAGCACACAACAGGTACAGTACAAAATACATGTGTAAAATTCATCATTCACAGTTTCAGCCACTAGAAGATGTTTTAAACACTCTGAATTAGACCTGTCTGCAAACAGTGACTTCAGTTTCTATTTCTTCATTTTCTCTACTTTTATCTTTCTATGTCAAATCTAAATCTGAACTTTAATATCACTCTCTCCCTTCTCTGGTCCACCAGTCTCCTTATGAGACCTCATTTAAATTCAATAACACACTTTTTCTGAGAAATCGAAAGTGACCAAAAGAAAAATCCTGGATCTGCACCAACATTAAATTCTCTCTTGACCCACATGACAGCAGGTTCACTGGTGATCTGTTCATCCTGTTAATAAACAACATGTCAAATGGTCTGAACTCCTTTATCTGTCCTCCATGAATCAGTGTGAGGGGGGAGGGGCAGGCAGTGTCACAGGTGACTGGACGAAACAGAGAGAGACGGAGGGGAAACCAGAAGAAGAAGAAGAAGAAGAACAGAAGGTGACTGATGGAGCAGATACTGGGTTTAACCCCAGCTGGTGCAAACAGATGATGATGTGCTCAACACAACCAGCAGGGGGCTCTCTCCAGACTCAGGATGGCGTCCAGGTGGCATCTGACCTTCATACCACCTCTGACCTCCAGGTGGCGTCTGACCTTCATACCACCTCTGACCTCCAGGTCCAGCCCCGACGTCCACAGAGCCGGGACGAGTCTCAGCTCCTGTGTGACCATCAGCTGCTCCCTCTCTCCTCTCAGTCTCCATGTTGTCCTCTCCTGCCTCCTGCTGGTGAGTCACAGTCCCATGAGACGCTCGCTGAGTTTCACAGAGCTTTGATAACTTTTCCCCCCGAGCAGCGGAGAGCAGGAGAAGCTGGATTCGTGGAGGAGGGCGATGAGAAGGTGTCAGGGTGTGGACCTGAGACTGAGGGCGAAGGTTTCTGCCTGAAGGAGGGAAGTTTAAATCTTAGACAGGTATTGTCCCGATCAGCAGAGGAGACGAGTTCAGGGAAGCTGGGAGATGGAAGGACGGAGGACACGGAGCAGAGTGGAGGAGATATCTCAGGTTGGATGGGAACAGGAGGCGTCTGGTCGGGTGACAGATGTGAGGAGCTGAGGGACGACGTGGAGACCAGGGAGGAAAAGTCTGAGTTCCACGGCGAGGAGAGGACAAGAAGAACGATGGAGGAAGACCCAGGTGGTTCAGGGTTTGCTGAGGATGGAGAGAACAGCAAGAAGATTCAAGCGAGTTTGGATGAAAGAGAAGAGAAATTAACGTCCTGTGTTTCCCCCCAGGTCAGTGTCGTCTGGTTTCACCGTCACCATGGTTACCATCACTCTTCACCTGCCTGCTGACGTGGCTGCACCTCCACTCTCCTCTTCTCCTCTTCTCCTTCCTCCTCCTCCTCCTCCTCTCCTTCTTCTTCTTCTTCTTCTCTCACCTTCTTGGTTATTTTGGCTGCTGAAACATCCCCAGCTCTTTCTTCTTGCTCTCTGTTTGTGTTGTGAAGGACGAAGGAAAACTATGAGATATAAAATAGAAAAACAAATAAACAATATAGCTCCACCCTCCGTCCCTTCCTCCCTTCCTCCCTTCATCGCCGATCTTTTCATCTCACCTCTTGTCATCCTATCCTTCATTTTCCTCCCCCCTCATTTCTTCCTGTCTTCTTCCCTGTATTGACCCCCCCCTCTGTTTCCATCCCTCCATCTTCCCCCAGGCTGTCACTCTGCTCTTCTACCTGTTGGCCTTCCTGCTCATCCTTCAGAACGTGTGGGCGTACATCGGCTGCTTCATTTGCACATAACCTCAGCAGGAGGCACATCACTGCTCAGCTCAGGTACACGTGCACCTTCCTGCTGCACCAGGAAGTCATCGTCCAGCCTTTTATTCTGAAATTGCTCCGTGTTTCTTCTTAAAATTAGCTTCTCGTTAATATTAATAACATTAATAATAATAATAACAATAACTTGCATCATTTGTATTTTGACTTGAATTACACTGAATTCCCCCAATGAAAATGAAGAGGAATAAATAAATACAAAGAAATTCACTGACACATAAATAGAGGTAAAAAAAAAAAACACTTAGCAAATGCAGAAAAGTATTTAAACTGTTGGAATTGAATCTATTAACAAGTTGTTTGTATTTGTGCTCGATGCTAAGTTCATTCCACCTGCATGTTCATGGTCGTGTTTAAACATTATCAGTGTGAAGCTTCTCCTGTCTTCATATATCGTTACATACATGACGAGAAAGGCCCTGCAGCATCGTATTTATATGAATATTTCGTTATGTTTAACAAAGTGTAGACGAGATCAGACTGAGACTCTTCTTATGTCTCCATGTATCACGTCTCTACAGTAAGTTGTCTGTCTCTCTGTCGTCTGTTTCTATCTGTTATTGTGCTTTTGTTTGTCTTTGTCGCTATTTTGCATCTATATTTAGTTGTTTTGTAATTTAATTGTGTGTTTGTGTGTTTGTGGTCGTTGTGTGTCGGTTCTCCTGTTACTCTCTAAAGTGGTTTGATACAAACAAATAAGAACAGTCACTTTATACAAATGGCCGTTCATATACAAACATGTGCTTTGTTCCAGATGGAGGATGAGACCAGGAGTCCTGCTGAGACCAGCCCTCCCTCCTCCTCTTCATCCTCCTCCTCTTCCTCCTTCACCCTCAACGAGGCTCCTCGTCGACCCAGTTTGTGCTTTTCGTGGCTAAACCCGATCCACAAGAGGAAGTAGAGAGAGAGAGAGAGAGAGAGAGAGAGAGAGAGAGAGAGAGAGAGAGAGAGAGAGAGAGAGAGAGAGAGAGAGAGAGAGAGACTCTCTTCACTCGACTTCAGCAGAGAGAAGGAATCCTGAAGTATTTGGAATAGCAGCAGTATTCATTATTGTAGTAGAACTAGTTGTATTACAAGTAGTAAAAGTATGTACAAGTATGAGGTTTTAGTACTAGTACATAACTAGTATTATGTTTACTGTATTTGCCAAACTCTGAAAATAAATATGGACGAAACACTTTCCATCCAGGAATAAGATACTGACGTGGTGATGATGTAATACTGGCGTCAGAGTCTGTGCAGCAATCGCAGTGATGGTAGAGCTGTGGTATTGAGACCACGCCCATAATCATGTTTCACCAATCGTGAGTCAGTCTCAGCTGTCAATCATGACCTCTTGATCTGGGAGTGTCTGTTCTGACTGATGTGATCTGGAGAACCTGAGGTGACCGAACCTACAGACACAGTTTGTATTGGTAAGAGTCAAAGAACTTGGCCGTGGGAGAAAGTTCGAGAAGTCTGGCTCCTTCCAGAAATGTCCTCCCAAATATAACATCAGACCCAATGGGGAAGAGACAGCTCTACAGACAGGCCAGTCCTCGAACAACTGCCTCTCACTCAAAAGCTATAAGTCGTATCTGTGAAATAAAGACACCGTGAGAATCCCAAGACTTTGCCGAACACACAGGTGCCTTCTTTCTATTGGTTAGAGTTAAGAAACGAGTTAGAAAAGTTTGACTGATTTACTCCTTCCAGAAATTTCCTGTCTGGAGAGGGAGCCCGGGAACGACAGTAAAAGAACTGGATTCAGCCAAAAGTTTAGCTCTGATAGCTTGCCATCATGATGGTCCAGACAGACACCAGGATCTTTGAGACAAATATCAAGATCCATCAGGGAAGAGTCATCTACCTGCAGCGAGAAATCGAGATATCCCAGGAAGAAAACCAGTTCCTCCAGAGAGAAAACCAGGATCTCTATTTTCACATGGAATTCTGTGTATTAAGGGTTTACCGTTTTATTTGTTTTCTGTGGAGTTTGAGGACGAGTTGACGGGGCACTTAAGCTAACACTAATGTGTGATGACCTGTGGTGTCCTCTTGGGGTATGACCTGGGAGTAACCTGTGTCTATCTAGTCTTCAGGTAGCTGATGTGATCTGGAGCACCATCTTGGACAAACATTTATTTAACAGTCTACTTTGATGCTTTTTGTTTGGTCCATGTCCCATCTGCTAACATGGAGGAGGAGGAGTTTATGACCTTTACTGAAGCCAGACACCAGGGGGTGATAGAGACACTCTGGCTTCAGTTTCAGGAGCTGTCCTGTTCTCCATCTTTATTCACAGTCACACGTTAGCCTGTTACTTTAGCTGCAGTGATTAAATTAATGTTGTGATGATTATCGCAGCTTTTCAGTGTTTTACTTCAATGAAACAATATTTTATCTCTAACATCAAATATCTTGTAACTTTTTATGTAAACTTTGCTTTAAAATAAAAAACAATGAATAAAAAAATCTAATTTACAGATTATTTGACTGACATATAACTATATCTATATAACTATAACTGACATATTTATATAAAAACAACAAAACATTAAAGCAGCCACATTATACGCACTCTGTGACGTCACTTCAGCGCGCCCAGAAAAGGCATGCACGAGCAGTTAGGAACAGAACTTCCTGTCTGGGTTAAAAAACATCTTCATAATAAAAGCATAAAGAGACTACACCCAGTTTATTGCACATTCTGAAACGTCCCGAGCAACGACGGCTCCACCGGGTGGAGCCTCACCGGGTGGAGCCTCACCGGAGATCCTCACCGGGTGGAGCCTCACCGGCCCAACATGTCCACTGTGTTTTAAACATGCATGAGTCAGCTGTTCGGTTGAGCACTAGGTTATGAGTTTGACCTGAGTGAAGATAAAAACTCATCATCACGTCACTATAATTAGAAGCTGTTCTCTGGGTGTTTGGTTCTCAACGAGCCAGACATCAGAAGGTTGAATGAAACTATCCACACCCACTGAACTACACACAGAGATGACCACTGGAGACAAAGTGGACATACATTTGAATTGCTGTTCTCTCCCCAGTTTAGACAATGGACCCATAAGAAATGTCAACACTTCTAAGATCTGGTAAACCTGATGATTCTCATCCAATGAGGAGTCCATATAAATGTATATATTTCAATGTTATTGTCGCACTGGGACAGTTCCGTCGCGCCGCTGTGACGCAATCACCCTTCTGACGCGGCAGCTGAAGGACGAGACGCAGCATTTATTTTGAAACCCCGGACCGGATGTGGCTGGCTGGCCGCTCGGCTCTTCTTCTTCGCTGGTTCCGTCGTCGTCGCTGTTTGTTCTGGATCAAGTGAAGCTGAGACCCGGAATAAAAGTCACTTTATTCCCGGTTCTGCACCGTTTACACAAGTTCGACTCCTGACGCCACGAACCCGTCACATCTCGTCATGGATCCCGCGAGTCAAGGTAACGTGAACTGTTAGCTTAGCATGTGTAGCCTAGCTTAGCGCTGGAGACACGTAAACAGCTGCGATAAATGTCTCCACCTTCCCTCAGCTTCATGTGTCCTCAGCTCTGTCTCATGTTAGGATGTGGACATTATCAAAGATAAATGTCTCCACCTTCCCTCAGCTGGATGTGTCCTCAGCTTCATGTGTCCTCAGCTTCATGTGTCCTCAGCTTCATGTGTCCTCAGCTGGATGTGTCCTCAGCTTCATGTGTCATCAGCTCTGTCTCATGTTAGGATGTGGACATTATCAAAGATAAATGTCTCCACCTTCCCTCAGCTGGATGTGTCCTCAGCTGGATGTGTCCTCAGCTGGATGTGTCCTCAGCTGGATGTGTCCTCAGCTGGATGTGTCCTCAGCTTCATGTGTCCTCAGCTTCATGTGTCATCAGCTCTGTCTCATGTTAGGATGTGGACATTATCAAAGATAAATGTCTCCACCTTCCCTCAGCTGGATGTGTCTTCAGCTTCATGTGTCCTCAGCTTCATGTGTCCTCAGCTTCATGTGTCATCAGCTCTGTCTCATGTTAGGATGTGGACATTATCAAAGATAAATGTCTCCACCTTCCCTCAGCTTCATGTGTCCTCAGCTGGATGTGTCCTCAGCTCTGTCTCATGTTAGGATGTGGACATTATTAAAGATAAATGTCTCCACCTTCCCTCAGCTTCATGTGTCCTCAGCTGGATGTGTCCTCAGCTTTATGTGTCCTCAGCTGGATGTGTCTCCAGCTTCATGTGTCCTCTCTGTCTCATGTCAGTTTTATTATATCAGTCTGAAACATGATTATATAGTCTGTTCATTTCCTGTGGTCAGTGTCTGTGAAGCAGCAGCAGGTTGTTGGTTCCGACTCGTTCACACCAACAGGAACATGTGGGAACATCCAGGCGAGGGGCGGAGCCTGTAGAGCAGCAGGGGCGGAGCCTGTAGAGCAGCAGGGGCGGGACATGACGTATAAACTCTGCTGTGGAAAGATCAGTGTTGTTGTTTCCAGCTCGTCCACACCGGCGTCGGCCCTCATCACCAAAAGATCTGGAACGTTAAAACCTTCATGAACTATGCACCAGATCACATTAGTTGTAGCTGAGGTATCTTGGGAGCATTACGTCAGCAGAATCCCTTTGGAGATGTACTAATGAGACACTTAGGGCTGCATCCTGTTCTCTGTAATACTGAGTGGCCATCACAGATATGTCCTGTTGTACGAGGCTTCCTGTGTCTGAGAAGGACTGGCTTTTAGGAAGTGATAAAATTCATCTTGACGACAAACCGGAGTGAACGGGGGCACGTCTGTCCTCTGCCGCTTCCTAAATGATGCTGTGAAACACATTTGGCCGAGCTGCTGACTCTTCCTGCTTCGTGCAGTATCACATGACACCTCTGAGTGTTTGACCAAGTAAAAACTTCATTCTACAAGAACAGATGACATCTACTATGAACAGATGTCTGTCATGTGTGTTTGGTTTTCAGGGTCCATGTTGTTGTTTGTGGTTATGAATGTTTTGTCTTCCCGCGTTTCCTTTGAGCTTGAAAATAGACCAGAATGCATTGCAACAGCAAGGTGGTGATTTGAGGGGTGTGGCCGTTATCACTTCCGTGCCTCAGTGTTTGCCGACTGGTTAGACGACTGGCTGCGATGTCAGAGGAACTACATTTAACTTCCATGTGCAGCGGATGTTTGATTAGAAACAGCAGAGCTTGGACTGATAGGATGTTTCCAGGGGGCATTCTGGGAAGTGTAGGAAATGTCTGAAGGAGACGTGGTAACATAAACTACATAAACTATATCTGAGACTCATTATTATTCTTTCTTTGTTCCCTTTACGAGCCGTTTTGCCTCAGTTGGCCTTCGCTGCTGTTATGTTTGTGGGCTGGTCCGACTCATTCTCCTCTGAATCAATATACCTTCAGGGTGGAGTCGTCACCAGCGTGAATCCGGATGTAGACTCAAACTCACCAGCGCTGCCTGCAGATCCTGATAATCTGAGTGTGTTGCTGTCATGGAGTGGTGTTGAGCTCAGTGTTACGTATACATGCTTGAGATTCATATTAAAATGCTTGAAGGGAAGTGGAATAATTCTGTTCACTGTTGTTGTGTGTGTAAGCGATGTGAGGCATGCGTTAGGTTTCACAAAATGTTGGTTTACTGGACTATAATTGATTTAAATCCCGATTGTTAATCCTGGAAAAGCTTGAGCAGGCTAAAAAACACTGGTCTGTGACTCGCTCACTCACTTCTGTTAATCGTCTCTGAAGTGTGGGGTCGTGTTCCCACTTGGCCATAACCTACTGGACCGAATCACAGCAAGTTCTGCTGCCTGAGCTCTTTATACATTATATATATTGATGGGGACGTGGAGAGGATTTCAACAAGTTAGATCAAATTGACTTTAAATTCATGCATCTTCGCTGCTGGAAAGTTCTCACCAGATGTGGTCACGAAGAAAGATGATAAGAGTCCTGTTTGTAATGTAAAGCTGCTTCAGACCTGAACTGATGTCCGGACATTGTCCTGAAGTGTCTGTCTGTATGTGAGAACCATAAATGACTAGTACATTTTGGTAGAAGACGAAGACGTCAACTTGGAAACACAAGGATGTTCCAGATCTTTTGGTGATGAGGGCCGACGCCGGTGTGGACGAGCTGTAAACAACAACACTGATCTTTCCACAGCAGAGTTTAGACGTCATGTCCCGCCTCCTGCTGCTCTACAGGCTCCGCCCCTCGCCTGGATGTTCCCACATGTTCCTGTTGGCGTGAACGAGTCAGAACCAACAACCTGCTGCTGCTTCACAGACACTAACTACACAACATGTCAGGAACAAGCTGCTGCTGCTTCTGGAGTTTATGTCTGAAAACAGCTCATGTTTCTGATTTAACAAAACTGTTGTACTGAGCCCCCCCCCCCACTCTCCCAGAGTGCCTTTCTGGTCTTGGCTCCGTTAGTTGTTGTTCTCTTCCTGTCGGATATCTCCTGCTGGCCACACTTGCCTTTTCCTGGCCTCAGCTTCTGTGCGTGTCACTGAAATGGATACTGAGCAAACCACTCTCGGCTTCTACCGCTTCATCTGGTCTGAATGTGAATCTGCTTGAACCTCTGCTCTTCCATTAACGTCTCCTTTCTTCCCCCCACGCCTCTCAGATATCAACCTGAACTCTCCTAACAAGGGCCTCGGTGTGGATCACTCAGACACTCAGTCAGACGTGGTGGTGGTGGAGGGAGCGGTGGCCAATTCGGTCAACCCTCTTCCACCTGGCCTGACGGAGGAAGAGGCTGAGGAGCTCCGCACTGAGCTCACCAAGGTAAGAACCGGCTCCTTCAAAATGGTGTTTACATGTTACCTTCTTTTCCTATTCGATTTGAAAACCAAAATCGGAAAATTAAAAAAAACAAGTCATTATTTCTATATTCATTTATGAATCTGAAACCGAAAGTGAAATAACGGTTTGTTTTTCCTAGTTTGGATGTTTTGCTCAGATCAAACATAGGAAATGAAAAAGGGGTCATGAGCCGAACTTGGTTTTAAATTGAATTTGTTTGACCCGGACGTTCTGTTGTGGTGAAACCCTCAGTGTTGACATTTGATTAACGGATGTGTCATCATATCCTTTATTTATTTTTTCATCTCCACCTACACTCAATAATCTATGGTTTAAATGTCACTGTGACCTCAGTGAACACGTTTTTTTAAATAACTCAATAATTAATTTGTTAATCATCATAAAATACAGTTTATACATGTTATTAAGTTCTTCACCACAAACACTAACATACATTATGTGATATTGATGTAAGCTTGGCAGAGGTTTACAACTCTCAGGCGGTAATTCAGTTTTGTCTTTAGAGCAGCAAGACTGAAGACATTTGCAAACATGACTCAGAGTAGAAAAGATGAGTTGGATTAGATTCTGCAGTGGATGATCACAAGTATCATGAGTCAACATCTTTCTGCAAAAGAGCTGAACCTCGCCTGAGCAGGAAGAGCTTCTGATTCCAGCCTCTCTCTCTCCGGTGTGTTTCAGGTGGAGGAGGAGATCAACACCCTGCGTCAGGTCTTATCAGCCAAAGAGAGACACGCCGCGGAGCTGAAGAGGAAGCTGGGCCTCAGCCCGCTCAACGAACTCAAACAGAACCTCACCAAGAGCTGGCAGGATGTACAGACCTCCAACGCGTATGTATTCAACACACAGATATGAACATGTTTGTGTTTCTCTGGCGCTGCAGTGCGTTGTCAGCACATTGTGCGTAAAGGCATGACATCATTACGAGCGTACAACATGATGAAGACAGAGGCTCTCCACTGCCAAAAGAATGAATGTTCTAAATATTATAGTTTTTATTTTAGACCCTTTTAAACACCTTCATGTCGACAACAATCTCCCGCAGCATTTCGGGGGAATTCCCTGTTGAAACCACCTGGAAATAGCACATTTTACACAGCACATGACAATACATTCTGAAGTGGTCACGAGCAACAACGTGATGCGGCGGAAGACGGAGGCCGTGGCTTTCTAGTCCAAAAAGAATGAATTTTGTAGCCCTTATGTTTTTTTATTTTAAATCAATTTAAACAGGATCATGAAAACACCCTCGGGTCTCTGTTTCTAGCTTTGTGAGAACCCCTGAGAAAGAGTGGAATGAGAGCGTGACCAGTTTGGATCTGTGAGTCCACGCTCTGTTTGCTGCTCGCTCACAGCTCGTGTCGGGGCTTCTGCTGTGTTTGCTCTCTCACGCTCGTACTCTTACTCACTGTTCTCACCTCCTAACCATGTTTGAGAACACTGCACAAGTCCCTTTGACTCTGTGTCTGGTCGAGGTCGGTTATCCGTTGCAGGTCTTACTGTTTCTATACTCAAGTAGAATTAGATGCTGTAGAGGAGCACATGAATCTGATTTGGAGATCAGTTTCCCAGAAATCAGTCCAGATGTGATCGATCCCCACCTGTAACGGTTATTGGGCACATTTTGATATATGATGAGTTTAGTCCTGTTTACTTGAAAGTGTGTTTGACCCTGTTGAGGAACCTGCTGGGATTTACAGGGTTTCTGGGGGGTCTTAAAAAGTCTAAGACTATGATACGTAGTGTCTCTGTCTGTAGTTTGAGAGAACCTGTAGTTTCCAGGGTTCATCTGTATTCAACTACTTCACCTTGTCTTCAGTTGATGAATTCTGGGGAAGTGTAAGTGATGCTGGGACTCTGATATCCCCTCATATCTGTTACACCGTAGATCTTAAATTAAGAAGTTTTACAATTTTCTCTTTGTATTAGCAACCTGTATTTACATTTTCAACTTGCCTCATTGAGCATGTTTGTGTGCAAGCTGAAGGGATAGAACTCAAGTCTAAGGTTTTATTTTATTCTAATACTTGGCTCCTCTGGCAGCCATCAAGAAGTGGAGGTGATTTTACCGTGAGAGCAAATATCGACCACCTACATGTAGAAAATCTGACTCCATCAAGAAGCCACTTACTGGTAATGTTTGCACATTCGGTGATGGGCCTGAGGGAGGATGGAGTGATATGTTGAGCAGCTGAGGCCGGATGTTGACCGTAAAGGAGGCAGTGACTCACCAACGTTTGTTATTAGCCGTGTTTGTGTGCTGGATATGAATCGCTCTCTGGGACATGTAACCCCACAGATGTAGGTAAAGGTATAGCTCGTGGTCCAAGTCATAGGTTTGTCCATCAGGTGTTTATATTAGAGATGGAGCTTCATTGTGCAATATAAGAAATTAGCTGGTCACAACTTAGACGTATAAACTCTGCTCCATCTTAACAGAACAAATGAGCTCCATAACGAGACGTCTGTGTCTGACCTTTAGTTTCCTCAGGCAGACGTGGTCATAGAGAAAACGACCAACTAATTAAAACCTAACTTATCAGGAAGATGAACACTTGAAATGACAGAAACCATCTTTCACAAACATTTATTTAACGTCTACTTAGATTTGTATAGTTTGGTCCATGTCCCATCTGCTGACATGTATATGTAATAACAAAGAAACAACAACAGTTAGTATATCAACGTCAATGACAGCGATGATCTGAGTGCCCCCTGCTGTTTGATGTGAGGAGTGCACACCGCCCTTAAAAGAAGAGTCACATATCTGTGACTTGTTTTTGTTTTGGATCTGTTGAATTTTACAAGTTAGTTTTATTTAACAGTCTAACTATTGCAGAACCATCAGTGCTAAAAATATATACAATCAAATTGTGTATTTGTAGAATTGTGACACCTGTAATGTCCACATAGAAACACAAGCAGGACATTGTTGTTGTTTAGGCCAACACACACACACAACACACACACACACACAGCGCAGTAAGGTATGTGCTTGTGCCGCTCACCCACACAGACACACCAGACTTGCAGCTGCAGGAACAAATGGGAGGAGAGGAAAGGAATGTGAGGTGTGGGGGGGGTGAGAGAGACAGGGTTTTGCTTAGTCATAGGACACGTGTTGTCCAAAGAGAGAAATGGGTTATGAATTATGAAACACTGGAGGCACAAAGACTTGGAGATGGAAGAATCAATCACTCCAGGTCTGTGGCTTCTACGTTTTAATTGGTGCTGTGCTTTGTTCCCAAGGTTCAGCATCAGTCTAAACATTTATTTTAACATATTCTTTTCTTTTTTACAAAGTATATTAGGGGAGAAATGATTTCAGAGTTTAAGATAATAAACCTCACCACCTTTTCTACATCCATCACTCAAAGGTTTTAGACCAAGAAAAGTGTGTGTGTGTGTGTGTGTGTGTGTGTGTGTGTGTGTGTGTGTGTGTGTGTGTGTGTGTGTGTGTGTGTGTGTGTGTGTGTGTGTGTGTGTGTGTGTGTGTGTGTGTGTGTGTTGTACAGTAAGCAGCCTTGTCCTGATGTATGTCTGGATACAGACACCAGCCTTGTCTGAAGGTCTGAGACCAGAGCCATCTCCTGTAGCGCCCCATGGGTCCGATATGGATCCAGAGACAATGAAAACCACATTCCAGCTGCTGTCATTCAGAGTCCGACGTGTTCGAGGCCTCCAGCGGATGAGAGGGAGAAATCAAAAATGAAATGTGTGTGTGTACTTGTGCAGATCTCTTTGTGAGGACCATGTTCAGCCTACAGAGTGAGGACAGTTTGTCCGGTCCTCACTTTCTGACCCACTTGTAATGGACCGTTCCAGGGTTAGGACTTGGTTTTAGGGTTAGGGAGGGTTACGGTTAGGCCTTTACTTTAGCTGGTTATGGTAAGACTAGACAATGAGTGTCCTCACGAAGATACATGTATGTTTGTGAATCTTAAGGAATCATCAGCCGTTTCCTGCCCTATGATTTTGCATTATGTTGTGGACTGTTGTCAAAACCTTCCCCAGTGAGTTAAAATAGTAAAGATCCTGGCTCCAGCTGCGTGCCCAGCACAGTGCGACCTCGACTGTACTGTGAGTGTGTCTCTCCCCTGTGTCACGATCCTGCTGTTGTGTCTTCAGATATCTGTCCGCCTCGGCCACTTTGGACGACATTACCCACTCTGAAGCGTGAGTTGACCCCTTTCTCTTCTCTCTTCTGTTTTGTTTCTTTACGTTTCTTTATTATTTTATTTTATTCAGTTCTGCTAACCCTGCTTGTTTAAAGTGTACATCTTGTTTATAGTCGTGTTAGAGGCTAAATGAATATTGAGCAGATTTTACTGACGGACTTTAAATCACTGTTAGATTAGTTTAGTTTAATGTTTGCTGTGGTGGAATGTTCCACTTCCTCCTCCCCCCCCCCCCCGTCTGTCTACCTTTCTTCATTCTTTCTTTCACTCCATCCATTTTGTTTCTTTCTTCATTTATCTCCCTCCCCTCCTCTTCCTCTCTGCCCCACTGTCCTACATCTTCTTTTCATTCTACTCCAACCATCTGTCCTCCCCTCTTCTTTTCCCATTGTTCTCTTTCCATTGTTCTTTCCCCACCTCTCTCTCTCTCTCCCTCCCTCCGTCCCTCTGTCCCCTCTCTAGATACAAGAAGACTCAGGAGACTCTTTCCCAGGCAGGACAGAAAACCAGTGCAGCTATCAGCACAGTGGGCACGGCCATCAGCAGGAGGCTGGGCGATATGAGGTACAATGAAACAGAGCCAAAATGGCTGACGCTGGCTCGGCTACAGGAACAAATGAGCAGAGTGAACAGTGTTGAAAGAGAATGGTGCTTGACTGAAGATATTCATTCAGCCCAACACGACCATTATTCTCTGGGAAATTGTGAAAACTTCCTGGATCAGCCCCCATTGTCCAGATCATGTCCAAATTTAACGAGTTCTCTCTTGACCCAAATCCCATGAATCCACCAACAAACATGAAAACATGGCCTCCCTGGTGGAGGTAAAACTCCACCTACCAGTGCCATTAATGCAGATGATGTTTCCAACATGCTGCTCCTCTGTAAGTGAGATGGGATCTGAAGCAGAGTGAGATACAAGAGACAGTTCAATAATAACCATCATTTATAATCTAATCAAAACCAGTTTAAGTCTTATGACCAGGACTCTAGTGTCTTTAACTGAAACCTTCTCATCTTCACTTTGAATCAGCTGAATCATGAGTCACTGCTCACTGCTCATCTTTTCTGTAGCTGTGTGTGTGTGTGTGTGTGTGTGTGTGTGTGTGTGTGTGTGTGTGTGTGTGTGTGTGTGTGTGTGTGTGTGTGTGTGTGTGTGTGTGTGTGTGTGTGTGTGTGTGTGTGTGTGTGTGTGTGTGTGTGTGTGTATATATATATATACAAACATGTAAACTGATTTCTGACCTCCACCAGTAGGTGGTGCTGTAGAGAAACTGTAGGAGACACTAACACTTTCCTAAACTCAGTGGGTCAACACTCCTTCATGTTCCTGTTTCTGACGAGGCCTCGTTGACTCACATCGCCGTCTCTACTTATATTAAAGTTTCCACTCAGACACACACACACAAAGATGTTTGCTCTTCGTGAGTGTGTTTGTGTGGATACTTATGTGACAGTGTGCATACGTGTGTGTAACTGTTTCCTCTTCATGTGTCCGTCACGTCCATCGCTGCATGTCGCACGTGTTGTTCGTCCAAACCTTTTTCTCTGATGCACTTTTGGTTCTTGTTTAGTTTGTAGATAGACGAGTGCATGTTGTGCTGAAACCTGTGGAACTATAATCTTCATTTGTTTGTGACAAGGAGAGAACACACGTTACTGCAGCTGCACATTAGTGAGGGATTCAGACACAACTTACATCAAGAGTTTGTGTTTCAAATAAAATCATAGACTGAAAATAAAGAGCGGCGACATCTTCACACAGGAAGAAGTCTGTTCTGATATCTGCATTAGTGTGAACAGGACGGAAGTGTCCCTGCTATTGTCCTTCTCTGGGGTTACGCTGCCGTGTCTCACCCACCGTCTCACCTGCCGTGTCTCACCCGCCGTGTCTCACCTACTGTCTCACCTACTGTCTCACCTACTGTCTCACCCGCCGTGTCTCACCTACTGTCTCACCTACTGTCTCACCTACTGTTTCACCTACTGTCTCGCCGTGTCTCACCTGCCGTGTCTCACCTACTGTCTCACCTACTGTCTCACCTACTGTCTCACCTGCCGTGTCTCAGCCGCTGTGTCTCACCTGCCGTGTCGTCCTTTCCTCGTTGTGGTTTAATTTGTCCTTGCTGCTGCTTCTGCTCACTCTCTCTTCTTTTTGTTTTGAATGGCTGCCTTGGTTTTTCCTGCAGAGCTCTACCTTTCTCCAATTCCTTTGGGTAAGACTAACACGTCCTGGTGGTGAACTTACACTCAGGTGTTTAGGACACAATGTGTTTCCTCCTGCTCGTGGATGTGAGGCATGTTAACCTCTGCTGCTGTTTTAATAATGACGAGTTTCTTTAACCCTCAAAAACCGAGCAGTCCATTGATCAAACACGCAAAAGTCCAATAAGAAATCCCTTTTGACCAGTTTGTGACGGTGCCAGCGGGCCGACACCATCTGCCGGGCTCTCAGGAGAACCTCCTTGTTTCTGTGCCAGTGCTCGTTCTGCTCATTTACAAACAAAGAATCACTTGGCAAACATAAAACCATGTGCAGGCCTGTCTCTGTCTCTGTCTCTGTCTCTGTGGGTTAAAGGAAATACTTGTGCCAGTGTTTTAGAGAGAACGCATTGTTTTTAAGACTGAACTTCATTCACCTTGTAAAAGCTGTGTAATGGTTTAGGACAAATACACAAAGACAGTTGAAGTTGAGTTTGTTGTGTTGGGTCGTTTCTGTACGAAGTAATGTCTTAACTTTGACTTGCTGCATTGTGTGTGTGTGTGTGTGTGTGTGTGTGTGTGTGTGTGTGTGTGTGTGTGTGTGTGTGTGTGTGTGTGTGTGTGTGTGTGTGTGTGTGTGTGTGTGTGTGTGTGTGTGTGTGTGTGTCTGTGTGTGTGTTTTGCCACTGCTTGCTTTATAACACTTGCACTTCTCTCTCTCCTCTTTAACGCTTTCAAAGTAGCAACTATTCCATTCGCCACTCGATAAGTATGCCCGCCATGAGGTAAAGTAACACACTGATCTGTCTCTGTCTCTGTCTCTGTCTCTGTCTCTGTCTCTGTACTTTACCTGCTGCTGTTTCTCCGTTACGATGCTGCTTTCTACACTTTGAGATCTTTTCATTAATGTTGAAAGTAGCTTCCTCACATCGTAAATAAGAAGTTATAATATTTTTCCAAACAGCTGAAGATGATTTGGTCCAATCAGAATGCAGCAGTTGATGTATTTCAATGTTCACCAACCTGTTGTCATTAGTTTGTCTGGTTCAGTGTTTCTACAAAGAGCTGGTGTCGTATTGTGAACATGTCGTGTTCCCTTACACCACCTCTAGAGAAACATTCATTGTAAAAGGTCACACGTGTAAAATGTTTTCTTCTGTTTTCATGAGTTGTAGTTATTTCATTTTCATGTGGTGTTTACGTGAATGTAATTGTGTCTCTGTTCTGCAGGAATTCTGCGACCTTCAAGTCATTTGAGGATAAAATGGGGAACCTGAAGGTGAGAAGACGAGCGGCTTGTGTTTGACAGTTATTAATGAGTTAATCAGGTATATTTATTCAGTCAGAGCTGGAAAATTAAGTTAAATGTGAAAAGAACATGGAAACGTCTGAGGAAGAAATATTCTTTTAACCGTCTGATATTTATGTTGTAGCATCACAAACTTACAAAGTGTTAATTTGGTGATTTCACCGACTTTAAGTAAAATGTATTTTCTTTGATTTTCTTGATTGATTGATTTTATAGATTTTCGTTATCGGTCAAGAGATTCACTCCAGATCTATAGAATGAATTCAGGTGTTCAGATCAGAGCTACAACTAAATCATTTTTATTATTGATGAATCCAACAATCTTTTGTTCTATGAATTGTCAGAAAAAAGTGAGAAATGAAGTTTCTTTTTACTTGAGTCTTCAGTGATTAATTTGAAAAGATCAACAGGAACAGTAAGACTCTTTACTCCGTCTCTGCAGTATAAGGTCGTCGGCCCCAGAGGGAACGGGGACGCCATCGGCTCCCCCACCGACACCACCCCCACTCAGGAGAATCCGCCTTTCTGAACGCACACCGCCTCTTCCACTTCCTGTTCCTCCTCCCCCTCCTAGCTGCCACCTTCCTTCATGACCTGAGACTGTACTGTTATCACCTCGCACGGCAGGGTCTGCCCTGACCTTTGACCCTCCACCTCACCGCCTCACCTCCACTCACTCGCCCCAAAGCGCCGACAGGCAGAGGCGGCGGACTTGTGAGTTTGAGGTGGGAGGTCAACCTTCACTCCTCTGCCTCGCTGTTGAAAACATAATTGTTGATCTCTCGACCTGAATAATTTACAGACTCGTCGCCTTTAGTCGCATCATCACTTCCTCCCTGGTCAGATCCTCACGTCCGTATTCGTCCCAAACAAACGCATCAGCTGACCATCGAGGAAATCGGAAGGAAAAACTAAGATGTTCTCAAAATTAAATTCATTGTTCATTTTGGCCTGGAGTTGTTTTAGAAATAGACGTCACGGGGCCCAAAGCCAGTTCAGTTGGTTTGTAAAGATTTGATCCCATTTGACCTGAATCAGACGTTTCCCTGCAGGTGAGGGTTTTGTTCAGGAAGCAGGAAATCTGCAGCCTGAGGCCGGAGGAGGATTTTATGGGCATAAGAAAAACCGTTGATTCGCTGCTTAAATCTCATATTTCTCTCAACTTTCTCTCTGACTTCTTCAGTCGTGAGCGTCACCTTCGACCCAACTCGCCCCCAGTTTCACTCAGAGGTCAGAGGTCAGGGGTGTGACTGGGGCGGGGGCGGGGGGGACCTACTACTGCTACATGCATGTGCACATCTCATCTCAGTTGAACCATAACAACCATGCAAAGACGACCAAGGTCTTCTGTAAAAAAAAAAACCCCAGAAAAAATAAAACCTTAAACCATTTTGTATTATAAACTATTTTACACTGCTTTGCATAATGTTTTTACATAACTTTTATCAATATGTATAAATATATATGAATAAATCTATCGTCAGCGCTGCTGCGGGAGGGTAGTGATCCAGTTTGGGGGGAAAGCGAAACTTTAAGAATGTTTCAGTTTCACAGACACGATCCACTGACGCTTTGTCTGCGGCGGTTTTTCCTGCTTATATTCTAAAATGAAAACGTTTGAGAAACTGACTCATTCCCGTGGATGTGAAGCCGCCGGGCGAGAAGGAACATGGAGGTGCGTTTGGTTTCAGCTGCAGCACGTTGACATTTGCCAGCCGATCTAGAACCTTCTCTCGGAGCGACGGTGTTTCTCTCAACTGTTTCCTCGGCTGTTCTATCTGTAACACTATCTGCGCTTTTCTATCGGCCTTACTCACTTTAAACGTTTCACCCGTTCTTTAGCTGTAGAACACAACGTTGTCTTTGTCTTTGTTGAACAGACTGGTTGGATTGAAGGAAGGGGAGTGGGAGTCTGACGGGTCCTTTTACAAACATCTTGCTGCTGAAGCTTTGCCAACACGTCCTCAATGCACTTCTGTTAACACACTAAATGTCCTGATGGTGCACACACGCTGCACGAGGCCAAAAGAAACACAAAATCACAGTTGCTCTTATTGTTGTAGACCTGCACCGCCCCAACACACACACACACACACGCACACACACACACGCACACACACACACACACACACACACACACACACACACACACACTCGTGATGCCACAGTCGGTCTCAGGCGTCTCTGAGTCCGTCACTGACGCCTGAGTCGTGCAGCACCGTCACTTTTCTCTTGAATGTGGAAAAAGAAGAAAGTCGTTTTCTAGTGTTTTCGTTTCTCTGGCACAATGTTCGCTGATACACGGGCAACACTGCCTCTAGTGGTGAAACCTCCCAGACAACGTGGAGCCCAGATGTGGTTCTGCACCATCAGCTGTGGGTTCATGATGTGACCTCGGGCTCTATGGAGGAAAAAACCCTGAACTCTAAAAATGTGGCTCGGTGTCAGATGCTGTTTTTTGAGGCAGCAGAAAAGTTTCATCGTTGCCAAACGTCCGTCTCAAAGTGTCACGAGTCGACTGCTTTAGGAACCGGGGTCATCGAAGTGATTCCTTCCCAGGAAGATTTCAACTTGAGCCATAGATTTAAACCTTTCAGGTCAAAGTGAACACGATGTCTGCAAACTTTAGGTAACAGAACTAATGTGAAATTAAGAGTTGAAAGGTTCATTGAAGAAAGGGTTAGGGTTACCCTAACGTGCACTCGATTCGTAGTGAAGTGAACTTTTTAAATGTGTTGACTGGTTTGACGATCCTGAGCAACGCCTGAGAGAAAAGACTGGGAACACTGGTTCATTCTGGAGTCGCTGCGTGTGATGTTAGATCATTCAGCGTTGCTCTCGTATCCTCGTCTCTAAACGTCGCCACGTGTTTTATTCAGGTAGAAATTGGCTGAAATATGAAAATGCCGTTAAAATTTTCGATCATGAAATGATTCCAGACAAAATTTCCCAGGAAGATTTAAACTTGTAGAAAAAAAGAGACGAGATACAAAGAACAAACGTGAAATAAAAACCTATTTTTAAAAACCAACTTCCTGTCAAACTGCTTCAGATTCGATCATTTCCGTATTTTCTTGTTTTGTGTTAGTTGATATTTTTCTGTTGCATAGTTTATTTTTCTTTCTATAGATGTGGATTCAAGAGAATGATCATATGTATAATTAATTTACCATCAGTTAAAAGCAAATGTTTAAACGTGTTACAAAACTTCTCTCTGACTTTGTGCTTTGCCAACATGAGAACGCTGACGCTCACTACAAGACGTTTATATCTAAAGTCATTTATTTTAGCTTTCACTCCAAAAAATCTCATTTCAAATAGATTAAAGTGTGAATTGCAAATAAAACGACCTTTGGGATTATAGTCTGTAAATCAGTCGTGGGACTCTGGACAGAAAAGGGTTGTGTACTTTTCTTTCAGTTTAAATTTGAGTTTTGGTGCCAATGGGAAGTGCAGCACGTGGAGGCGACGCTGGGCGACAGGAGAATATACTCATAGCTTTATTTAGTTCCAGCTGATGTAGATTATTAAAAGGGATCAGATGTGGAAGCTTGTGATTAAAATCAGTTTTTGGTTTTGTTGTATATGTTTGGATATCAATAAAGCATTCCTTTAAATGACAAGGTGTTGTGCTTCAATTATTAATCTGTACTTGAAATGACCCCAGAATCTATTTGGGTTATTAACAAATGTTTGAATGTGTCTGTTTAACCGTCTTAAGGTTCTATCTTCTGTATCTTCATTCCCCAGCTCTGATATTTAAACACTCACTTTATGCTCGAGCTAATGAAACTTTCTCTGAAACCATATTTATGGGTTTTATACTGTTTGACTTTAACAGAACAGATTTATTTGTGTGGAGCTGAATGACAACATGTATCATCAAACAGTTCAGAGACAGTAACAGGTTTGTAATAAGCTGTGGTTACATGATGGACCTGTGGACACAGACAGAAGGTCACTTCATGTTTCTATACAACAAGTGTTATCATGACCTACAGCAGACACACAACCCTGCATATTAATGTAATGAGCACAGACCAGACTTATCAGAAACATGAACATTTGAACATAAGAACTACTGACATGTATTTAGCGTGTTTGGTTTCTGTCTCATCTGCTTCATCTTCGTGTTCATTTATGGTCATTACTCTAAATATGTTGTGTGTCTGTCTCTAGAACATGAGTCACAATGAAGACGTGTTGTCGTGGCCGAGATGACCCACTGGTGATAGGAAACCCACTGGTGATAGGAAACCCACTGGTGATAGAAACCCACTGGTGATAGAAACCCACTGGTGATAGAAACCCACTGGTGTTAGGAACCCACTGGTGATAGGAACCCACTGGTGATAGAAACCCACTGGTGATAGAAACCCAGTGGTGATAGAAACCCACTGGTGATAGGAACCCACTGGTGATAGAAACCCACTGGTGTTAGGAACCCACTGGTGATAGGAACCCAGTGGTGATAGGAACCCACTGGTGATAGAAACCCACTGGTGTCTCTGCGCAGGTTTGAATTCTGAATTAATTTAAAATCTTTGTCAGACTAAACACTACAGTTCATACATTTGACCACAAGAGGGAGCTGCAGTCATTCCAGGGAGATGGTTCAGGCCACAGGCCCAGTCTGTTGTTGGTTCGGTCTGTTGGTTCGGTCTGTTGGTTCAGTCTGTTTCTTAATGACATGTTCCACTGATCACATGTAATCTGTGATCAGTTGTTATTAACATATCACGTGTTTATGATTGTTCTTATAATTCATAAATCTGTGTTGATATTTGGCTTCAATATTCTTCCTCAGTTACTTTTTGTCTTTAAATCACCTCAAACTTAAAATATCTGTATTGTCAACATCTCCATTAGCACATATGTCTTTACAGTTTTTATATAATATAATAACTGGAACTGGGTCTGACATATAATATATAATCGTATATAAGATATAATAATTGGAGCAGGGTCTGAAGTCATATAATATGATATATAATTTAATATATAATATATAATAATAGAAACTGACCTGCTCTGCTGCAGCATGTGGCCCCGCCCCTCTTTGTCTTAGAGGTCTGGACCCCGCCCCTCTGTGCCTGTGATTGGCCGGTGTGCCCCCTGACGTCACCTCCTCCCGGGTATATAAGGCTCCTCTCCTCCATTAGAGCAGAATCTGTAGAAGAAGCTTCGGGACGTCGCTCGGAGACATTTTCTGGACTCTTCCTCCGATGGGCCCCGTCGCCTGTAGCGCCTCCTCCCCCAGCCTCTGACCGACTCGTCCCGCTGCTGCCGCCCGGCGTCCGGCTCGTCTGCTCCGGGAGAGGTGCGTGATGCTGCGGGGAGGGGGGGCGAGTTAACATGCTAACCGTGCTAACGATGCTAGATGATGATTAGTAAACACAACATGGTGGAAGCAGCTGTTTTCTACTGTGACGTTTCATCCTGTACAGAAACCGTTAGAGGAACTGACCCCCACAGGGAACAACAGGGACATTTAACATCATGTCGGTGATTCTGTCAGTCTGCAGCAGGGACTCAATGGGAACTGATCTGAGATCTGACGTTTCAATGTAAAGTTGCCTCGGTTCGCACATCACGAGCTGTTGTGATGAGCAGTCATCGTTCATAGAGCTGATCCAGAATCAGTCATCGTTCATAGAGCTGATCCAGAATCATTCATAGAGCTGATCCAGTATCAGTCATCGTTCACAGAGCTGATCCAGAATCAGTCATCGTTCACAGAGCTGATCCAGAATCAGTCATCGTTCACAGAGCTGATCCAGAATCAGTCATCGTTCATAGAGCTGATCCAGAATCAGTCATCGTTCATAGAGCTGATCCAGAATCAGTCATAGAGCTGATCCAGAATCAGTCATAGAGCTGATCCAGAATCAGTCATCGTTCATAGAGCTGATCCAGTATCATTCATAGAGCTGATCCAGAATCAGTCATTGTTCACAGAGCTGATCCAGAATCATTCATAGAGCTGATCCAGAATCAGTCATCGTTCATAGAGCTGATCCAGAATCAGTCATCGTTCACAGAGCTGATCCAGAATCAGTCATCGTTCATAGAGCTGATCCAGAATCATTCATAGAGCTGATCCAGAATCAGTCATCGTTCACAGAGCTGATCCAGAATCAGTCATCGTTCACAGAGCTGATCCAGTATCAGTCATCGTTCATAGAGCTGATCCAGAATCAGTCATCGGGCTGATCCAGAATCAGTTATCGTTCACAGAGCTGATCCAGAATCAGTCATCGTTCACAGAGCTGATCCAGAATCATTCATAGAGCTGATCCAGAATCAGTCATCGTTCACAGAGCTGATCCAGAATCAGTCATCGTTCATAGAGCTGATCCAGAATCAGTCATCGTTCACAGAGCTGATCCAGAATCAGTCATCGGGCTGATCTCAGATGTAACATCGTCCTTATTAGTCTGTTTTGATGAATCCAGGTCTTCAGATGTGTTGATTTGTTAAAGATCGATCTGAAGCTGATCATCACTGAACATCTCAGTTTGATTACTTTATGGATGTTTCAGATCATCTCTGATGTGGGAGGAGCTTCAGGCTGCAGCTAACTGTACAGAGTTACTGTAAAGAGGAATATGAGTAAAATGTTCATATTCAGAATATAATCATGTCAATGTAAGAAGTTGTTTTATGCTTGAATATGATGAACGCGTGTTCAGAGGATCACGTAAACAAACCTCGTATATGGAATCATGTACAACACGTGTGTTTAGAGACAAACAACTTTAAAACTTCTCACCAACACTGGAGAACTGATCAGGAATAACCAGCATTGTTCTTGGTCAGTTGTGTAAACTCAGTCAGTTATGAAAACGTTTGCCAACTCTCTGTCTGGATGGACTGGTTATTTAACGGCTGCAGCTCCGTGTGGATGATTAAAGAAACGAGACTCGGTCGTTTGAGCCTCACGTTTAAAGCTCGATTTATTTAGAACAATAAAAACCAGTTGGATCTGAACATGTTTTGATCTTAAATGTGTAAAGATGTGATTATTTACACATTCCTCTGATGTTCGACTGTAACGAGGAGCTTTAATAAAACGTCTCTGTTCTCTGGTGACTGATCTTCTGTTGTTTCCTCTGCAGGTTTCCATCAAGCACAACCTACAGCGACCAACGACAGGAGAATGGCAGCTATTCCAGCAGGCGGTTCTCTTGTGGCAACAACTGACTACTACCGAAGTGAGTCTCTCGCCCCCTATAGGCTCCTGTTAAATTCGGGCTCCACAGACCATAACCCGTCTGCTCAAATCAGGAGCTGCAGCCGCCCTCGGGCTGTGGTCACGTCACCAGAGCAAAGTAGATCTGAGTTTTGGGTCCATGCTGCTGCAGCTTCTGTCTTTGAACAGGAACATTAAGATCTGGACTCAAATGAGATTCGTACAAAATGAGCCGTGAGTCCAATAAAGAAAACTGAGGCTTCTGACGTCTCACCAGCCGGTTCGATCCCGGTTCGATCCCCTAATGCCAACGTGTCCTCGGGCAAAACACTGAATCTGCCGTGAGATCTACTGTATGAATGTATGAATCTGTATGTGGTAGTCAAGACTAGAAAAGTTCTATATAAATACAGACCTGAAGTTCAAGCCTGAAAACATCAGTGATTAACGCCTCCCCCCCCCCCGCAGGGCGCATCGGCTCTACGTCCAGCAGCAGCTCTTGTGGCAGTTCAGAGTACAGCGGGGAGGTCATCCCTCATCACCCAGGTACGAGAACTCCTGAAACCCCCTGAATGTGTGACCTCTCTGCTCCAGATGAACTCCAGCTGCTGTGGGAGGATTAAACGTTTAGTCTCGCTGTCAGGAACAACCACCACGGGATCGTATCGCTGCACTCGTAGGTTTCTGTGCGTCACCGTTACTCACTGATGTAACATTACAAGCTTCAGTTTGAGTAACTTCCACATTTCTGTGGTTGAGTCATCTGTTGGTGTTGTTGTGGAAAACATCGACATCAGGTCCTTTCTGCTCCGACCAGGATTTCCTTCTCCTCAAGAAGGAGGATTGAATTTAAACTGCACCTCCTAGCACTCGCTGGTCAGGATGTAGATGTCAGTGGTGGTGACCAGTGGTGACCCTCTGCACCAGCTCATACCTGCTGACTTTGACCATGGTCTCAGTGCAGCCGCATGTGAAAACCATCTGTGAAGGATTGTGTTGGCTCGTCTGTTTTAAAACCGCAGGGTCAGCTTTTTAATGGCTGCTAACACTGTATACACACACACAGAGACACACACACACACACACAGACACAGAGACACACACTCTCTCTCTCTTTGTCAGTGCTGTACATGAAAGTAGGTGAAAGGGGAAATGAGGGCGTGTGCAGTCCGCTCAGTTCACTGTTTTTCTTTAGTGCAGTTCACTTATTAATGACTCAAAAGACAAAACATACACACTTCTAAATGTTAGTGTGAGAAATCAAATGTAGTTTTTCTTCACACAGTTTTCTAGTTAAACCTCTGGACCTTTTTATTTAGATCTATTTCATTTAGTGAACTCCAGTGGAGCAGATGAGGGCGGCGGCTCACCGCTCTGGCCCGACGCCATGTTTCCGGCCCCCAGCCGTCGTACTGCAGCTGTTCAGTCAGCTGCTCGCTTGGAAACTCTTCATTCTGCCTCTCGACAGTCGCTGGGACTTTTCCTCTGCTCCTCATGAACACCAAAGTGTCTTTAACGCTCTTAAACCTTCATCCACCACATCTGAGTGTTCAAATGTTGAATAAAGAGGACGACTCCTGTTGGTGAAGCTTCTCAAACTCACCAGGAAAAACGTCGTCCTGAGAGCTGGAGGTTAAACAAGCTGCTCTGATAGAAAGGAAACCGACTGAGGTCTGAACTCAGTGTGGTCCTCCTGTGTCTCTGCAGGACTCCCCAAGCAGGACTCTGGACACTGGTGGTCCAGCTTCTTCTTTGGGAAGCAGCCAGGGATGACCCCTCTGACGGAGGAGGCACAGATGAAGTAAGTATCACTGTTTTATAACAAGGTTTCATATTGAAACTCTGCTGACGAGTCCGGACCAGCTCTGAACATTACGTTAATAAAGCGTTGTTATAATAGATAATCAGTAGAATTTAACCCCTGAGGGTCACATGTCTCAGTTATGTTAAGGCCGTGACTGGTCCCTGTGTAAATGAGTTGATCCCACAGTGATAAAGATGGACGACAGGTCTCGACCCGGTTCTTCAGGGCTCACACAGAACCGTTCTGTCTCTCTGTGCTTCTCAGGGCGGGGGTTCCGGGTGCGGTGACAAACGGTCAGATCACCTGCGTTGCCAGGGAGATGGTGATTCACCGCCAGGTGAGTGAGAGCAGCGACGCAGGAAGCCCCACCTCCTCCTGATCCTGCCGCCTCACTCCGACCCACGCCACACCTCGGGGGAGGGGAATCAAACCAACGACCAACGCTAGGTGACGGGAGAATGTCCCGTTTACAACCTTCTAGTTTTTTTATTCTAATTATTCTTCATTGTAGGACAGGCTGCCTTCTTCGTTTTGTTTCCTTGTGTTTTTTATTGACAACTTAAAATAAAGAAAAATATAAAAAAAGAATGAGACGACGATGACGAAACTAATGAGCTTGTTTTTTAACATTTGTACTGTTCTGTGTTTGTAATCCTGTGGTGCATAGAAACATTGGTCAACACACGTCCACATGCTTTTGTTAAACTCTTCTCTCTCTGTCACCCTGTGGTTGCAAACGCAATAAAGTAGCCTCTAGCAGCCTAAACCTCCGAGTCCTGTTCTCTCTCTGCTCTGCGGCCGGATGAATAAAGGGATTCAGTGTTTAGTCGTGCTGGTGGAAATGGCCTCATAAGGACAAGCGGATGAAGGCGTCTGTGTTTGCCAGACGTTGGTTCACTGGTTTTGTACAGACGCGTTCCAGCAGCAGAGTAAACAGCAAGCGGAACTTCAGGTCCTGCAGTTTCACAATCACATCTGGAAACAAGGAAGGAAAAAAACATTCCTGCACAAACTGTCTCCACCCACTCGATTTCAACTTCTGCTGCTTCGGATTTAAACATTTCAATTCACATGGAGCGGCTCAGGTTCTGTGACTTTCTGTCCTTCAATCAGTCCGATTTTATTTGTATATTCACGAATCACAAGACTATAAATTAGGACTTAATTCTTAACATCATTTCTTTCGCTCTGATCCTCTCACCGAGTCAACATGTTAAGAAAATACTTTAAATTCAATTATTAACAGTTCACATGCTTCAGCTGAGATCACTGCCTTCAGACAGTTTCTGACCACATGAGTTCAAAGTAGAAACTAAATCGTCCACAGTCATCGGCTGTGATGACGAAGCAGAACGTCACAACCACAAAGTGCTTTGGACCTTTGGACTTGTTCCAGTGGTGACGTGTGGAGAAGAAGCTCTGAGCTCAGATCCTGACACACGGATTTTCCCTCTTGACAGTAAAATGGTTTGTGTAAGCACCGCTGTCCCCCCCCCCCCCCCCCCCAGTCTGTGTGTGTGTGTGTGTCTCTATGAGACAGAGGAAAGACAAACAATGGTCGCTCTGCATGACAGAGTTGAAAGGTTGAAAAGAGGATTTGCTCTGTGGCTCGTTCGAGGAGCGGTCCTCCCACGCTGCAGTTTTTCCAGGTCGCTGGTCGCAGGGTCGAGGAGGGAGAGAGAGAAGGAGCTGGTTTCCTCCTCCTCCTGTTCTACATCTGTTCTGTTCACTCTTCACTGTTCACTCTTGGTGGAGACGAGAAGATAAATCACTTTCAAAAAGACGTCTTGATGTTCGGCTGCAACATGATTTTAGTCTTTTTATCCAACATGTGAAACTAGATCAACATTTAATGTGTCAGGTTTATGTTTAATTCTACAGGAGTTTCACTGACATATATATATATATATATATATATATATACACACAGTACATATATAGTACAGTATGTGCTGGTGCATGTTGACCTACTTACTGAGGGAACTTGAATATGTTGAACCTTCTCGTCTGTTTTCACATCAGGGCGACAACAAGTTCAAGTGATGAAAACTTCACCGGTAATAAACAACACTTTTACTTTTCATCCTGATAATTACACATAATAATAATTGATAATTATATATAGCTTATCGCTATGTGGATTAATGCATGTGTCTTTTCAAAGTAGCCTGTTGGTTTGACCGGCTTGTTTCCACTTGAGAGGAACCTTAATGTAAACTACAGTGAAGTTTCTACATGACATCATGTTTCTCCTGTAACAACCTGACCATCATGTGCAGGACTGTTGGCTCTCAGCAGAGCTCTGCACTTGACTGGGCGCAAAGATTCTGGTTATTTTATGGAAAACCTTCTCAGAAAAGGGATGAATTACCTGGAGGCGTCGCCATGGTGACCCAGAGGGTGACCTGCCTGTGTGTGACGGAGTCGCTCTGACACGTGCACACGGCCGAGGAGGGCTCAGCCGCTGAAGGTGAATCTGAGAGAGAGACATGTTTCACTTCAGAGAGGACGAGACGGATTCTTCTCATCATCTCACTCTGTGACACTTCACTCGTCTTCACTCTGTCAAGCTGCTGAAGGTTTTTCTTCCAGGGGCAGATTGTAGTGACGTCAGCAGGTCTCCAGCTGAAAGAGAGCGAGTCACGTGCACAGTGTGTGTGTGTGCTCTCTCTGAGGATATCTACATGTATTAGAGTGCGTGTGCAGAGTTAATTGATTTTAACTGCAGCTTTTCTTGTTCCTGTTCTGTCGACTCTTTCATTCAGACTCACAGATGAACTTTGTAGAATTTGGAGGTCAAAGGTCACAGTGACCTCATGAAATAACTGAAGCTGCAGTGATTCTGTGTACAATGAAGGATTGGCTGTTGACCGCCCTGTTGGCGACGCCCTGGTGGGCCGCTCAGTATTTTCCGGTCTGTGTGTTACGATGGCCGAAGCAGGGACAAATGTGGGGGTGCATACTTCTGTAGAAATGGCTGCGGGCGAGCAGACGGGCTGGAGAGTTGACGCTGCTCATGGTGTGTTGGACCTACAGGGGTGACTTCTTAGAGGGGGGGGGGGGGGGGGGTCATGACTGAGGTTTTTGGAACAGGATGGACGTCGGCTGTATCTTTATTATTTACCTACTAACTCCACAAATGTCTGTGTGTCTGTGGAACATGTTGAGAATCCTTCATCTCTTTGACCCAGTTATTACTTTATTCTGTGACTCAGTGGAGAGTTATTATTATATTATTATTATCAGAAAATGTTTGACCTGAGGTTTGGTCGTGTTCGATGTTACTCGTCTGTTGCAGTATTTGTTTGAAACTTTGAAGTTACACAAGAAGCCTTGGTACCAAGGAGCTTTTCAAAATGTTCTCCGGGCTGATTGAAACGAGTGAAGACGGACGACCTTGACCTCTGCTCCTGCTCGGTCTGATGTCAGATGGTAGTGATGATGAGTGATCTCCAGGTTCCCACAATGAGCAGCTCTGACGAGTGAGAGAGAGACTCCTCATTAACTGGAAGAAAGAACCAAGACGTCTGTTTCCTCAGTTTATCAAGTTCGTGTGTGTGTGTGTGTGTGTGTGTGTGTGTGTGTGTCTGTGTGTGTGTGTGTGTGTGTGTGTGTGTGTGTGTGTCTGTGTGTGTGTGTGTGTGTGTGAACTGTCCAAACTCATGAAAAGCAAACAGAGGAAACGAGTGATTCCAGTGAACTTAAGGACAGTTTACTCAACCTGGAACACTGATACTGCTATTATTAGAAACTGTGTGTGTGTGTGTGTGTGTGTTATCCCCTGATCTCTGCACAGCAACACAACATGGGAAATACAACTTTAAAATGTGTTAAATTTGCAGTTTCTTTCAGGACATGTGAGACTGATGATGTGATTGGTTGATCTTGTGTATCAGCTGATACCTCAGCTCCATCAGGTTGCCATGGTAACATCATGATGGTATTACTAGCTGCTTCAGTACTCCACAGTACTCCACAGTACTCCACACTAGTTCAAAGTCACCAAGTGAACGTTTTCGTGGTTCAAACATTAGATCGTCGGAGGTGAAGAAGCTGCTTCTTCTTCTTCTTCTTCTGCTTCTTCTTCTTCTTTTTCTTCTTCTACTGTTTAATTCTGTCTCTACTTCCTGTGATTGGTCCAAAAGTCCAAACTATCCAACAAAGTGTTTTCACTGCAAACCAACAGAACCAGGTTCAGTTTGATCCAGACCCAGAACTCCTCTTCTGCTCTGAGGAACCTTTCACACCTGATGTTCAGGTTCACACTGAACTGAAGAGTCTGAAGCTCTGAACCAAACATCTCTTTGTTTTTGGGACATTAGTTTGAAATCTCACAGGTGAGCAGTGAGTTTCTTCTCTGAGGTCAGAAGAGTTTCAGTACCCTGGACTCTGATCTCACGTGTTTTCTGTTACTTTGGACCGAAACAATGTTGTTCTGGTCAAATGATGAAGATGTAGGATTCTGTGAAAGGTTCTGACAGGTGTCGGGGTGAAGGTCTCTTCTGCTCCGGTTCAGTGTCAGTTCAGTTCAAATAAGCAGAGCTTGTTAGCTTTAGATAAAAGTGACTTTTTTTAGAAACGGACGCTGAAAATATTTGTTTTACTGTTGAAATGTAACTGAGGAAACTAAACAGCTACATGGATGTGACCCACTGAAGAGGCCAGTGTGTGTCTGTGTGTGTCCTAACAGATATCTGTCACTGATCCCTCAGTAAACCAAACATGTTTCCATCACTGCCGATCAGAGCTGATAAAACCCTGTGTGATGGTTCATTCTCAGACAGGAGCCACAGGTAGTGGAGACAAATCTGATCTGGAGAAGTTTCAGATGATGTTAGAAACACGAGCTGAGGTCCAGAGGTTCCTGCTGCTGTGTCGTGTAAAGGAAACTTCAAACTCAACTTACATGACTGATCCGTCAGTGAGATGTAGGGGAAAGGTCGTGCTCACCCACTGTTGTTTCATCCCGCGATGGAGTGTGTGTGTGTGTGTGTGTGTCGCTCGGTTGTGTACGTCTCACATACACTCACAGAGCTGCACAATAATCTGTCGTAGGTTAGAACAGAAACGAAGAACAACAGATGAGAGGAAAGAAAGAAAGACAACGAGAGAGAGAAAGATGAAGGGAATAAAATGAAGGAAAGAACTGAAGTTGAAGGAAATGGGGAAAGGGAATGAATGAAGAAAGTGATGGAAAGATGGAGCATCACACAGAAACGTGCAGGAGAAGGAGAAGCTGAGAAGGAGAAGCTGAGCAGGAGAAGGAGAAGGAGAAGCTGAGAAGGAGAAGCTGAGCAGGAGAAAGAGAAGCTGAGAAGGAGAAGCTGAGCAGGAGAAGGAGAAGGAGAAGCTGAGCAGGAGAAGCTGAGCAGGAGAAGCTGAGCAGAAGGAGACGTGTTGTCTGAGCGACTCGGAGAGGTTTGGGTTTCAGGCGCTGCGGGGGCGTGGCCTGTGTTTGTGTCATAGCGTCCCAAAGGTCAGCAGCAGTTCGTCGCTCGTAGACTCAGACACTTCTTCTAGCGCCGGCGTGGCCAACACTTGAGGATGTAGATCAGAGGTCTCTGTGTTCCTTCCTGCGTGACGGTGCAGAAAACAGAAAGGTCGTCCTTCATACCCTCGTCTTCATCATCCTGAGAGATCAACATTTCTGATGTAGACATATCACCTGATTATAAACTCAAACTAGAGTTGTATCATTGGGAAAGTGTTGATGATGAACTCCACAAAGCAAGTTTGAAATGAGCAGTTAGAGGGAGAGTTTATCCCAAATACTAAGAATCTGCAGCGCGGCTGGGGAAAGAGGTCGGTGGTCAGTACAAAGGTGAGTGTGTAAATGTGACGGAACCTGGAACCTGGCAGAAGAGGAGAGACTCTGGTGTGTTTGTAAGACACAAACTGGAAAAGAGTCATGATGACAAACACGTGGACACATTTTTTCACTTTGGAGTTTATCAGGTTATTAACTTTAGGAGCTGATCGGTCGACCATCAGTCAGGTTTCCCTCGGAACTCGAACCAAACAACGTGTTGATAAACTGTATCTTAAAGAAGATATGTGTCATCATATATGTTCACGATCACACGCACGATCCTACGGAAACATCCAGAAGGAATGTCGGCTATGTTTTCATGTTTTCACTGAGCGAGCAGCGAGCAGCATCGGTCTTGTGACTCACAGCCTGAACCAAACACAAACCTCAGTCTGTGTCCTGAACAAACCCCAGACTGCACCGGAGGTTTCCTCCCTGGGACAGAGTCAGGGGAACTTACAGATTCCAGATCAGGTGTTAAACGTCTATAAATAGAACCTGGAAGATGTTAGAAATGTTCCATCAAGCTTCAGATGTTGCATTAAAAAATGTTCCTCTAGTTTGAGATGGAATTACATTCAGCGTCTCAGTTTCCCCAGACTGTATATTCAGCCTGAGTGTGTGTTTGCTTTGGATGGCGCTTGGCGAAGGATCCAGGCAGCTGTCCCGAGGTGACCGGGTTCAACCTGCGGGCGGGAACACCACATCTACTGGGCCGTGTTAAATCACTGGTCCGGGTGGTTTTAAAAACAATCTGTCAGATCCACAGATTGTAAATAAAGATGGACGACTCCTCGTCCTCCCACTGTCCAGGAATTCAGCCAAAATATACTGGACACAAACAATGTCATTTGGAATGACACACACACACACACACACACACACACACACACACACACACACACACACACACACACACACACACACACACACACACACACACACACACACACACACGAAAAACATCATAACAATAAGGAAAATGATGAATAAGTAATGAGATGATTTATAGACTTTTTAAATAATTTCACATGAACATTTTCAGAACAAGCAGCTTGTAACATCCTGTCTGCACCAGGCTCAACGTGATTGGTCGGTTTCTTCAGGTTGGGGGCAGATTCTCTTTGGTTTAACTTCAGGTCTTCACATCATAACTGAGAACCTACTTTATTGTATTAAAGGATCAGTAACCTGATGCTGATTGGTTGTCATCTAAGGTTGGGAAGACGTTTCTGATCAATACTTTAATTTCTTATTACAAAAAGAAAAATGTGTCTTTGCTTGAATTAAGACGACTTGTTTCCACAGCTTGACGGATCATTTACATAAATATATATTACTATTTATATCATATGATTTTGTTTCTGGTTGATGAAGCAAGTTTTAACATCAAAGATTTAGAGAAACTGTTAAATACTGAAATCTTAACATGAAAGTCAAGTTCAGTCATCGTTGAGCTGTGCTGCCCCCCACTGGACAAAGATGAATATTGCTGCTTCTGACAGAAGTAAAACTTTAGTTCAAGCCACGAAAGTTTGTTGATTGATTGTTAAAAGCATGAAGTTACTAATAATTTGAAATGATGAGTTTGAGTCTGACATTTCCTCCAGCACCTGGATGGAGCTTCTCAGAACCTTCTGATCATATCACATGACCTTCAGCAGATGACCTTTGCCTGGTCGTCACGGAAATGATGGAAGTTCAGATTCCTCAGAGCTGTTCATCGCCTTAATGATCAAACTTCTCTTTAAGAACTCTACTTTCTTATAATTAAAGTTTAAAGAAGACTTTCTGACACTGCAGATGTATCTAACATGAATCACGTCATTTAGAAAACCTGAGCTGTATTTAATATAGATTTACAGTTACAGATTAATCTGCAGATTGTCGTCTCCATTAACTGATTCACTTTGAAAAACGCTCCTTACAAAGTAAAAGCTGATGTTTTATTTTCATGATCCGGATGGAAACTAACAGATTTTCACATGAGACTAAATAAACCTGGAACTTCTCAAATTGAAGAAACACGCCAGATAAGTTAGCTTCTAAAAAACTAACACAAATTCTGAAATGATTATAAACAAGTTTGTTCTCTAATAGTTTCGGCTCTAAGGAAATAATAATAATAATCAGTTGAATAATGGGAAAGAAATGATAAAAACTATTAGTCTTTGCAGTCGTTCTATAGAAGCCTACCGTATATATATATATATATATATATATATATATATATATATATATTTAGTGGTGTCCGAATGTTTAGTGACGTTTTCTATGTCACTTATTGTTTCCCATAATGCATCATGACAAATAGTGCACAACTGATGGTCACTAAGGGAGCAAGTATCTCCCATCATGCATTGCACTCGCGGCGTAGACGAGAGGAGCGAGAGCAGCAGGAACGACCAACATGTTTTCTACCTTAAAGTATAAATACTATGTGTAAATAAACATTTGAAATGTGGGATTTTCCACCGGCCGAGGTTGTTGTTGTTGTTGTTGTTGTTGTTGATCACAATCCTACAACGATGTCATTATGATCCGAAAGTGTTTCCTCGTCGTTCCCCGATGAGCTCACTTTATAGTGAAGTGTGGAAAACTGAGTGAGTGACTGATTGTGTTCTTTTACTTCCTGGTGTTTAAATAATCCTGCTTGTGACGAGTCACAGTCGCCGCTCCGTGTCCGTGGCGCTGAGCGTTCACCGCAGGAGGTCAGAGGAGGGTGGAGGAGGGCGGAGGAGGGTGGAGGAGGGCGGAGTCACCCCATCTCGTACAAGCTGCCGTCCAGCTGCAGCTTCAGGGACTTGAAATGCGGCCGCTCGTTGGGCTCGTGGCTCCAACACTGCATCATGGTGCCGTAGAGAAGGTCGGGGCACTTGGGAGGAGCGGGCATCCTGTAACCTTTAGTGACCTGCTGGAACACTTCCTGATTACTGAAGGCTGAGGGCGGAGGGAGAGAGAGAGAGGGAGAAGAAGTGGAAGTGGTGAAGTGAGGAACATCTGTACATTCACCTGCAGACGTTCTGCTAAACCACAAACGTTTAAATACATTTACTTTCACTTCCTTTAACATTTTCACTGCAAAACTCACTTTCCAGCACCGAAGAGGTTTTTAAATGATCAGAGTGAGAAATGACAAACTGTAGTCTGATTACAGAAGCACCATTAATCCAGACCTGGGTAGGGAATGCCTCCGTACGTGATGATCTCATAGAGCAAGACGCCGAAAGACCAGACGTCCGACTTGTTGGAGAACTTCCCGTGGCTGATGGCCTCGGGGGCGCACCACTTGTAGGGAATCTTCTTATCCTCTGAGATGTAGAACGGCTCCTGGAGGAAACAAACCTTTTAACTATCTATTCATGTATTTATTTCATTGGGTGCGTTTCCTCCCTCCCTCCGCACCTTGATCACTCGGGCCAGACCGAAGTCGGCCACCTTACAGATGTAGTTGCCTCCCACCAGCACGTTTCGTGCCGCCAGATCTCTGTGGATGCTGTTCTGCTCCTCCAGGAACGACATCCCATCAGCCACCTGGGCCCCCATGTCAATGAGCGCCGCGGTGTCCTGCAGCGCCCCCTCTGGACCTGAGGCGGACACGAAGAAACGCAGAGGAAAGAACACGCACAGAGATTTAGACTCAAAACAAAGAAGCAAGTAGTGAAGAGTCCTGAGATGAGCACAAGAAGAAGAAACTGTCATCTATTGCACTTTTAAACAGAAAGTAAAGTATTGAACGGATCGTTGATGTCCACTTTATCGCCACCTACTGGCCCGGCGTGCTTGGAGATCTTTAGTAAAACGAAGGTCGTGTGGTCAGAGATGTTTTTAAAAGGTTTTACCTCTGAGGAACGTGAGCAGGCTGCCTTTCTCCATCAGCTCGGTGATGATGTAATACGGAGACGACGCCGTGCACACAGCGAACAGAGAGATGAGGTGACGGTGACGGAGACTCTTCAGGATCTGAACCTCCCTCTGAAACTCCCGGTGGTTCAACTCCGAGTCTGGAGACGGAGGGTGGAGGAGAGGAAGACAGAGCGAGACGGAGAGAGAGGAAATCACCATTTAATACATATGTCAGACTGATAACTCGTCTAAATAAAGAAACAAACAGATTTTTAATAAATCTACAGAGAATCAAAGGTTCATATTACGGAATTTAAGATTTAGATCATTTAATGATGCTGCAGGTTTCGGTGCCAAAGTCGACCTTCATGAGCCGAGAGGAGAAAGTACCACTCTTGATGATCTTGATGGCGACGTTGATGTGGTTTTTCCAGCGTCCTCGGTACACGTCCGCAAAGTATCCCGTCCCCAGCTCCTCCTCCAGGGTGAACTGCTCCTGCGGCAGCTCCCACTCGTCCACTGTGAAGTGGTTCAAGTCTGGGGTGTCGGGTTTCTTCTGATGGAGGAAACACAGAACAAACAATCCCATTAAAATATACGTATGTAAAAATCATCTGCAGGGTTTTATATCGTTAACACGTCAAGAATCTCAAAAAGCACCATTTGTTTCAAAAGTGTCAATCAAGAGTCAGTCTCAGCTGTCAATCATGACGTCTCCGCTCATTTGGATATCATCAAACTGATCAGAAACACGAACACTTGAACAAACGTCAGCGTCTCACACACGATCTGTTCTGAACTCATCCCCCTCGCAACCAATCACAGCCTCCACCTTCATGACCGTAGGGTTTAGGAGGGTTCCTAATAAACTGACCACTGACAGTTCTCATGTGTTCGCCCCATGTGATCAGATCTGCCCTCAGGTGGAGAAACAAGAACCCGAGGAAGCAGCAGAGGAACAGAAAGGAGTCGTACTCTCCTGCAGAGGGATCCCAGTGGACCCGTGGTGACGAGGCTGTTGGAGCCGTAGTGCTGCACCAGCTCCACCAGGGAGCTGAAGCGCTGCGTCTGCTCCACGAAGAACAAATCAGCTGCTTGGTGGATTTTAAAGTGTTTCACTCGACTGCTTGACCTCACTGCAGAGACACACACACACACAGTCAGCACATTACAACATCATTAATTATTAATGATCTATTGTATATAAGTAATAATATATTTAGCTTCTGTTTATGTGTTGTATTATAATACACTTATTTCTTTAAAGCTATGTATTTTATGTATATTTGTTGTAGTTCGTATCCAAGGGAAACAACCACACTTTGATTTATGTAGAATTAAACAAATGAACCATGTTAATCTGGAGCTTTGGTGAAGCTGCTATTTGGATGTTGTGGTTGGAAAGAGCTCAAATCTTTGCTTCCCAGTTTCTCCCTCTCTGGTGGACCTCTGGACTCAGTCCGCGAACGGGACACTTGTCCACCACTTGTCTTGCCTGAGAGAACATATCCCACGTTGTCGTTCTCGCTCTGGCGGATGAGGAAGGACCCGTCTTCGTTTCCTGCTGCCTGCAGATGACTCTGAGCCTCGAATCGGTTCATTCGACCAAAAAACCACCTGGATGGATCAGGAAGAAGATGAGTCCGAGTAGAAAGGAAGTGGATGAATTCACACATGAATATAACAGGTGGAAAACAGAGGAATAGATTTGAGTTTCTGTTTAAATGCGTCTCTCATGTAAGATCAAAGCTCTTTAGGAGACGTCTGATAGAAGAAGAAGAAGTCTGATGTTTTGAGGATTTGGGCTCCTGCTGTAAACTTGAATCACTCAAACCTTTCATCAGGTCACAGAAGTATTTGAAACCAGCCCGACGTGTGAGTCAAAGTGAACTGAGCTGACAGCACGTTTCCATGGAAACAGTCACGTGATTTGAAGATAACACATGATGACGTGTGGTGTCTAACAATGTTGTGGAGCCAGAAGTGACAGATTCTTGAGTAACGTGCAGCAGTGACTTCGCTGGTTTGTCACAGGAAACATTCAGCAGAGAAATGAGACCTGTCACGTTATCTCCGTCTGCACCTTGTGTATAAATACTACCTTAATGACTTGATTCTACTTTAGTAAAACGTCCTGCTGGAGTTTTTCTGACGAGTCGTGTTTATTTCAGTCACGTTTTTTTAATGTGAAATAAATTCTTAATTTACCCAGAATTCATTGCGAATCGGTCCCACATGCGATGTCCCTGAAGGACACAGCTTGGTGTCACAGATTTAATTTCTGTCTGTTTGAGTCAAACCAGCAACAGACTTTACTCTCGTTCACTTCCTGGAATCAGACGTTTTAATTGGCTGAACATCTGCAACAGGTTTTGGATTTTGCTGATTTTCGTGTTTGAGGTGACGGTAAACTGAAGAGACGCAAAACATTTGAAGAATAAATAATCAATTCAATTAAAACAGTTTATTGTAAAAAAATAAGTGAAACAACAGGATCACAAGTGGAACAAACCATTTAGCAGGTAAACTGTGATTTCTGTCATTCTTACTTTTATTTATCTGTGTTTTAATTTGATGTCAAAAAGCTTGAATATGATTCAGCAATAAAAAGAGAAACTCTGCAAAAAAACAACTACATTTTATTTATAATCACATCTCTGCAACACGTTGCACACTTCCCTTTCTGCTGAAGCCCAAAACTGAGAGACAGAGAAGAAGAAGTGGTGTTGTCATCCCTGTTTGCATCAGTGCAACACACACACACACACACACACACACACACACACACACACACACACACACACACACACACACACACACACACACACACACACACACACACACACACACACACACACACACACACACACACACACACACACACACCTGTTGTGGCTAACATGTTTCCTGTTGGTTTCTCTTTCCAGCAATAAAACCAACAAAATACCAGAAAGAGATTTAAAACTAAAAGAAATGTGAACTACTTCAATTACTTTAATTAATAAATACATTTCTTAGTTATTGTGAAGAGTTGGAAAATAAAGATTCACAGATTCCAACGAGTCACACGCCGAGGATGGGCGACACGTTCAGTGTCACTTGTCAACTACTGCTTAAGTTCTGTGAGGTCACGTTTGCATCGGAGCAGAGGTTTCAACCTGTGAATGCACAAGTTCCACGTTTTGTAAGTTAGGAACTAAAAGAGCTCAAACACTGTGGAACTGTAACTTTAGAAAGTGTGGGGAAAGTTGCACTTGTACCAAACCACACGGGAAAGGGACCATTGAGCAGGTTGTCTGTCGTGGCTGCAGCCGGAGGCCGAGCCGACCGAGGTGACGTCCGACGAACTGACACCAAACACAAACACTGACGTTCTCTGTCAGCAGCAAACTCACTGGTAAACTGAATGTTGTCCACGAGGTTCAGTCTGCACATGTAGTAACATCACTGCTATTTGTCTGTTTGCATCTGAGCCACAATAAACTTAGACTTAAAGTCTTGATGCCACATAAGCAGACGCTTGTTAATGGTGGTTCCTGAGCAGTTGTCAGGGGACTAGTGAAGTTACTGTGAAACGACTGGTGCCCTAAAGCCTGAGGAACACGTGGTTCCCCTTTTACACTTCTGTAGAATTAAAGAAATGTATTTGATAGATGTGAATCAGGAGCTTTAGTGAAGCTGGAGGCAGTTTCCCCCTGAGTCCAGTCTTTACGACTCTCAGCTCGACTGCAGGAGAAGCTGAATTCACAGGGAAACGTTAAAAAGTAAGGAAATAAATTAGTTTCAGCTCTTTTTAAAATGTGTTTTATAAATGTGTTGAAAAAAGTTTTGACGCCACATTGAAACTTTGAGGAGGTTTTGATATTTTCTAGAAAAGTTTTTAACCCCAAACAGATTCTATATGAATATTCAGCAGACTGGTTCTTGTGGCTGCAGCTGGTTATAGTAAGAAGTTAAAGAATAAACCAGTTTAACGCATCCAACTATTTATCATCTATAGATAAGAGTCGTTTTAAAGTGATGGACCCTCGAGCCTCTGCAGCTTCGAGGAAACACTCACGGTTGCAGCTTCAGGGACTCGGCTCGGACCAGGTAGTTGTTGGGGACGATCCCGGATTCCAGGACCCGCCCGTTCTGGTCCACTTTACGCGCGGTCCACCAGTCCCCGCTGCGGCTCGTGACGCGGAACAGGTCCCCCTCCAGGAAACTCAGCTCGTCCTCGTGCCGGGCCTCGAAGGGCCACACCGCCGTGTACAGGGAGCTGCTCTCGGACCCTGTCTCCTGCGGTGCGGTCTCCTCACCGCCTCCTCCTCCTCCTCCTCCTCCTCCAGCTGAGGGCTTCTTCTCTCCGGAGCTCCTCTGCCATAGTGTTTCCAGACATGGACAAACTCTGCGCAGACACTCGCCCATAGATGACCATGAATGGCCCCTGTCCACCTGTCTGTCCACCTGTCCGTCCCCCCGTCCGTCCACCTCTCTCTCCCCCCTCTGTCCCCCTGTCTGTCCCCCTGTCGGACAGGTGGACTTGCGGACAAACGGCTGCAGAGGTTGTCCTGCGGCTCCTGCGCGTAAAGAGCTGACAACTTCCGTCCACGGCTCAAATAGCAGGCGTGAGGACCGCCTCTGACGCGTCGTCACCACCATCATCATCATCATCATCATGAGGAAGGTCTGCTACTGGTCAACTATTAGTTACTCCTGTAAACTGAATGAAACGCTTCTTATAATTATTAATAACTGAACTTGTTTCAGAAACACAGATAAATTACACACTGAATCAAGTTGATGAGACAATGAATAAAGAGTTAAACAAAGTTAATGATGATTTTAATGTTGCACTTCTCAAAACAAAGTTTAAAAATAGAAACTCTTAAGGCATATTGACACTGAGCTTGTTATGGTTCTAGTTCCACTCCACTAACCTGGGGGGGGGGGGGGGGGCTCCTGGTTCCACATTCGATGAAGAATCAATCAATTAAAGCAACAGGAATCACACTCAGCTCCACTCTGACCCCCCCTACAGGTGGGATGTGACTGTCGCAAATATGAGTACACACGTGCACACAGCTGTACACACCTGCATCTGTTGACATGCAAAGAAGACAAAGAACCTTGTAGACTGACGTCCAACAACAGCTGGTCCACATCTGTCCTGAACCCTTCAGCCTCTTTGATCTCTCCACTGAAACAGGCTCTGATATTCTCACTCGCTCACTTTCTCTCCTCCTCTTCATCACCGTCCTCTTCAGTTTCTTGTGTCTCATGACGTCCACACTGAGGATAAAGAGCTAGTTGTCTCTTATAGTCTTATTAGCTGCTAGCTGCTACTCTGTTTGTTAGTGTGTGACGTAAAGCAGGTCGTAATGTTCCAGTTTGATTCACCAGAGTTACAGTTTACTTTTAGTAAAACATAATAATATATATATATATATATATATATATAAGTAAGTATTACAGATGAGGTCTGAAACTTTTCCCTTGGACTCTTCTACTGCAGGATTAACAACAGTCAACTTCTACAGGTTTTCCAGATTCTGTGATGAACTCAGGATCATCATCCACAATCTTTTCTACGTCAGGATCTACTTTCATCTTATTAAACTTTGTCAGAACATGTCAGACAACAGACGTTATGATAGAAAATCACAGACACGCTTTAAAACAATACTTAAAATACTTTATTCTTTGCACTACTGGTGTTTGGTACCTGATGGCAGACAGCCGCAAACACAAGTCAGTCTTGTGATTTGGTGATTATGGCTCAAGTTTCCTGAACTTGGCTTTGTCTTCTGTGAATGTCGTGCATAAAAAGACCAAAGTTGCATTGTTCTTAAATCACATTGCAACACTGGTGGTGAACAAATCCCAGTTCCTGCTCCTTGGAACTGAGTCTGATTTACTCTGCACATCGTTTTGGTCATTGTTGTAGTTTTTATTGTCCATGTTTTATAGTTAGTTATAGACGTGTGTAAACATAAGCACTCCAGTTGTACCTCGTGGGCCTGTAGAAGAGCTTTAATAACTTAAGGCCTGTACATGTGGCACTGTGGCCCAGTGGCTTTTCAAGCACCGCGGCAGCATCAATCCAATGATCATAAAAACAATTCCCTCACTAAACATGTAACATGTTGCTGAACCTTCTCAAATCCCTGTAATAGACGGTGGGCTGAAGAAAATACTTACTGCCTGTGGTTAGTAACAAGACAACAGAGTGAAGCCATGCTCGGGACACAACTGGGGGGGGGGGGGTTGGGCCCCGTTTTAAATCTGGTGCAAAGCTGGAGTGTTTTTATTCAGGTGGACTCGGGCGTCGCTTCCTGTCCGGAGCTCACATGCATGTGTGTGTTGGTCCAGTGAGGACATGTGGTCAGGCACATTGTGGATCGTTGCTCGAGGCGATCGCACAAAACTCTGGTGTGAAGCATTTTCCTGTTATTTTAAAGCTGCGCTGTCAGACACACACTCTGCTCGTTACACACACACACATGATCTGCACCGGGCTGTTCAACGCACGAGGCTCTCTGATTGGTTGATTGCATGTCACGCTTACAACACACCCACGATTGAAACGAGATTCAGGATCAACACTTAAAGCTTCCGGTGCAGGGACCTTCTGTTTCCCACCATTAGAGAGCGAACGTGGATTTGGACTAAATGCACTTAGATCGTGAAACTGCAGCCCTTTGACTTTGATCGTTATCACTAGTTGGACAGATATCTTGTCCTGAAGGTGGCGCTACAGTGTCTGTTTCTGGGTTTATCCTGTGAACACAGAGGCCCCGTTGAACTTCTCAGTCGAAACCTTTTCTACTTGATCAGTGCTGACGTGCAAGATACGCTACATGTTTTCAGTGTGGCACAATGCTAATAGTTTGAATGTATATTAGGTTAGCATGCTAACACTTGCATGCCTGTTAGCATTAAAGCTAGAGGAATATTAGTGTATTTACCCCTCGTCAGGACACCTCATGTGAAGCTGCTGTTCATCCGTCAATATTTAAAGTATTTAATTACCTCTACAATTATTGTAAATACTGTGAATAAACATGGACGACATGACAGCTCCCAAAAGTGAAGCCAAAACATCTGGATCGCCCCCTGGTGTCTGGCTGCAGTATAGCTCATAAACTCGACCTCCTCCATGTTAGCAGATGGGACATGGACCAAAGTGAAAAAAAAAGAAAACGATTCTCAAAGATGTTTCTGTGGTTTCAGCTCGTTCTCATCTCACTGATGTTTGTTCAAGTGTTTCTGATCAGTTTGGTTTGAATCACTTATTTGATGATTTAAAAAGAGGCGGAGACGTCATGATTGACAGCTGAGACTGACTCAGGATTGGTCGAGTGTGGTTACGGACCTCGACACCACATCGTGATCACTGCTGCAGACTCTGACTTCACATGACATCACATTTCCACAATATTTTGGCTTCACCTTTTTCCAGACTGTGGTCGATTAAGGCCACTGACAGATTAGCTCTGTCGGTGGCTAAGCTAACACGACCGTGTCTGTTGTTAAAGCAGAGGGACGAGATCTAACCGTCGTCAAGAGGTTGTAAAAGCAGATTTCCAAAAAATATTGAAATATCCCCAAAACAAAACATGCATGTTACATGTGCATTTAATACGTGATTACCTTCACCAAGGAGGAGATTCATTCATCTGTGTTTGTTGGTTTGTCAGCAGGATCACAAAAAAGCTACTGGACGGGTTTACACCAAACTGGTGGAAGTGTCAGATCAGGATCAGGAGGCAGATCCAGGAAGGTTTTCATTTGTGTTCATGTCTCAGAGAATAACTCATGGATCTGTTGGGCCTTGGTGGAGGTTTGCACACTTTCAACATTCTGGTTTTACAATGATCTACTACACACATTCTACTTCTTCTTCTGTGAACCTGAGACTTTGTTAAGCATCAAAACAATGCTTTAAAGAGATTTGAATTTAAATGTTTCCGCTTTAGAGTCAAATGATCCTTTTACAAAATTCCTCGAAGCGTTTTCACTGATTTCTCAGAGAATCCTCATCGATCTCCTTGAAGAAACATGTTTGGAGGACTGATGTGTATGAATGTGTGTAGTTTGCTGTCTGAGTCCCTGTCTTCATCCCTCCTGACTGATAAGAGACTGAATCCTGTTAACCTCCAAGCACAAGTTGACCTGAGGGTCAGAGAAAACTCAAAGATCACCGAAGCTGCTGGATTCATCCTCCGGTTCTGGTGAAGGTTGGTATTCTTCCTCTGGGACGTCCCAGCTCAGCACCAGGCCCCAGCATGGCTTCAAACCCAGCAGGCGGCTCATTATTGCACATAACCTCAATTTTAGAACTGGCTTTTCAATCAGAAGACAGGTGATTAGTTAACGTCCTGACCTGTGACTTCATAACATTTCAATGTGTGCATACACAGACACGTACACAAGTAATAAAATATCATTTAGAAAACACCGAAGGGTATAAAATTCAAAGCAGTTGCTGCTGTGAATGTGCTGCGGGTGTGAAGGAGTGAACTCAGTCTCCTGACTGTTAAACAGGAAGAATTCCTCCTTTCCCCTCTGTCTGGTGTGATGAGCCGAGCAGCCTCTCGTCACATCTCACCTCAGGTTCTGGTGCTCTGACACTCAAATACATTTACCCTGTTGTAGACGTGTGTGGCATTATAAAGATCCTTCATGTTCGTAGTCCATCCGTCTGTCGAGGACCAGTTTGCAGAGGAGTTGCTGTTGCACCAGTTTACATCCTCTCATCGTCCCTTTGTCCCTCTGTGTCCCTCTCTCTATACCTCTATAGTCTTGAAATATATCCGGGCATAGATTGAGTCCAGCTGGCTGTGCAGGGCGTGGAAGGAGGGTCTCTGGGACGCCTCAGCGGCCCAGCAGTCCATCATGATACGGTAAATGTTCTGAGGACAGCGGGTTGGACAGGTCAGCCGGAATCCAGACGAAAGCAGATCCAACACCTCCTTGTTGTTTTTTCCTGAAGCAGATACGAACATGAGCATCGGAGGAGCACACAGGTTTGTATAAACTGTGCCTCCACTGGCAGCCACTAAAAACTACTATGAGTCAAGATGTTCCATTATCTCTAAAATCTTTTTAAATCAAAAGTCTGGAAAAGACCAAAGTCACTGAAATGTGTCTTATTGTGTTTCTGTGTCTTCATGTGAGGCTCCTGCATCCAGAAAAACTTGTAACAGGGTTTCACACTAAACACATAAGAACCAAAACTATACAGAGAATAAGAATAAGAATAAAACATGTTACGTATATTATATTCTATACATGTATTAAATGTACATTAAACGAGTGAGAAGCAGCAGTTTATATCGTTATGTGAATTCTGCTGTCGTGCAACAGTAGTTTATTTATTTTTAAGTAAAAGACTTGATGCTCTACCTTCATAAGGCATTTTGCCACGTGACATCATCTCGTACAGCAAAACGCCAAACGACCAAACGTCTGATTTGACAGAGAACCGCTGGTAAATCGCCGCCTCCGGCGCCGTCCAGCGAACGGGGATCTTTGTGTTTCTGCTCGCTGTATAAACACTGTCCTGTGGAGACGGAGAGGGAAACAGGGGTTTCACAGGAGGAACATTAACACTCTGCCCGTTGCCCTGATCCCCCAGCAGCCGTAGATCCTTTCTGACAGTAGATTCACTTCATCTGTGTTCAAACGTTCCCTCACATGTGTCACATTAGATCACCGGAGACATTATCTCATCCCTGTTGTGTGTAAATATCAAACGAGCTGCGTGTCAACAGGACATTTTCATTCTCAGGAACATCAACACAAAACCACTGTCACATTTCATGCTCCTGTAATAAAAAATATACAAAATCATTTTTATATTAATATCGTTGAGCTCTGATCTGAACAGATTCCATGATGTAAACACTCAGAGCTCAGGTTCCTGTTCTCTGCTCGCTAACGCTCATATTTTATAGTCACAGGGAGGAAGTGTAAAATTCCAGAAAGCTTTCTGATTGGACGCAGAACGAGTAAATGTGTCATCAATGTGTTTTAATTGTTTTACAGGAAGAGAAAAGGAAAAGATTTAGATGTTGAGAAAAATGAAGATTAAACACCTGCAACCTGACTTTTAACATCATGTGACGCCACAAACATCCAGATTATATACTAAAGTACATTTCAACAGAAACACGATGTATAAAAAGTCACATTATTTAACTTCTGATAAAAACTAGATAAATGAGTGTATTTCTAACTCTTAGAGTCGATCTTTTTAAGTCAATGGTATAAAAGTGTGGAGCTGAAAGCAGCTTCATGGAGTCGGATTTATTTACAGTCAATATCGTCGTACTGAGGTGATTCATGTTTAAATGTCACACAGAACATTTGAGTCGTCTCTTTCCAAACTGATAATAAAGTCTTGGAAGCTCTGTATGAAATATTTCATTATTATTAATATGATCAGAAATCCCTTTAAAACGACACTGAACCGATCGTCTCTCTCACTAAGACCCGCCTCCCTCTTACCTTAATAATCCGAGCCAGTCCGAAGTCGGCCACCTTGCAGACCAGGTCGTCCCCCACCAGGACGTTCCTGGCCGCCAGGTCCCTGTGGACGATGTTTCTGTCCTCCAGGTAGGCCATGCCCTCTGCGATCTGACTGCCCATGTAGATGAGGTGAGCGGACGTCAGCACCTGACCTTCAGCAGCTGAGAACACAGAGGTCGAGCAGAGTTTTACAGCCGAGCAGGGACGTGTTCGTGAACCAAACTGCGTTCGAGGGAAGAGTTATCGCAGAATAAGACTCTGGAACGCGTCTGTAAGAAGTGACGTCTATTGTAGGAAGTGCTTCTCTCTTTATACTCTAATACACACTTGTATTATTTTATTAAATGACATTAAAGTACCGTCTCTCACACACACACAACTTCTCAAACCTGAGATAAGAAAAATGAACCTTCTGTTCTAAAACCTCCTTAAAGCAACAGCAGAGAAAATAAAGAATGACGTTCTGTGTGTGTGTGTCTGTGTGCACTCACAGGCGAGGTAGGACTTGAGGCTTCCTTTGCTCATGAGCTCGGTGACGATGTAGACCGGCTCTCCTCTGGAGCACATGGCCAGCAGCTGGATCAGCTTCGGGTGATGGAGGCTCTTCAGCGCCTGCACCTCCTTCACGAACTCGTCCTGCTTCGTGTCCTCTGAACCGCGGCGAGGAGGAGAAACACAAACCGGCGTTAGTGTGAATTGTTTACAGACATCGTGCGTCTCCAAAACGTCCTCAAAGTTACAGTCTGGGATTTGAACCCCTGTATGTTTGCATCGGTTGTTTCTTTCTGTCGATCAGTGGAACGTGAACCAATCAGCAGCAGCGTCATCCGTCCCACCAGCGTTTGAAAGCACGTGAACGCTCGTGCACTCACAATCCAAACAAACCAGGAGCTCTCTCCACTCGTCTCTGTTCCCGTCATCACTCCATCAGTTTATTTTTAGCTTTCACCTCGGAGCTTCCTGAACCAACAACATTCTTCTTCCTCCTGTCACAGATGATCAAACACGTTCCTGACGTCATGTCCGGAGACGACTCTTCTGTTTACAGGACAGAACAGAACTAACCACTGCTGCCATGGCAACGTAATTCAGTTAAAAGTTCGTGACTCAGGACCAAGACATCCTGTTTCCTCTGTGCACCTGAAGTGACACGCCCACGTCAGCGCTGGCACTCGGCCTCAGAGACGCAGTGAACGTGTACAAGTCAATGTTTTTATAGTTAAACTGAGGAATCAAACCTCCGCCACAGTGAACAGGAAACAAGTGAAGAAGAGTGTGAGCCCATATGTTCGGCTCCAGCCGCTCAGGGACACGGGGACTATTTCTTTTGTTTGCACCATTATTGTGTGTGGGGCCTTTAGAGTACCCACATGCATTCTGCTAAGAAACAATACACAGATTGTATTCCATCTCCAGATAGAACACAATCTTCAGAATCCATTTCCTCCACCAGGGTTCGCACCTGTAGTTTGTGTGTTACTGTGTAAATGACCTCACACGGTTCCACGTCCTCGATGGAAGCATGAGACGACGCCCAGAGAAGAACTCGTTAAACGCTCCAGGAAGTTAACTCTTTAACACTGTGAGACTACCTCCTGGATGATGAGAACCAGACCTTTCTCAGAGGCCTGATGTGAGTGTGTGTGATCTGACGCAGCTGGATCGAGGTCCAGGGACCGTTGGTGCAGTCGTACCTTGTTTGAGCATCTTGATGGCCACCTTCTTGTTCTCCGTGGTCCACTGAGCCTCCCACACCTCCCCGAAGTGTCCCTCTCCCAGTTTCTTGTGGAGCTTGAACTCCTCTCGAGGTCGTTCCCACGGCTCCATGTCGAAGAGCTCCCGCTGCACAGAGACGACAGAGTGAGACAACTACTGGAAACGTCCCAGTATCACAACACACAGACGAGGCTGCAGATACTGGTATTTAACCATCATGTGACACTATTCACAACTAGTGTGGTTTTAAACTGGAAACTCCCAGTTTGGTCTCATTTGAAATGTTAATTTCCAGATGAAGTCACGTGAGAGAAGCTGATGTTGAACAGGAAGTTTCATTTGACATGTTAGAAACTTGACGGTGGCAAAGGAAACATGCAACAGTCACGTTTCTAACACTGAAGGATCCTAAACATTGTGTCATCAGCTTAACTTCAACGCTGCGACAAGTTGGACCCTGTGAAAACACACGAGTTGCTCAGTTAAACATTCTTATAGTTATTTTATTATTCAAACCGCTGGGAGGAACCCAGACAAACTGGAAACTGGTGTTTAATCAGGCCGAAGGTGTAGAATCTGGTTTTTATTCACAATAAATGACATCATTAAAATGAAAAACCAACACATCAGAAAAAAGATGAATGAATGAACAAATGATTTCATTTATTTTCATTTTTAATCAGCTGCTACAAACGATTTTCTTCTAATAATCAAGTGCTTTGATGAACATGAAATGAAATGAACAATGAAATGATTCAATAAAACATGATTAAAACAAATATAAAATGTATACGTCACTCAGAAAAAAATAAAATAAAGTACAGATCAAGTTCAAGTGTCTCTGTTTTTAATTTGCTTAACACGTGAGGATGAATAAATTCAGCTTTAGTTTTTCTTTGCTGAAGCTTCAACAACAATTTGTACAAATTGAAATGGAACCTGTTTCCACATCATCAGGACAAATGATGATGAAGATTTCTTTAATCCGTCTTATTCAAAATGTCGTCTCTCTTCATTGAAAGTCATGAAAGTCTCTGATAGTTTTGGACTCGAGCTTCACAGACCGTCCACAGACAGTTTCTCGGCTGTTTGTTGAACAGAATGAATCCACTTCTAGAAGCTGAAAGCTGGAGGAGAACACAAACTGAGTCTCATCACTTTTTATTGACCGTTTCTCGGTTTAATCTCCGGAAACGAGACCGAGCGCCAAGTCGATAAGAAGAGATTGAAAAAGCTGTAGGAGCTGTTTTAACGTCCCAACATTAAACCGCTGGAACATTTAAAGACGTCTTCATGTCTCGTTTTCTAATTGATGACAACAGAGCTTTAAAATGTACATTTGTTAAATCACACATCATGAAATGTAAAGGTTGCACTTATATTATAACATTAATTCTGATGTTTCTGACTACATGTTAAAGCTGTGAAATAGTTCTTAGTTGCAAAAATCTGTTTGTGAGAAACAAATGCACATAACTTGTGATTTGTATATGAACTGTGTTTGCATGATGGAAATATGAACATCTCTACAGCACATGTGTAAAATGAGATTAACACATGAAGCAGATGTCATGTTTCCATCTTGCTTCTTCTTCTGCTTCTTTAGCTGTGACTCAGTGGACGCAGCCTCAGTATAAACGTCCCACGGCTTCATGTCTCCTGCAGCGCTCTCCTCTCCTTCCACTTCCTCTCACAGTTTGTAAATTCCCCTTCGCTACGAGGAACCACCTCCTCAGAGCTGCAGCCCGGACGGTGAAGAGTTGGATCGTTTCTCACGTGGACGTTCAGCGTTTACTCTTTTCTTTGTGGGGAATTCGCCTTTTTAAAAACCGGGATCATCTCCACACGTGCAAATGTTCCCAAAAGTTCTATAAACCAATCACGAACAGGCCTGAGTGCTAACCAATGAAAAGACTCGAGAGCGGACGCTGCTCTAGAGACTCGTCTGATTCTAAGAGAATAAATGACAAATTAAATAGATGGAAAACCAGCTCCAGTAACGGCTTCTCTCCATGAACCAGTTCTTTAGATTTACATAATAATTGTGGACAGAAAAACACGTGAGGTCACGTTTTCTTTTGAGGATTTTCTAGAGAATCTGTTGTGTTTTGGGTTAAAACCTGAGAAATCAACACTGAAGCTCTAATTATCATAAAGATACTGAGTTTCATGCTTCCAAGCTGTTAGAAAGTGACCTGATCGTAATATAATGGAATCATTCACACAAACATATCAAAGTAAAACACACAATAAAGTAAAATACATAATTCAGGTCACAGAGGAGCATAAGGGCTTCGTTTGATTTCTTTGAGTTCAGTCATGAACGTGTGCTAATTCTGTGTGTGTGTGTGTGTGTGTGTGTGTGTGTGTGTGTGTGTGTGTGTGTGTGTGTGGATTGTGTGTGTGTGTGTGTGTGTGTGTGGATTGTGTGTGTGTGTGTGTGTGTGGATTGTGTGTGTGTGTGGATTGTGTGGGTGTGATGATTGTGTGTGTGTGTGTGTGTGTGTGTGTGTGTGTGTGTGTGTGTGTGTATGTGTGTGTGTGTGTGTGTGTGTGTGGATTGTGTGTGTGTGTGTGTGTGTGGATTGTGTGTGTGTGTGTGTGTGTGGATTGTGTGTGTGTGTGTGTGTGTGTGTGTGTGTGTGTGTGTGTGTGTGTGTGTGTTGATTGTGTGGGTGTGATGATTGTGTGTGTGTGTGGATTGTGTGGGTGTGATGATTGTGTGTGTGTGTGTGTGTGGATTGTGTGGGTGTGATGATTGTGTGTGTGTGTGTGTGTGTGTGTGTGTGTGTGTGTGTGTGTGTGTGGATTGTGTGTGTGTCTCTGCCTCAGTGTGTCCGGGGCCTCGGACTCAGAGCCTCCGCTGGAAGGGAAGAGAGAAGACGAGGAATCACTGAGTGACTCTGATACAGAAGAAGAAGAGTTTCGATCTCTTTTTAAAAACTGCACCTTTTGTTCATCTTTCTCATTTTCTAAATGTTGTGTGTTTGTGAAGCGACTCAGAACCTCGTGTTGGAGGTTTCTCTTGGTTCAGGAGAAACCTCGGGGGGGCTCGAGCTGAGGAGAATAAATGATAAGACTGGCTGGGGGGTTAACGTGGAGCTGCAGAGATAGAGCATGTAATTACTGCACGTGACTTCATCCTAAAACTGGGCCAAATATTTTATTCTCTGCTTAATTACACTGGATAATTTCAGATATTTGCCTCTTGGTTTATATTTATGAACAATAAGCAAAAAAAGATTAAATTCCTGCTTCAACAATAGGAAGAAAAATTGAAGAGCTTCTCGGATTCAGAGAAAAAGCTGCTGGAACGAAGATGAAATGAAAAAACTGGACCTTTTGTTTTGTGAATATGGAATTATTATTATTATTATTATTATTATTATTATTATTATTATTATTAGTGACTGTGAACCAGAAACTGTGGAGTCTTTATCATCTGCTCGTTTTCATTTACAAATAATACAAAGATGAATATCTGGGTTTCCGAGCTGAAGCTGCAGATTCTTCAGACATGACCTGTGACCACCACTGATCCGTCTCCACCCAGACAGAGTCCATGTTTGCAGTAGTAAACTAATATGATCAGTCTATATAGAATATGGAACTAAAACTGTATTCATCAATCATCACTTTACTGTAACTGTACCACCAATATAAAAGTATTTGTACTTTGACTCATCTGCAGGGATCAATAAAGTTATGACCTTATGATGCAGTAAACAGTGTGTGTGTCTGCACTTTAGACACAATAAAAGAATATTATAGCATCATGTGAAATATGAATATAAGTATTTACAGACGTGTTTCTGTGAGTAAACAGTTTCCTTGTACTTTTAACTTTGTGAGGAGAAGTTTGCTTTTTGTGGAGATTGATTTAAATGAGATGTTTCTCAGTCGACCTCATGAATCTGTCGAGACCCAACGGTCCCGTCATGAATCCACATCGGAACCTGAACCAGATCACACTGGACTCTGCTGTGGATCTGCAGAGATCTACTTGTTTCATATGTTCATGGATTTCTGGGAATCGTTCAGGGACGTTGATGATTGATGATAATCAGACGTGTTGATATTTATGAATCCAAGTAAGAATCTGGATCTCATCAGTTTTGTATGTTGTAAACCTGGAACCAGCACCTGAGATGAGATGGATTCAGTGGAACCTGGTGTTTCAGCGTGTGAGTCCTACCTGTTGGGCGCAGGGCTCCTCCAGCAGCACCCCCAGGCTGCGGGGGTTCTTCTGGTAGTAGGAGATGAGCTCTCCCAGCGTGGCGAAGGAGATCTTATCTGAGACGAAGTACGCACCGATGGTGGAGCGCTGGATCCTGAAGTGGTAAACCTTCCCCTCACTGCGGGCTGCAGGACACAGAGGAGCACAGATCATCATCCACACAGACGAGGATCCAACAAGAAGAAGGTTCACTTATCACCGTGAATGATGTGTTCTCAACACGATTTAAGACTGTGACACTCTCAGGACATCACATCCCCCAACCCACATTCCTTTTGAGGACTGGAGGTAAATTCAGAAACAAAGAAATGACAAAGAAAAGAAGAGCGAAGTGACAACGTGTGAAAAGAAGGAAACGTCCTTTTTAAACGTCTTCATAGTTGTTTCATGAGAGACAGAGAGACAGAGAGAGAGAGAGAGAGAGAGAGAGAGAGAGAGAGAGAGAGAGAGAGAGAGAGAGAGAGGGGGAGAGGGAGAGAGAGAGAGGGAGAGAGAGAGAGAGGGAGAGAGAGAGAGAGGGAGACAGAGAGAGAGATAAAGAGCGAGAGCGTGAGAGAGAGATAAAGAGACAGTGAATCAGACAGAGAGAGAAAGAGAGAGAGACATAAATCTGTTATTGAGCCATAAACAGAGTAAAGGAAGGTGTGGTCTGTTCCGCCTTCACACGCCTGCACGTAACCATGCATATTTGAGGGAGGGGGGGGGGAGGAGAAAGGACAAAGTGAAGAGGAAGGTGAGCTGCAGGTGATGAAGGGTAATAACAGAGGAAGTGGTGGAGCTGGTTCAGGGAAACAGCGTCTGATGAAGACGACGCAGGAACAAGACACTGAGTCATCAACACACTAAGACAGGAACTAAATAAACGCTTTCACTCGAAACCCTGCGCTCACACTCAAACAGCCCCCGCCTGCTTCCATAGACTTCACTTGTTTCACAAAGCATTGAGCTCCAGCAGGTTCGTCACTGTTTCGGTCCCTGGAAACATTTCCCGTCTTTTCGCTTTTCGCAGCTCATGTGTCGTCAAATTTGTACGTGTTTTTTCTATTTACATGTGTATTCTTAGTTTGCAGTTAACCGTTATTAAGTGTGTGTAAAAGAAAGATGTACATCTTTTAAATCATGTATTTTTCAAGCTTATAAGTTATCATCTTTAATATATGTCTCTTCTTTTTTCAGGCTTAGAGAATGAAAAGTTCTTATTTGAAAGATGGATGTTCAAACAAAGGAAGGAGACACAGGACAAATGTCCCAATGACTCAACGGTTTAATTTATCAAAGTGTCTGAAGCCGCCAGTTCACCGGGAGTAAAAAGTGATTTTTATCATGTTCAGGAAAACTTCAGCTTTTTAGTGAAATGACTCACGTCTGTGTTCCTCTGAAGAAGAGGTGGAAACAGCCTCATTCAGAGACAAGAGAGCGTTAGAATGTTTTATAATAAAGACTGGAAACACCACCTCTACACCTCCGCAGCTCACTAACATCTTATACTCTGTTCATTTCATCTTCAGAGAAACTATGTGAAAACCACCGGAGCCACACGCAGGAACTAAACAAACCAGAAATCACATCTTGTGAAAGGCCTTTGTTTTTTAAACTGTCATCTGATTTCAGGGTAAAAATAGTTTCCAGTCAACTGAACATTAATCATATAAAAACACATTATACAGACAAAATCACTAAGTTTTGATTAATGTAACCATGACAACAGCAGCAGCTTTTAACAACCTGTTAAAACCTGAAAACTACTGAAGACATGATCTGAGACGTGAGCCAGAAAAACATGGTATATATATATAAACTGAACATCTCCTCTGAGACTGACTGAGCTGAGTTCAGTTCAGAGTCACTAACAAACACCAGACATCATTTTAACACTTTTTATAATCTGCAGATCTTCACTGAGCCTCTGAGACTAAAGATCTCTCAAATCCTTTATCTCTATCATAAGATTACACATTATGCACAAGACTAAATAATGAATGTGTCATTAATGTCCCTGTGACTTTGACACACATCTCCATTAATAAAACAGAACACTTGTTTTCTCCTTGTCCTCATCTTCAGTTACATAAGAGTGAAGCTCTCAGACAAAAGAAATCCTTCAAGTGAAAAGTACAGAAGATAAAAAGAAGAACGAAATCTGTTCCACACCAGGTTGTGTTTTAAAGATCAAGCTGCTGCAGTGGTCTCAAAGGCCGACCTCCAACATGGCCGCCTGAGGGCACATAGTGTCCCCTCGTGTCCTCTGCAGCAGGAGCAGGAGGAGGGAGATTAGGGTTGTGGCTGGAGACAGACAGGAGGGCGGCGGAGGGGGTGATGGAGGGAGGAAGGGACAGAGGACGGGAGGAGAGGGGGGAAACAGCACATGGTGAAGAGCAACTCAAAGAAAGAGAAGTGAGGCGAAGATCTTCAGTCGAGTGTCAGAGGAAAACTGCAGCGCTTCATATTTCACAGTCACGTGTTTCATGCACATTATTCTGAGTGAACACGCTGAGCTCTGCAGCTTCTCTGCTGCTGCACAAGCTGATTTATATCTCACACGCTGCTACAGATTTATCATTTCATTCTTTTTTACCTACTTATTTGCTTTCTCAGAATAGTTTTCACCTTAATGTTCCCCTTTAGTGTTTTATTACTCGATCTCTTGAGATGTACGACAGCGTTTCCTCATGTATGGAGGTGGAGGGAGGTTTTATTTTTATTGTTTTATTCTGTAAAATCACTTTGTTACATTTTCTGTGTGAACAGTTCTGTAAAAAAGTCATTAAACTATATTTAAAATAAAATTGGGTTAAATACTTTAAATTTAAGGTTTTAAAATTTAACTAAACTAAGGAAAAGTAAAGAAATTATTATTTGAAAAAAAATAATAATAATGATTTTTCTTTTGATAAATAATCAGACTCTGCTTATTTAGTCAAGATGTTCCAGAGCAATATATGTATTTGAAACAATGAGGGGATGAGGGGATGAGGGGATAAGTGGATGAGGAGATGAGTGGATGAGGGGATGAGTGGATGAGGAGATGAGGAGATGAGGAGATGAGGGGATGAGGGGATAAGTGGATGAGGAGATGAGGAGATGAGGGGATGAGGGGATGAGGGGATGAGTGGATGAGGGGATGAGGGGGATGAGTGGATGAGGGGATTAGGAGATGAGTGGATGAGGAGATGAGGGGATGAGGGGATGAGTGGATGAGGGGATGAGGGGATGAGTGGATGAGGGGATGAGGAGATGAGTGGATGAGGGGATGAGGGGATGAGGAGATGAGGAGATGAGGGGATGAGGGGATAAGTGGATGAGGAGATGAGGAGATGAGTGGATGAGGGGATGAGTGGATGAGGAGATGAGGAGATGAGGAGATGAGGGGATGAGGGGATAAGTGGATGAGGAGATGAGGAGATGAGGAGATGAGGGGATGAGGGGATGAGGGGATGAGTGGATGAGGGGATGAGGGGGATGAGTGGATGAGGGGATTAGGAGATGAGTGGATGAGGAGATGAGGGGATGAGTGGATGAGTGGATGAGGGGATGAGGGGATGAGTGGATGAGGGGATTAGGAGATGAGTGGATGAGGAGATGAGTGGATGAGTGGATGAGTGGATGAGGGGATGAGGGGATGAGGGGATTAGGAGATGAGTGGATGAGGAGATGAGTGGATGAGGGGATGAGGGGATTGAGGGGATGAGTGGATGAGTGGATGAGTGGATTAGGAGATGAGTGGATGAGGAGATGAGTGGATGAGTGGATGAGTGGATGAGTGGATGAGGGGATTAGGAGATGAGTGGATGAGGAGATGAGTGGATGAGGGGATGAGGGGATGAGGGGATGAGGGGATGAGTGGATGAGGGGATTAGGAGATGAGTGGATGAGTGGATGAGGAGATGAGTGGATGAGTGGATGAGGGGATTAGGAGATGAGTGGATGAGGAGATGAGGGGATGAGTGGATGAGTGGATGAGGGGATTAGGAGATGAGTGGATGAGGGGATGAGGGGATGAGTGGATGAGGGGATGAGGAGATGAGGAGATGAGTGGATGAGGGGATGAGTGGATGAGGAGATGAGGAGATGAGGAGATGAGGGGATGAGGGGATAAGTGGATGAGGAGATGAGGAGATGAGGAGATGAGGGGATGAGGGGATGAGTGGATGAGGGGATGAGGGGGATGAGTGGATGAGGGGATTAGGAGATGAGTGGATGAGGAGATGAGGGGATGAGGGGATGAGTGGATGAGTGGATGAGGGGATGAGGGGATGAGTGGATGAGGGGATTAGGAGATGAGTGGATGAGGAGATGAGTGGATGAGTGGATGAGTGGATGAGGGGATGAGGGGATGAGGGGATTAGGAGATGAGTGGATGAGGAGATGAGTGGATGAGGGGATGAGGGGATGAGGGGATGAGTGGATGAGTGGATTAGGAGATGAGTGGATGAGGAGATGAGTGGATGAGTGGATGAGTGGATGAGGGGATTAGGAGATGAGTGGATGAGGAGATGAGTGGATGAGGGGATGAGGGGATGAGGGGATGAGGGGATGAGTGGATGAGGGGATTAGGAGATGAGTGGATGAGTGGATGAGGAGATGAGTGGATGAGTGGATGAGGGGATTAGGAGATGAGTGGATGAGGAGATGAGGGGATGAGTGGATGAGTGGATGAGGGGATTAGGAGATGAGTGGATGAGGGGATGAGGGGATTAGGAGATGAGTGGATGAGTGGATGAGGAGATGAGTGGATGAGTGGATGAGTGGATGAGGGGATTAGGAGATGAGTGGATGAGGGGATGAGGGGATTAGGAGATGAGTGGATGAGTGGATGAGGAGATGAGGGGATGAGTGGATGAGTGGATGAGGGGATTAGGAGATGAGTGGATGAGGGGATGAGGGGATTAGGAGATGAGTGGATGAGTGGATGAGTGGATGAGGAGATGAGTGGATGAGTGGATGAGTGGATGAGGGCTGGTTCTTACCGGAGATCGTGTACTCGTCACTGTGACTCTCACTGATGCGAACAAGGAAGGAGCCATCTTTGTTTTGGGAAGCCAGAAGCAGCTTCTCAGCTTTCACTCGGTTTATGTTCCCATAGTACCACCTGACAGGGGGGGGGGGGGTGAAGAACAACATGGAGGTGAATTAAACACACACACTGACACAGAGTGAAGAAGGTAAACATTGCGCACACACACAAGATACACTTACACAATTTCAATAACTGGTCGAGTCAGTTACAACAGCAGCTTTTAACACTGACAGTGAACACAGGATCTGACCTGAGACCTGGTGTTTTACACCAAAGAGAATCTCTGTGGTGAACAGGAGTTACAGTAGTTACACTTAGTGAACAAGTGTTTACAGTGTGTGTGTGTGTGTGTGTGTGTGTGTGTTGGCTCACATACGACAAAGTGACCTGTATTTACTCAGCTATCAGGGCGGGTCTGATCTCCACACTCAGGTTTCACTGAAACTAACAACAAGCTGCTCACAAGAAAAGAGGAGCGAGCAGCAGAGTGTAAAACACCAGAGTCAGTGGACTGTCCCCTGGACAAGTCTCTGTCAGTCTGTGTGAGACGTGATGGACAGCCATGATGAGATAAAGTGTCCACGCCCAGGAGCTCAGCCTCTTCACCGGAGGAAACTCAAAGCTGGAGCTGAAACTAACAAAGTGCTGAAAACGTCCAATCTGGCAAAGTCTTAAAAAGTGATGAGAAGAATTCCTGGAGAGTTTTTTCTTGTGTTCTTGCCAACTGACCGACTGACTAACTAACTGACCGACTGACTAACTAACTGACCGACTGACTAACTAACTGACCGACTGACTAACTAACTGACCAACTGACTAACTAACTGACCGACTGACTAACTAACTGACCAAATGACCGACTGACTAACTAACTGTCCGACTGACTAACTAACTGACCGACTGACTAACTAACTGACCAACTGACCGACTGACTAACTAACTGACCAACTGACTGACTGACTAACTAACTAACCAACTGACTAACTAACTGACCAACTGACTAACTAACTGACCGACTGACTAACTAACTGACCAACTGACTAACTAACTGACCAACTGACCGACTGACTAACTAACTGACCGACTGACTAACTAACTGACCAACTGACCGACTGACTAACTAACTGACCGACTGACTAACTAACTGACCGACTGACTAACCGACTGACCGACTGACTAACTAACTGACCAACTGACTGACTGACTAACTAACTAACCAACTGACTAACTAACTGACCAACTGACTAACTAACTGACCAACTGGCCGACTGACTAACTAACTGACCAACTGACTGACTGACTAACTAACTAACCAACTGACTAACTAACTGACTGACTAACTAACTGACCGACTGACTAACTAACTGACCAACTGACTGACTGACTAACTAACTAACCAACTGACTAACTAACTGACCAACTGACCGACTGACTAACTGACCGACAGCAGTGAAAACAACCTCCTTGAACAAGCCAATGAGAGAATTCAGTTTTTGATCTTGAATGATTTTACAAATCAAGTGTGTTGATGAGCAGAAGTGTCTCGTTTACACACAAGTGTAGAAAGAGTTTGAAAGTCAGTGACGCTGCAGCAGATCAAACCTCCCTGATTCACAGGAACTCACCACTGAGACGAACACTGGACATGTTCCCTCTGAGTCTTTTAATTGACTGTTTCCGAGGATTAAACACAAAGCTCATCGTTGGCGCAGAGGCGTCAGTGAAGCTGCTGCTCGTCTCCTGTTTCACTGTTGTGTTTGACGACTGGGACACGAAGACTCCGGTCAGCACAGTGAAAGGACACAGTGAAAGGACACCTTTGGAGAGACGGAGACGGCTCGGCTGAAACGTGACGATTCCTCGCAGACAGAATGAATAATGGACGACCTGCAGCTGCAGAGCGGAGAACACCCGCTGCCTCTCGGCCACATTCAGCTCCAGGCTGCAGCAGCAGAATGTGAACTCCTGCAGACGTTAATGCTGCAAGGGACATGGGGGAAGATGGAGACGATGCCAGGGGACATTGGGTGAGAGGCAGGACACAACCAGTCACACCTATGGTCAATTTCTCCAATCAACACGACTCCAATCTGCATGTTGATGAACTGTGGGAGGAAGCTGAGCAAACTCCCAGATCCCAGGCGAACCGGGATTCAAACTGCTAACCTCCTCGCTGTGAGGGGACACTACAAACTGAATCTCACAACAAAACCACAAGGTCCAAGAAACTCCTCAATGATAAAACAGTGTCTTAGTGACCGAGTCGATTGACAGATAATCACGTGTTGACTAATTTTACAACCGATGAATGATTTAAAGGGTCAGTGTGCAGGATCCAGCGACATCTAGAGGAGAGGACACATATTACAACCACCTGATAAACCACGATGCTCGTCCTGTTGATATAAGAAGATTCAAATCTCTGTGGAACTGGAACCAGATTTATTATTTTCAGGTTCGTATGTTGACAGACCAGAATGTTTCACCTAACCCACACTAACCTGAACTAACCTTTACTAACCCACACTAACGTAACCCGCACCAACCCACACTAACCTATACCAACCCAGTTCAGACACAGACCCGGATCAGGTGGATCCAGCTGGTCCCACTCACTTGTGTTTGGCGAACTCGTCCTGCAGCAGAGCCAGGTAGTTGGCCGGGATCAGTCCGGACTCCAGGGACCCGGTGAGTTTCTTGGCCAGCACGTACTCGCCTCGCTTCTCGATCACCGACAGCTTGTCTCCCTCCTTCACCGTCAGCTCGTCGTCGCTCCGGGCCACGAAGTCGAACAGCGCCGCGTACAGCTGCACCGGCCGCTTCTTGGGGGACGGGACGCGGATGTCCCCGGACACGGTGCGGATCTCCGCCGCCTGCGCCGCCGGGTTGGCGATCACATGGTTGTGGTTGGGGACGTTCGGGTAGCGGAAGTCGGGCCAGATCCAGTTCCAGAGCCGGCCGAGACACGGCATACACGAGCGGCAGCAGCCCTCCATCCCGGGACAGGTCGGTTCAGCCTCGGTCGGTCCACTCTCCGCGGCCTCTCCGCGGCTGCAGGCTCCGGCCGCTCGCTCCTCCAGGTCCCGCTCGCTCTCTAGCCGCAAACATGACGCGGCGCCCGCGGCTCGGAGGATCCGGAGGAACCGGTTTGTTCGGTCGAGATCGTGGGTCGCGGCTCCGCGGCGGCAGTGCGCACGGCGGCTGCGGGAATGCGGAAACGGGAATGGAGGCAATCCAAGTCAGGTCGGTTCCCTGCGAGGACTCGACCCAAGATGAACCCGCAGTGCGAGCGCATGGCTCCGCGAGGAATCCACCGAGCATCCACCGGAACCGGGCGAAGGGGCAGAAACACCGCGGCCGTCCGGGATCAGGTGCCAGAGGAAGGTGAGGCGGCACCGTGCGTAAAGTTCAGGTTCGGAGCTGGAGCTCAGCGCGCACACGCACACACACGCACCTGCGTACTGTTGAGGGGGGGGGGGGGTACAGAGAGAGAGAGAGAGAGAGAGAGAGACAGAGAGAGAGAGAGAGAGAGAGAGAGAGAGAGAGAGAGAGAGAGAGAGAGAGAGAGAGACAGAGAGACAGAGAGAGACAGAGAGACAGAGAGAGAGAGAGAGAGACAGAGAGACAGAGAGAGAGAGAGACAGAGAGAGACAGAGAGACAGAGAGAGACAGAGAGAGAGAGAGAGAGACAGAGAGACAGAGAGAGAGAGGGAGAGAGAGAGAGAGACAGAGAGAGAGAGAGAGAGAGACAGAGAGACAGAGAGACAGAGACAGAGACAGAGAGAGAGAGAGAGACAGAGAGACAGAGAGAGAGACAGAGAGAGAGACAGAGACAGAGAGTCTTCTCATTGGTTGACAAACTGCTTCAGTCTGTGTTTGATCGTTTTCTTTTACTCTTCATTCAAACATTATTATTTGATTCTGTTTTATTCACTCTACATGTTTTATTCTGGTTTGTCGTGTTTTCCTGGAGAACTTCCAGCTTGAAGAAACGTTCCCATCTCAGAGGTCAAGGACCAGATCTCAAGCTGGACCCTCATGTCTCTGGGATCTGATGCACTTGTTATGAACGAACAACACAAAACAAATGTCTGAAGATTTGTCGACACAGAATTTGATGATTTTAATGAACTGTTCGGCCTATTTGCTGTAACCTCATAAATCAGGTGCAGATTAAACAAGTGCAGCTGACATTAATCCTCAGTCAGTAACTTCAGCATCTGTGCAGCCTCCGGGTTTAAAGAAACCTGCAGGGAGCAGAGAACACTAGAGGTGGACGTCACTGAGTTTTCCTCCTGGAACCTTTCAGACTCAAAGTGGCTGAAATCTGACATCAAGCTTTTCAACCTGAGTTTTAATCTGAGGAGCAGCTTCACGCAGGGGAAAGTTTCAGAAGCTCCAACTCGTCAGGAACATCACAGACGTCCAACGAATCCAGATCTGAAGCGAACGCGTGAGGAAGAAGGAGAAAACGTTGAATTCTCGCTGTCAGAAGAACGTGTGAAGCTTCTGAAACTGGTGGAAGAAGAACCCAGAAGGTTCCAGAGAAGGAGGACAGGTCAGAGTCAGTTTGATAGATAGCACACTGTTTTATTAGTATATTTAGCTTTGTGACGTACAGCTCGGGAGGAAACCAACAGAAACAACAAAACATTTTTTTTCAAGTCCAGAAACATTTCAGCCGCAGCAGTGACATCACACGAAAGAAAGCTCAGTTTTCCAATCATTGTTTTTTTGTCAAGGACCCGAGTGATATGTTCTCGTGGGTCCGTTCCGCTCGCGTTCAACCAACAGAAGAAAAAGACTCTTTTCTTCCTCAGTTGTTTTAAGATGCTTCACATATATCAACACTTTTCTAAAGAATGAAAAGAATCAGCCACAGGTAGAGAAAAGGAATCCACTGTTATATAGAATAATAAACACAACAAATAGGAAAAGGATTGATATCATTCATATGGTATCAACGACAGAGGGAAAGGGGCCTTCAGTTCAATGTGGTTTTACAAAAGCGATGTCCAGTCATTTTCCTGAGTTTTGTCGTCTGCAGTTTAAAGTTTTGCTAAATATACTAATAGACTAGGAGACACACAGGGTCCATCATGGCTTATCATTCACTGAGGACCACCGGCTCAGCGGAGGGTCCCTGTGGCCCCGCTGTGATTGTGTGTGCTGTGGAGTCAGCCGAAAGGTCAAAGGTCAGCCCCCCCATCCCCCAAGAGCCAAACTAACACACAACTTGACCCCCACCACAAAAGAATCGGCTTCCTGCAGGGGGCGCCTCGCTTTTCAAGTTCAGCTGCGATGTGTTGCCACCCAGCACAGAATGTTCCCTTCTCTGAATCACACGAGCCGAACAAGCTAAACGCTAAATGCTAACAAGGCGTTTCTAAAAGGAGGCAGGATTAAAAACTGAAAAACGTCAACGTGCCCCCCCCCCCGTGAAAGGCTTATGTGTGAAATGGTGATAATTAGACGCAGTCCCATTTCCCTCCAGTGTGTGTGAGGGAGACAGGGAGAGAGAGATTAGAGCAAATCAGAAAAACTAAACGAGAAAGAATCTGTACATGTAAACATCACACTTCCACTGAGTCAAATCATGAGAATACAGGCTGTAACTGGTCATTTCCTGTCGGTACAAAGCTCTGGTGGAGGAAACCAAGACAATCAAGAGTCTGGTACAAAGTCGGGTGAAGAGAAAACACCACTAACAACAGAAAGGACGGAATCTAAAGCACCGGAACAGAAACTACACAGCTCCGGGGTAAACTGTACAAACTGAACCAACTGTGATTAGAAAAATAAAACGAGCTTAACCCAAAAACTTTGTGTGTGAGAGTTGATCCTGACGTCAGAGGCTGATCATGTGTTCGAGGCTGATCATGTGATCGTGTGCAGGAACCCGAGCGACATCATCCAGAAGCTTCACTGAGACGATTCCATTCAGCACCGAGACTCTGCAGCGTCAGAACGAGTGTGAAGAACAAATCCTGTTCCATTTAGAGTCGAGCAGGAACTCTCGATGTTAAGATAAACTAAGATAAGCTTTCTCCTCCTCCTCTCGTTGAGGAATATTTCCCAGAACGTCCCTTTAAAATAGTAAGGCTGTTTTTCACTAAAATAAAACTTAGGAGGAAGGGTCCGAAAATAAAAAAACTGTTGGATGAACAAAAGAAAAACATGAAATAAATCATTTAAAGGTCATTCTCATTTGAAAAACAGACTCTTTCAAAGACTTTGAATCTAAAATGAAAAGAAATAAATTTGTTGTCGATTACATCGACTTTCACTTGTCTTCAACATCTGGAGACATCTGAAAAACACACTGTGAGTTTGTCAGTTGGAATAAAACATCAGAATAAGACTCGTTGGTTTACGTGGTTCAGACCGAGCTGAAGAAACGATGATGCGGGTCGGGTCCCTGCTGTCGGTTTGTGTACTTCCATGTTTGGAATGTGCAGTTAACTGGTATATTTAGAATATTGTACAAAATATCTTCTTAAAAAAAGACCACTTGACTCGCACTATAAAATAAAAGTATCAAGAAGAACATTAATAATAACAATAACCATATAATACTGAAAAATAGAAATGTGTCGGCAGGTTGAGATGTTAGCAGGAGGAGGCGGAGCTTGGGCGTACAACCTCTCTGATTATGGCTAAAACACCGGGATTCTTCTCCCAGTCTGTCCGACTGTAAACTACAGGGAAATCAAACTGTGAGCAAATTACACCTTCCTAAAGATTGTCATTTGCTTTTGTATTTTTACTCTTACTCTATTTTACTCTACAGTTGTTGGTGTTTATTCCGTGTTGTTGTTCTGCAGCTCTGTGGCTTCGAAGTAAACTGACCTGGGCTCAGAAACACGTACATAACTTTACTGACGTCCCAACGAACCAATGAGATGATCCCAAACGGCCTGAGCCCCTGAATCCTCTGATTAACTACATGTTCAAGTGACTTTATGACTTTCAAACCTCTGAGGTCAGTGATTCAGCGTCTGCTGCATCTCAGAGGTTCACTCGGGTTTGACTTATTCCCACAAATAAAAAATCCATCCCATCTCACAGAAGCAGTTTGAGGATCTGATGGAAACAAGAGTGAAAGAGCCTCTTCACGTACAGAGCATCTGTAACTCCATTTTCATTCTGAGGAACCAAAGGGTTCAAATTATTCTTTGCTCTTCTGATTAAATGACTTTCAGCCTCTGAGCCTCACGTCAGCGGCTCCGTCACACAAACTGTTCACAGTATTCCCATGTGCACATCACAGGGTTCCACTGATTCCTGACTCACTAATAAACGTCACACAACCGGCTTCAAACCACAAGTCAAATTAAAACAGAGGAAAACTAAATCACAGCAGGTTTTAACATCCAGGGGAAACTGAAAAGTTCATTTGAAAGTTCTGACTTTGACGGAGCACATGAACTCACACTGTGACGCAGGAGGAGAGAAGGACGCTGGGTCAGCTCAGTGTCAGGAAGATAATAAACCAGTATTTTATCATAATAAATGTATGAATTCTGAAAACTTCTCTCACAGCTTTCCTGAGCTATCACGAGAAACATCACGAAAACAACACGACGCCACGAACTGCAGCTGCCGTCGACGCAGAGGCATGAACACTGATTGAACCTCAGGGTCTCACAACATTTAATGAAATGAGTTTCTGTCAAAAGGCTGAGAACTCAAATCTAAACTAAACCACAACATGTCTGACTTCTGTCGTCCCATCATGCCTCTCTCCTGTTTCTCTTCTGTTGGGCGTGTCTTTTATTTTATGTTGCATATTTGTCTCGTTTGTGTCGTGATCACAATATTCTGTAACTGCTCTAAATGTGATGTTCCTTAAATCAATTTACATTTTCATCCCAAGACAATTTTTTTGTGGTGAAGCCGAAATGTAAACGTCTGGAGGTTTTCGTGTTTAATGATTCGAGCGTCTTCATGAACGAATGGCGTGTCGTTCCCTCCGGGGTCAAATGGCGCTCGTCCTCCAGCGTGTATGACAGATTTTACCATGAGGGGGCAGCACCGAGCAGCCTGTCACCAACACAAACCGTCTTCAGACCAGTGAATGATTATCAGCTGCATCGAAACAAACACAAATAAAAAACCACGACACCTCGTCCTCACCAGTGCAAGTTGGGGTGTGGTGCCTCCTGGGAAACATGCATACATACACAGAGAGCCCCCCCCCTTCAAATCACAGATGTAGCTTCAGTGCAAAAAGGAGCAAGTTACAGTGACGCCACAGTCGAGTAGAAACAGTAGAAGCACAGAGCGACGCCTCCGGAGGAAATAAGCCACATTTGTCTTTTTGTTCATTTTCAAACCTCCTGGTCAACATGTATCAAAAATCAAATCAAAAACAATGAATAACTCTGGTTATGCTCTGGAGGTGGCACTAATAATAAATATAATAATAGTAATCATAATATTAATAATTAAATGACTCAAGTTAAATGTTACCAGAGTGAAAGCTCCTTTTCAGGGAACAGGCCGCTCATCGTTTTGCTCAGTGAGACGAGAAGATGATAACGTCTGCACCACAGACTGTGAATAAAGATGGACGACATGCGGCTCCCAAAGGTCAGGTTAAAACATCTGGATCGCCCCCTGGTGGCTGACTGCAGTATAAACCTCCTTCATGTTAGCAGGTGGGACATAGACCAATCAAAAAAAATCTAAGTAGATGTTAAATAAATGTTTGTCAAAGATGGTTTCTGTTACTTTAGGTCGTTCTTATCTCACTGAAGTCTTCATTTTTGGTTTTAATTAGAAGCGCCAACCATCTATATTTACAGTCTATGGTCTATACGGTGAATATGAGGCTTAGCTTAGCATGAAGAGGAAAAACAGAGGAAAACCCCTAGCCTGGCCTAGCCTGGCTAAATTATTGTATTTTATGGGATGCATCAGGTGCCAAAAAATGACTTGTCCGTCACATACATGCAAAAATATTTCACTTTGGCCTTTTTTCAGATTTCATAGAGTCACGGCAGCAGCTTCCTCTGTTTCCAGTCTTTATGCTAAGCTAACAGGCTAAACAAGCATTCATTCACAGCACAGAGAGTAAAGTGATGCTCATCCACATTTCAGCAAGAAAACAAATGAGCTAACAGTTTTTCTCCAAATGTGAATTAGCACCTTCAACAACAGGTAGAGCCTGTGGGAGCAAACAGGTTCCCAGTAAATATGATTTTCAAGCTCCCACTAGTTTGATAAGACAAAAAAACCCTTTGTATGGTGTAAAACAACGTGGCTGAATAATAATGAAGCATTAACGCTCAGTTCTCTGCAGCACTTCACCACTTTGGACTCTTTGCTTTTGATCCAAAACATATTTTATCTGCTTCCAACATCATTGAGTGTGAACCTGTCGGCCGGATGTGGAGAGCTGTGGTGAATGTGCAGCACTTTGCTGACACACGCCTCCCGGCGGCCTCCGCAGGATGGGAACGTGGGAAGAAATGAAAACAATCCACAGAGAGAAAGCCACAAAAACATGAATTAACATTAATCGAGCCCTGTGAAGCAAAAACAGAGACGTCATCCAAGCGGTCTGAGAGCGCGGAGACACCGAACAGGAGTTTTCACCAAAGTTCTACGTTCTCCTGCGAGTCTTTGAGTTGTTTTTGCTTTGTTGTGGTCGAGCTGAAGTTGCAGCCGAGGCCGCAGGAGGTCGTTCAGTCGGGTTCACGGGGCACCGCGGCGAGCAAACACCCGCCTGTGTTGAGGTTTCAGGTCTATGGCAGAAGGACTGGCTTTGTATAGCAGCAGCAACATGAGAGTTCATCATCATAATGAGAACAATAATATCAGTAATGGCCATCTCAAACAAACACAGTAAGACAGAGCAGTCCTCCTCTTCCTCTGGTCCCTGGACCAGGGAGCAGAGGAGGAAGAGGAGGGTGTTTAGGTCCATGAAGAAGAAGTGTAGAATAGGTCCAATAGAGAGGAGGAGGAGGAGGAGGAGAAGAAGAGTGATGCTGAGGTTTTGTTGGCATTTATATCCACACACACACACACACACACACACACACACACACACACACACACACACACACACACACACACACACACACACACACACACACACACACACACACACACACACACACCCTCAGTCTGTCTCGTCTCCTCCTCGGCTTCTTCTCAAGTTTTTCAAGATGAGCTGATTATTTACAGCAGCGAACAAACAGGTGAACAAAAAGATTTCAGTGTGAGAAACGTTTCACACCATCAGCTCTTGAAATGCGTCGTCGCTTTGACAACATAGTTTGATTCTCCTGCCACGAAATGTACAAACCCTGAAGACATCAGGTGGTGAAGAAGTAAACTGGCTGTGTGTGTGTGTGTGTGTGTGTGTGTGTGTGTGATTGGCAGGTCTGAGGTATTTCCTGGTGGTCAACATGGCGTCTTGGATGCATAAGTAGCAAGTTGCTCCCTGGTTAAAAGGGGTGAGGATTAAAGAGACTGAGGGGAAAGTGCTATCGAACACAAAGAGCTTATTTACAAGCGAGCACAGAAAAAGAATTTCTCTCCTGCTTTGTATTTTTCTTTTTTTCATTTAAAACCAAAGAAACATCTTTTTTTGATCTGATTTCTTCTCCACCCGCCTCCGGCCCCAGACACAGAGTCTGTCCCGGGTTTAGTTTTTTAAGAAAAGTCAAAACGCTTCTTTCAGTCACTTGAGAAAAAACCTGGAAAACAGAAAATAAAATGCTGACTGGACGCCCCCCCCACACACAAAAAATGAAAACTTCAGTCGCACAAAAGTCGTTTAGCAAACTCCTTCAGAACTACTTCAGGGAGTCGTGTTATTTTTTAAATTGTCACGATCGTAAGACAGTGTTGGCCGGGGCACCCGTCAATCAAACCCCCACTGGGTCGGAGCTTCACAGAAAAGACAAAGTCTGTTCTTTCTTCACTCCCCTTCCTCCTCTTCCTCCTCACTCCTCGGCTCGGAGTGAGGAGCTGATTGTGAGGTGCTTCCACAGAGGAGCAGATTCTGTCCAACGGCTCATCTCCCTTTTCCTTAAAACAAAACATCCCCCTCCTCAGGCAGAATTGATTTATTGAGGTTGTTGGTGGATTTTTTGATTTTGGGAGGGCTGGGCCGGGATTGGTTGCCCCCCCCCCCCCCCGCCCGTCCCACTTTTTCTTCAAAACGAGAAGTGGCGAAAAGTTTCAGGAGAAAAGGCAAATGAGGAGAAAAGGATTTCAGGAGGGAGGAGCAGGAACACCATAAAGTCTTGTGTTCGGCTTCAAAGAGGAGCGACAGGCAGACGCAAAACAAAGTGTGTGTGTGTGTGTGTGTGTGTGTGTGTGTGTGTGTGTGTGTGTGTGTGTGTGTGTGTGTGTGCTTCCCATAAATCAGTTCTGCTGCAGGATGAGGTTCTCCAGCTCATCTGCGGAACGCAGCAGGAAGGCGGCCGACTCCCGGTAGCCGGCGATTAGCTGACGCACGGCCGTGATCTCTGGTTGGCTGAGCTGGGTGGAGGCCCCGCCCCCTCCAGCACCCCCGCTACCCCGCCCAGCCAGGCTGTTGACGGCGGCGGAAGAGGCGGAGTTAGTGATGTTGGCAGAGGAGAGGGACTTCATGCTGAGGTCTGTGGGGCCTGAAGGAAAGAGGAGAGGAGGAGCGTTGAAGAAGGAGGGATGGAGAGAAAGGTAAATGAAGGTGGGACACAGAAGGAGGGAGGAGGTGGAGGAGGGAGTTACAGAAAGAATGGAGTAGGAGGAGAGAGAGAGAGAGAGAAAAATATAAAATATCAGTTAAAAATGACAAACTTCACTTCCATCTGCTTTCACTCTTTTGTTTCCTCTTCCTTCTTATTCATCACTAAATTATCCTTCACTCTGTTCCCTGCTCATCCTCCTTTCCCTCCCTCATCACTTTCACTTCTCTCTCCCCCTCTTAACTTCCTCTGTCTCTTCTTCCTCTTCCTCTCACTCTTCTCTTCCTATCTCTCTTTCTTCTTCCTCTCACTCTTCTTCCTCTCTGTCTCTTCTTCCTCTCTGTCTCTTCTTCCTCTCTCTACATCTGTCCTCCACCACTCTCCCATCCTCACCGTTGCCCTGAGCAGCGCCGCTGGTCGTCAGGGAAATGGGGTGTGGCATGGCAGCGCCCAGGCCTGGGTATCCACGGTAACCATAGCTCAAGCCAGCTCCGTTGATGTAGAGCTGAGCGTCCTGTGAGGAGAAGGCGGAGGCGGCCAGGGAGAAGTGAGCGAGGGACGCCGGCTCCCTCAGACCTCCGCTGCCGCTGGACGACTTCTCCGGAGAGATCTGCTCATCCTGGCAAAACCAAACAGGAAATGAGAACCAGTGTTGATGCCTTGATTAGAAGTCAGAATAAAACACATTCTAGTGTTGCTGATGTTCCTGTTAAAGTTTCCAAGAAGGCAGATTTAGAACATGTGGACAATGAAACAGTACAAACACAGAACAACTGGTTTCCATATGAACACACTTACGTGATAGGCTTCCAGACGCATCCTCTTGGCAGCGTTGCGTGATTCGTTCTCGCAGGCGGACGCCAGGATGTTCTCGGCCATGGCTGAGGTGAGGTGAGGTGGAGTGGGACGAGTCTGAGACGACAGACAAACAGAAACATGTGGAAACGTCATGTTAACAGCTGATTCTGGATATTTGACAGTCGAACACATTCTCTTTCTACCATGGAAATAAAAAATGGAAGTTTAGAGAAGTGTGCGGATCCAAACTGTTCCTATAAACTTATTTATGTCAGGTTTTCAGGTACAAGGTCTCAAGACAAGCCTGGATCTGAGCGACTCTTTTTACTGGGATTATGGAGAATGATGCAAACTGGGTCTGTCACAAAAACATCAGGCTTCACCACTGGGGGGCAGCAGTGACATCCCTGTGACTGATGCACAGATTCCAACAGTGTGAGGAGATGTCAATCAATGTCAATCAACAGACACAAGTACAACAGATGCTGATGGAACTGAACACATCAACACAACAACAGGATTCACTACATGAGAAGAACCAGTTTGTAACTTCATGTTTAAAGTGTTTACACAAGATGTCTGATGGAGATGAAGGAGCAGAGGAGCTGAAAACATGTGACCTCAGTTTGTACAGTTTCTCTTATGATCAGTATCAATACAGTCTCAGAACCATGTGACCAGATCGGATGAGCACTTCTCTGTGACACGTCTGTAGTTACTGAGAAGACGAGGAGGCCGAGACCGTCTTTCACCTGCAGGACGTGTAACTGTCTTTGTTCGTTCTTATTATTTTCAGCACTTGTTTCAGTGGATTCATTATCTGCACACGTCCTGTTGCTTCCTGCAGATGTTGAGTCAATTCAACCCATTTTGTCCTTTAATACAAACGTCTGGGCCGAGTTGTATTCACGAGCTCGTACATTAAGATATTCTGAACCGTGTCACAACTGGAATAAATCAACAAGAGCATGTTGTTTCTATAGCAACCAATTTACAGGCACATTCTATCATCTCATCACAAAAGATGATCATGTTTGTTGCTGCTTATTAAGGAGAGAAACTCCAGAGATAACCAGTTGTCCTTCATGGTTATTCACTAAAACGTATCTTTTGTCGATATGACCTTAATGCTCCGTCCTCGTATATGAATCAGTTATAATAATTTGATTACATCACACATTCCCACTGAACAGGTTTTGTTCACTATCATGTTCATACACAGAGAAACTGTGAGAACAAAAACCACCTGGAGTGAAGAGGAGGACCTGTAGCTCCCTGATTCCCACAAGGTCTCACCCAATGACAAGAAAGGCCTGCATTGCATTATGGGAATGATTGGCTCAATCCATCAGACTGAGTCTAACGTCTTGTATCTACAACGCACAGTAGAACCGATTTGAAGGGTTTTACTTCAGTTTACTGACTTTACTTTGAAGGTTCTTCATCTCTGATGGGGCCAGTGAATATCTGACAAAATAAAAGTCCTCTCAGGACATGTGTCTCCAAACCGTCAGATGATACATTCAAGTAACGTTGCATAAAAAGAGAATTTAAAGATATAAATAGATTGATAAATATATTTCTGCTTCAGCTGTTTGAGCTGAAAAACTGTTCTGTGCATCAGTTCATGGATTTTAATTTTTTTTAAGCAAAGCAGGGAAACGTTATCAATGACTATTCCTTCATATCTAGGACATTATAAAAAGCCTCTTCTGGTGTTTTCTGACATGAATAATCAATAGATTCATTGATATAATTGTTTATGGAGCTGTGTGTTGAAGATGTGTCGCTACCAGAGAAGCTAATTCAAACCCTGATCAGACGGGTGCAGTACCTCCATGCCGTTCTTCTTCATGCGTCGGCAGGATTTGAGGTAGGTGCGGATGCGCTTACGAGCGCGTTCCTGGAACTCGGGGAACTGCCGGCTGCAGGACTCGATGATGGCCTGGATCTTCTCCTTGGGCTGTTTGGAGATGGGAACCATCCGATCCAGGTTCTCGTCCACAAACAGACGCACAAACATCTGCAGGAAAACAACTCAGCTGTTTCAGAAAAGAGGTTTGCACAGCCGCATATACATTCTGCTTCTACACGTCGTCTTCCTTAGTGGATATAAGTCTGACTGTGTACGTGTTTAAGATGCACTCTTTGGTCTGTTTGCTCAGGAAACAGGAAGCTTGGACATTTTAAAGTTTTCATTCACTGAACCATCAAAACTTCAGAGAATCTGTATCAAAGAAACACCATCATTGACTCAGAGTCGTTTTAAGTTTTATATTCACTCGGCTTTATGCTCCACTTTGGTCTCGGCCGACTCCTGTGAAAAAGATCTGTCTCTTTAGCTACTGAAAGTTTCAGATCAATTCCAAAAGTCCCAGGGAACGACTCAGCGTAATGTTTCTGTCACGTGATCGATGACGTCAAACAGAGGATGTGTTATTGTTCCCTATAACATCGAGGTGGGCGGGGCTGAGCGTCTCGGACTCACGTTAAAGGCCTTTAGTCTCTCGGGATCCACTCCCTCTGTGTCGTTGATCTTGTCGTTGTCATCGTGGTCGTCGTGGTCGTCATCGTCATCGTCCGGGGCGACCTGGCTGCCGTGACGCCCCATGGTCAGGTCCTCGGCGCTCAGGTCCATCTTCACGCTGTCGTAGCTGCCGCCCGAACTGTACTGAGGGGACTAAACACACACAGTCACAGACGGTCAGTCTTCAAATCTATCCACTGTTTGTTTAACATTATAGTTATAATATAATATAGTGCAAAGTATAACATCATTGTTTTGTTGACACTGAATAAAAGTCTCATTGGGCTTTTCAATTTAAAGAGTCAGATATTTTGGTGGAGACAAAAACATTCAGGCTAAATTAGCATTTTTAACCAGAGATGTAAAGGAACAGAGGAAACAGAAAATGAGGGACAGGTCTGTTATGTACCACACAAATACACACAATGGATGGAGCTGTTGTTAGACAACACACACACACATACACACACACACACACACACACGTGAACTGTTGTGTGTGAGAAGAATATTTGTTGACTTAATGAGTAAAAGGAGCATGAGTGTGAATATCTCTCTTTCACTATCTGTGTGTGTGTGTGTGCGTGTGTGTGTGTTAGTGTGTGTTAGTGTTGCAAGTAGCCTTTCTGTCAGGAATGTGTTTCCTCCAAGGTCGGTTTGTGTATTGTTCCTCAGCATCTGCTTTTCAGCTCCGTACAAAGACATGGAGGAGAGAAGGAAGGAAGGAGAGAAGGAAGGAGAGAAGGACGGAAGGAGAGAAGGAAGGAGAGAAGGACGGAAGGAGAGAAGGAAGGAAGGAGAGAAGGAAGGAAGGAGAGAAGGACGGAAGGAGAGAATAGCCTTCTTTACATCCTAACCTTTACCTTAGGTCATTTACGAGAAGAAAGCCTTTGATAGATTTACTGAAAAACTAACTTCTGTGATTCAGATCAGGCCTCATCTGTTAGTTCATGTGTTCAGCTACAGTATCTATATGAACTAGTGTCTGTTGTGTTACTTCAGTCATGTGTGTGTGAGCTGTGACCTCTGACCTTTCCCCCGTAGTCTCTGCTGTCTCGGTCCAGTCGCAGCTCGGCGGTGTGTGCGTGGGCCTGAGAGTGTGTGTTGGGAGTATTGGCGTTGTGTGTGTGAGGAGTGTGTGGCAGGGGCAGGGCCGGATGTGGAGCCAGAGGCGGTTTGGCCGCCAGCGGGAACTTCCTGCGGAGCTCCTCGGGCGCGTTGGGGTGCAGAGCGCCGAGCAGGGCCGCTGCCGCTGCCGACACCGTGACGGGCAGGTGAGAGGTGGACAGGGGCAGGCGCTGGGGGGGCGGGTCACTCAGGTTGATTGGCTGCTGGTCCTCGGACGATGAAGAAGAGGAGGTCGGCGTGCTGAAGTCAAGAGGAACGACGCCACCGTTGCCATTGACTATCTTGGTTTCCCTGACGATGGCGCCATCTAACACGGCAGAGGAGGGAGGGGTCAGCGCTGGCAGGCCGCTGCCGCTGCCGCTCTCAGATGAGGAATCATCTGCAGGAGACAAAGAGTTCAGATTGAGTTCAAACACATTCTGGTCTGATGAACACGGAGCTGAAACGTGAAGGAGAAAACTTCTCATATGAAATCCTGTGAAACTGTTCTAGTCCAGCTACAGTATGGCAACTTGATGAACTTCACATTAAATCAATCTACTCAAGAAAAAGAACATTTCATCCTCATCATCGTTGTTGCAGGAGGAACATGTGACACATGGAACAACACAGCGAGCTCCTTTTCTGTATGAATTGGTCGTTAACATTGCAGATGTCATGTGGTAGCAGTTAAACACACACACACACACACACACACACACACACACACACACACACACACACACACACACACACACACACACACACACACACACACACACACACACACACACACACACACACACACACACACACACACACTTATTGATATCAGATATACTTATTGCCCAGCAGGTGGCGTGCTTCCTTTATGGAATCTGAACATTCTTCCTAACGCCTGAATCTTCTGCTTTAGTTTGAATGATTAACAGAAATTACATTTAACATTAAATCATATTTGTCTTTGTCTGCAGATGAAGAAAATACCTCATCAGCACGAACTACACAGGTAAAAGAATCTTCATCTGTCCGTCACACTGTCCAGAAACCCTGGACCGAGTCAGTGTCTCACATGAAGACACCATGTGCTGCAGATGAGTCACACAGTGAGTTGTATTGTGTAAGTGTTTGTGAACAGCCCTGTAACTTGTGATGTCAGGAAATAATCGTCCCCCAGCTGAGGAAGAGGAGGAAATCAAAGTCCTCTCATCACTCTGCAGAAGTTAACATGTGACTAAAGGCTTGAAGGTCTGCAGAGACGCTCCTCCTCCTCCTCTTCATCATCAAACTCTTCCTCACATCACTGTTAAAACCATCATCATCAGTGTAATAATTACAGCAATCTCTGTCTGTGTCTCCAGAACTCTTCATCTCTCTCTTCACCGCCCCTGATGAACCTGTGTCTGTGTCTTTGTTTGTTCAGATGAATTCATAAAGAGTTGCATAGCTGTGTCTAATGGACTCTCCTCTCGTGAGTCTCAGAAGTGGGGGGGGGGGGGTTTATTGGTGTTAAATGCTTCAGTATTTATTACCGGAGCAGGTTCAACATCCCGTTGCTCTCTGTCCGTATCTCTGCCGGCCGACAGGCTACTAAATAAGTGATCATGGAATAAATGGTGTGTGCCGAGCAGGCTGGCATGCAGGATGGATGGAGGCCTGTCTGAACCACTCTGGATACACTGCTGCTCCACAGTCACACACGCACACAGACACACACAGACACACAAACCATTTCTACAGTTTCAACATCAGCTTGTATTTACCTCCAATTTCTGGTCGACTGTTTAATTAGAGCAGCCTCATAAAGTGATGGATAGAGTGAGAAAGGGCAGGAAGATGGGATGAATGAAACAGAGGAAGATGATTGGAGGAGAGAGCGGGGGGGCAGAGGCAAAAAGAGTTACAGGGGGTAATTTGAATGAGTCAGTGAGGAAGAGATGGTAAGGAAAAGAAAGTGATGCACACAAAGAGAGAGAGAGAGCGAGAGCGAGAGAGAGAGCGAGAGCGAGGGGGCTGAGGATGGTATTGACTGTGTCATCCGTTAGAGGGAGGGAGGGAGGGAGGGGTGGAGCCCAAACCGCTGCATGAGGGAGAGAGGGAGAGAGGGAGAGATGGGTAGAGAGACACCGAGGGCGATGCTCTGTGAAGGGAGGTAGAGCCGGGCAGAAGGAAAGAGGTCAAGAGGGGGGTGGGAGGAAGAGGAGGAGGAGGAGGGATGGAGGGGGTCATGGCTCATGATGGTGGGGGCAGCGGGAGGAGAGGGTGAGGGAGGATTGAGATGGAGGATGGGAGGGGGAGGGGTGGAGAGATGGAGGAGAGGCAGTTAATGTTTAGTTTGTATTTATCGTGTTTTAACGTAGAACCGTCTTTAACTGTTCCTCTAATAAAGAGCGAGAGAGAGAAGAGAGAAGAGAGAGAGAGAGAGAGAGAGAGAGAGAGAGGAGGAGAGAGAGAAGAGAGAGAGAAGAGAGAGAGAAGAGAGAGAGAGAGAGAGAGAGAGAGAGAGAGATAGAGAAGAGAGAGAGAGAGAGAAGAGAGAGAGAGAGAGAAAGAGAGAGAGAAGAGAGAGAGAGAGAGAGAGAGAGAAGAGAGAGGAGAGAGAAAAGAGAGAGAGAGAGAGAGAAGAGAGAGAGAAGAGAGAAGAGAGAGAGAGATGGAGAGAGAAGAGAGAAGAGAGGAGAGGAGAAGAGAGGAGAGAGAGAGAGAGAGAGGAAGAGAGAGAGAGAGAAGAGAGAGAGAGAGAGAGAGAGAGAGAGAGAGAGGGGAGAGAGAAGAGAGAGAGAGAGAGAGAGAAGAGAGAGAGAGAAGAGAGAAGAGAGAGAGAGAGAGAGAGAGAGAGAGAGGGGAGAGAGAGAGAGAGAGAGAGAGAGAGAAGAGAGAGAGAGAAGAGAGAAGAGAGAGAGAGAGAGAGAGAGGAGAGAGAAGAGAGAAGAGAGAGAGAGAGAGAGAAGAGAGAGAGAGAGAAGAGTGTGTGAGGAGTATTCATGCGTACAGACGAAGGCCAACCTAATTCCTGCCGCCCCGACACAAATCCCCCTTCAGCAGAAAGACCACCGTCACTGCCTCTGCATCCATCCCTCCATTCCTCCATCCATCCCTCCCTCCATCCATCCCTCCCTCCATCCATTCCTCCATCCATTCCTCCATCCCTCCCGTGCTTCCATCACCATCTTTTCTCTGCACTCTCTTCTTCCTCCGTCCACGCCTGCTAAACAGGAACAGGGAGCGGCTCTCCCTCCCTCTGTCTCTCTTCACATTCTCTCCTTCTCTTTTCACTCTGAACGACCAGAGCCTCTCTCTTCCTTTCTGCCGCCTGATATGAGGAAGTTAAGCGTCGAGAGACGGGAACTATTTGTTGTTTTCTTTGTGGTTCGGCCGAGACTTTTTGTTTCAGTGAATCTGAAACATCCAGAAAACTGAATCTCTCCAGAGAAAGAAGAACAAGTCGAACTAACGAGTTTGAAGCCAACTGGACCAGTTCTCTAAAGGGAAGAATACTTTCCCTTTTAGATTCAACGCTCTGTACTTTAAGGAAAGCTCCAATCACAGCCCTTACGACCGCCCTGCTGGCTGCTGGTAAAAACCATGTGAGATAGACACAGTTCATCACATGTATATAAAGAGGAAGTTGACATATTCCCACAGGTTCACCAGTGGGACCAGCTGGTTCATTCAGCCCCTAAAACAAGATGAGACCCAGTTGTTTTAGTTTGTGTTGCTCATCGTTAACAGAAGTTGACGTCTATGAAAAACTGTTCTTGTTGTGATGTAGAATTGTGTGACGGCACCAAGTAAAACATTGTAATAGTCTTTTTGTAAAAATGAAAATGAAGAAACAAATTATCCAATCACATCAAGACGATGAAATTCTTCACTCCTTCCACAAACTCAAAGATTGAATGTGAATAATCAGATTAATTCAATGTCATAATGTCAATGTTCCTGTTTCAAGCTGTAAAAGAACCAAACCTACGATGGGAGCACCAGTTTCCGATCTGACATGAGCATCACATCGACTCTACTTCCCTCCAACTCTCCACTCTGATCTTTTTTCCTGATCCTGGAGACAAACTGTTGATTCCCTCCTTGACTCCTCTCCTCTGTTTCCTGAAAACAACAAGCGCCTGCTCCCCCCCCACTTTCAGCTGGATGCATCCTTCGCTGCTCGACAGTGTTTGAACTCGACCTTTCTAAACGCAGCAGACAGCGAGCGTCAACATTTACCTTCCTGTGCAGTAAGTCTGTGCGCTCAGGATTAACCACTTGAAAAGCCGCCCGTAAAACAGCACATGAAACATTATCGTTCACTTAAATCCGTTTCCCCCACATGAGAGTCATGACACCAAAGTTCAAGAGTTATGACGCAGATAAAACGGATCCATTCAGCCTCACGACGAGCACAATGTACTCATTCATGCACAAGACTTTGTCCTGAGTTACACATGCTCACATACACAGTCTCTAATTCATGTGCTTGAACGAGCGCGGCAGTGAAGAGAGTAACGAGCGTGAGGGAAGATTGTAGCTGTAGTGTTTACATGCTTCCCAGTAATGAGCTCGTTCCCATTACAGCTTCACAGAACACAAACTTTACTTGTGAACCAGGAAACATTTCTGATCATTCACACTTGTCTTTCTGCCACAGAAACGATTCTGCTCACTTGTTTGGGAAAACCCCCGACATGTGAAATCAGAATTCCATCACGGTCGTCAGAGTGGACAGAGACGAGCAGCTCCCCAGGACGACAGCCTGCTCTCTGACGTAAAGGACTTCAGCCGCCACATTCCTCAATAACTCGGACAGCACAAGAAATGAAAAGGGACGGACATTTTGAGATTGTCTTATCACTGAATGCAAAATAAGTAAAGGTCTCTGACATCCAGAAAAAAAATAGACGAGATGACCGTTATAAACACGTGTGTGAAGATCATATCGGTCGATTTATCAGTTGAATAATATATTAGTCAGGTTTTACTCCTCGTATGTTATCATCACTTCTCTCTTTGTCATCTCCTCTGTCGCTCCCTCTCTCCCAGGCTCTGTATGTCTGTGATGCATGTCAGTGTTTGCTGCTTCGCTCCGGTCCTGAGGGGAACCCGCTGTCTTTAAGAGGGCAAATGTCTTCCTGCATCAAGGACACACACACACACACACACACACACACACACACACACACACACACACACACACACACACACACAACACACACACACAGAGTGAACGTGTGGTTAAAAGCCTGTGTGCCTCCAGAGTGAGGCAGGACAGGTGGACCAAGACTTCGACCGTCAATCTTTGTTCAATCCCCGATCCGCTGGGACGAGGAGGAAGCGGCTGCATTAGCTGACCTGGCAACATACTCTCCATCAGCGTGTGTGTACGAGTCCCTGGACGTCACTGTGAGTGTGTTTCGCTGTGTCCAAGACGGGGGCGTGTTTCTGCATGTTGTGCATTTCTGTGCTGACGACATGCAAACTATCATATTTACTGTGGAGCTGTCGGCTCAAAGACGAGAGACGGGGCTGCAACTCACACTCGTCTTTCCAACGCACTTCACTGTCGACTGGTTTGAAAACTCATTCACGTGTTGTCATTAAGACAATTAACACAAGATCCATGTGAAGCTGCCATGTGGAGCCCCCTCTCTTCCATTGATGGGATCAGAATCTCGTGTGGCTGAACTGGTCAGTCGGTTTTAAATGGTCCAACACCAGCTGCCCACATGTAAAATAAAATGCTGCCATTGACAAAGTGAAATGAATTCAAGGTCAGGTTGTTCTGATCTGATCATTTGATCCCTGGAGAGTCGAGAGAGGCCGAGAACAGCCGAGGAATCAGACACTCGGTGTAAACCTGCACATTCAGATGCTTTAAAGGAGACACGTGGTTTTTCTTTCCTCTAAGTGACAGATAATCATTTAGCCCTTTATGCTTCTACGTGTTAAGTTTGAATTTGAAGTTTCTTTTGTTAAACTAGACTCAGAAGTTGTTGTGTTGTTGTGTCACTAAGCGTCCTGTCACAAACCCAATCCTACAGCCGACTGGGAACCGGACCCTAAATGACACAGAGGCAACACGGAGCCAAGGTCCCGGTCGACTCCTCCACCATGGAGCTGCCCTCCGGATCCCACCAAGGGCCTGTGAGCCCGGGCTGAGGGAATAAACATCCCAGCAACACAGAACTTCTACTGGTTCAATTTCAAAGAATCCTCAAAAGTTCATCTTCTCTTCCACTCTTCATCTTTTCATTTCTTTGGGCCAACAATAAAATAAAGTAACTGAATTATTAAAAGCAGGAGATTCAGTGCTGCTGCAGAGAGCAGAGAATTAATGGTTTGAATGCAAATGGAGATTCCAGCTGATATGACAGTGAAGATCACTGAAGACAAAAGGTTTCTGTTGAGTCAACACACTCGTTTCTAATCAGACCAAGAAACATGTCCCTGAGAAACTGAGAGCAACGGCCCTTTAATTCAAAACTGAGACATATATCACCTGAGTGCAAACTCTCAGCAGGAGCCAGGGAGCAGGTTTCAATCAATATGATTTAATAATCATCACCAGGTATTTTACATTTCAGCCGAGCAGCGGAGGAACACAACCAGTCAACGTGTCTGTGTGTGTGTGTGGGGGGGGGGGATTAATTAAGCAGATTGTTTCTTTAATGTGGTGAAGAAATAAAGGCTGTGTAAACAGCAGCCTGGGGGGTGGGGCAAACCCCCACTCCCCTGCTGAGGTGGAAATTAACTCCTCCTCCTCCTCCTCTTCACCATTTATTCTGTTCATCTCATCTTTCTCTTCGTCTATGAACTCTCACTTTCTATCGCTAACAAGGAATCACACGAGTAAATATATAAAAACCACTAGAGGCCAAACTGATTATGACTGATCGCTGTTTATCCTCGAACCTCAAGAAATTCATATTATAAATCAAAGTATAATGTTTTTGGGCCTAAATATCAAACCAATTCATAAACCCAATTGTACTTTATATTATATTATATATATATATATATATATATACGCACACACATGCTGTTAATTAATAAGTGAAGGTCACAGGCCTCATTTAACTCAACAGACAGCAGCAGGTCGCTCGTAGCAGTGATTACAGACAGAAGCTTTATGTTGAGTTATATCATGATTTATTATTGCTAATGTCAAGTTGTTGCCCTCTCTTGTCTTCTGTGCAACACACAGTGTGACCTTGTCTGTGTGTGTGTGTGTGTGTGTGTGTGTGTGTGCTCATATTGCACATGTGAATAGAAAGGTTTGTCTGATTCTGTCATGCTGCATCATATGACCCTTCCCTCTGTGTGTGCATGTGTGTGTGTGATCTGTGCGTCAGTCACATGATAACATGGTATAGGACGCAGCAGTGACCCCTGGGAGAACAGACGACCTTCATCAGGCAGCAGCAGCAGCTCCGACGGGTCCTGGACGAACCTTGATTTGTCTCATTGTGTGGAATCACTTTTCTCTGAGAACATTACTGAAGAGAAAAACACTCTGAGGCTCAAAGGCTTTTAACTTTAAAGTGTTAACTCCCTGAAAGATGAACTATTCACATTAAATTCCTTTCATGTAGTTGAGCTTCGATGTTTTTCATTTTACTGCCTGAATTGAAAGTGTCATGCAAAGAAAGTTTGGAATTTGTAATATTTTAGATAAAAGCAGCGTTTGACGAGCTGTTGGACTTTTCTCTCAGTGATGTTACACAGAAGAAATTAATTATAACCATCGAGTTCATGAATTTATTAAGCTACTGAATCAGGCTGCATCCTCCATGTTAGCAGACGGGACCAGGACCAAATTAAATAAATGTTTGTAAAGATGTTTCTGTCGTTTCAGGTCGTTCTTCTCTCTGATGTTTGTTCAAGTGTTTCTCATCAGTTTGGTTTGAATCAGTTATTTGATGATATAAAAACAGGTTGAGACGACATGATTGACAGCTGAGACTGACTCAGGATTGGTTGAGTGTGTGTGTAGGCGGGACCTTGATATCATAGCCCCACCCCCTGACTCCAGATGACCAAGATGGCAGCGTTCGAATTCAAGATATTTTGGCTTCATCTCTGGATATTTGGAGGACATCGCTGCAGATTGCACCACAGGTCTGACAACCTCGGATAAAAGATTAGAGGAGTCGAGTAAATGTCGGAGAATCGTCTGCTCGCGCTTCACCTGGTTTTGTTGGGGGTGTGTGTGTTTTTCAGTGTTGTCTGTGACTTTGGATTTAACTTTGCAGAACTTTAACACTCCCAAAAGAAACCAGACCAGACCCTTTAAATGTTAAAGAATACGTCTCCTTTAACACATTTAAGCAGGTTTTAATGTTGCAACCTCAAAACGTGTGTTTCTGCTGCGTCGGAATCTGGAAAACCATTTCACATTGTATCTGCAGACAGACACAGGAGCTGCACTTTCTACAGTAGGCAGACTGGTAATTACACTGTGTGTGTGTATGTGCTCAGAGACACTGAAGTTCCTCTCAGCAACATGCATGGATACAGACGCTTCACAGCAGCACACACAGAAATACACAAGTCATTCAGAAGTCCTGTCTGATACCGAGAGGAGAAATATGAATTATTTAAAAAGCAGAACTGTGGTACTTTCTACATTTCTACAATTATCTGTCAGCTATTACGAGAATGGATTCAGTGTCATTAGCGGGGGGGGGGGTTGTTGTGGAGTGGAAGAGCAGCAGGGAGAGAGAGAGGAGAAAGAAAGAGACGAGTGCAGGAGGGCTGCAGGGGGAGAAAACAGGAGGAGGATGGATGAAGTGACACAGAAGAGGAGAAGACTGCAGAGAGAGGAGAGGAAGAGTGGAAACCTGAGGAGGGAGGAGAAGGGAGGAAGAAGAGGGAAGTGGAGAGAGGTTGAAGAAAGAGAGGGAGAGAGAAACGAAGGAGAGGAAAGTGATTCAGAGAGAAAAGGAGGCAGAGAAGTGGAGGAGTGAAAGAGAAGAGAGGGATGTGGCGATGATGGAGGGATGGAGAGGGGGAGAGAGGGAGGGTGGAAGCTCTAATGGGTTGGCCCCCGTCGGTTTTCATGCGTGGCTGCAGTGACAGCCAGAGGCCCCCCCCCCCCCTCAGAGGAGCTAACCTGAGCGAGTAACAGATGCTAATTCCTTCACCCCCCCCTCTGCTCCCCCCTCTGCTCCCCTCTCCTCCTCCTGAGGGGGAGAGAGGGGGAACCAGGAGGGGAGGTAGAGGTGGTGATGGTGAGGGGGGAGAAATGAACCGGCAACTCCCCCCGTGTGGGATTACAATGGATTATCCCACTAAGACGCGGCACAAGCTGCTGCTGGATGTCGGTGCCCCGGTGCCGCACCCCCCCGATGCACTGTACGGCCCTGCCTGGCATCACCATGGCAACGACCCTCCACGGCCAAACCCCCCCTCAGCATTGAGCAGGGTGGACCCTGATCCACTTCTATAATCTAACCCCCCCCTGCTTTGTGTGGTGACAGCAAAACCCCCTCACTGACAGGACCAGCTGGCGTGCACGCACACACACACACACACACACACACACACACACACACACACACACACACACACACACACACACACACACACACACACACACACACACACACACACACACACACACACACACACAACCTGGTTCATTGTCTTTAAATTTAATTATTCCTGTGACAGTTTCTCGTGAGATGATTATTTACTGGGTTTCTAGATAAACTTCAGAGATCTTTGAGTTTGGACCCAAGATGTGAGCAGATCAACTTTTTGTTTTCTGTTGATTCAGGTACAAGTGAGGGAAGATCAGTTCATAACATTTTCTCTAAAGGTCAGTGAAAACATATCACATGACCACTCTCACACACTGAGCGTGCACGACCCAATCAGCAGGTTGTGAGCTTCTACGTCATCCAGTTCTGTTCGTCCAGAATCACACGCAGCTCCAGTTTTCAAACCAGCAGCATGTGGACGTCAGAGGAATCTGAAGCAGAGATGATGAACTAAATGTGGATTCAACTGGTTGTGTCTATATTTCAAACATATTTAACACTGTTGTTTGAAATATAGACACAACCAGTTACTCGGAGGCATCCCACTGAGCTCGAGAGCAAACTTCAGGCAAATGAACGGAGGATGAAACCATTTGTTATTCCCAGCCTCAGATTACAGAGACGCCCGGAGGCTTTGCAGGACGACACGAGGATAAAGTGCTGCTCCAGACTCACAATGCTGAATCTAAGGATCATGAATGTAAACACAGAATTTCTCCAGCCCCTGTACACACACCCTGCTGTAATCCCCCATAAACCCACATGGATATATACACATTAACTCACACAGTGGGATCAGATCCAACTTCATGTGCAGTCACATAAAGCTGTGATGGTGATAAAATGTTCTATCGGTACAATTATTTAAAAGAAACAAACAGAAATCAGAGAGAGACTGAAGAGCTTTGAAAATGAGGGAGAAGAGGGAGATGGACCAGACCAGTGTGAGGCATATGAGGGGGGGGGGTCTTGTGTGTGTGTGTGTCTCTGTGTGCGTCCTCTAATGTCTTTGAGGTATCTCTGATAAGTCCATGTGACACCCTGACAGTCGAGCTGCAGAGGACCATCTGGACACACACGGACACACACGGACACACACACACAGACACACACACACACACACACACGGACACACACACACACGGACACACACACACACACACACACACACACGGACACACACACACACACACACACACACACACACACACACGGACACACACACACACACACAGATCATAAACAAATCTCCTCAACACCCGTCTTCTTCTAATCCGCTCTCTGCTCCCTTTTACTGTTGGATGATTGTTTCCTTATGAGCTTTATCAGTCCCTCAGCTCTTTCTCCTTCAGACCTCTGACTTCTGGATGCTTGAGCTGCACTAAGTCCATTAATGATGTCTCAGCCCTTCACATGCAAAGAGAAATACTGAAACAGCATCAGGTTTAGAGGCAAGAAGGAGGGATGGAGGATGACAGGATGACGAGAGAAGGAGGGAGGAGAGACTGTTCACCCCGCGGTGTATCTGGACTCAAACTGCCAATCATGCGGCTGCAGCAGGAGGGAGGCTGACACAGGATGGACGGACGCTGGTTGTTGCTCCATTCAGCCTTTCAGCCCAAACCAGCAGAACAAACCTCTCAGCTGCTGCAGCTTCACGTGTGTTTACAGCGTCTTCACCTGTGCTGCAGTCTGAAGGAGACGTGCTGCTGCCGGCTCCTGACTGCCCAGCATCAGGCAACACGCACGCATACAAGTCAAAGCAGCAGATGAGTCCACCCGCTGAACGGTGCTGCAGCTGCAGACACATCCACACTGACGGAGGAATCCACCACCTCAGCTTTTTACTCACAATCAAAAGAGTCACGTGATGTTTCTTTCTTTCCACTCGTGTGTTATAACGTTTTCTGTGAATGTAAAAGTTAAAAAGTAAAGAGAGCTCCTCTCCTCATCTGACACGCCCCCTTGCAAAGCCAGGGCTGCGTTCAGTTTATATACACATCACTGCTGATTGGACAACACCTATGACACACCCACCAAACCAGAGGAAACAACATCGTTAAGAGGAAAGTGAAGCGAAACGTTTTGAGATTTAAAGTGAGAGCGGAGGCCGGTAATTCCTCCACGCGCTGGAAGCTGCTGACCAATCAGGGCAGACTTTATCAGGAGGGGGGGTCTGAGAGAGACAGAGGCTGAAGAGAGGAGCTGCAGCTGCTGAGTGTTACAACAAGACTTCACTACAACAGAGGGAGGGTCAATGTGGCAGAATAGGAGAATGGTGCAGTCATCAGACGAGCTAACAAAGACACGGCTGTCACAGCCTGGTACAGCTTATACAGTACAGACACACACAGACACACTACTGGCCTGTGTGTGCCCTCTGTGTCTGCTCTCACTCCTGTAGATTAACATGCACACAAGCTTTTCATGCAACACAAACACACAAACCAGCCACAAGCATCAGAACTAAGAGGACGATATTAGCTGTGTCCCACTTCAGGAGCTGCCTCCTCTGTGGGGCTCGTAAACCACGAAGGCCCCAAAAGACACGGTTTGGTCTCTGTCTCATAATCCTGTTCAATCAGACCATCATTTAAAAAAAACTCTGTTTCTATCTGATAGTGCTGTAGCTACATTTAGGAAATAGTTCCAGTTCCAGTTTAATATACTAATATTAGACACTGTTATTTACTCTATATCACAAAACAGATTTCTGCCTTTTTACCGAGCCCTGTGTCAATCAATCAATCAATCAATCACATTTGATCTTATTTGTCTCATAGATGTTAACAAGGAGCAACTTCCTCTGTTCTTAACTCAACCAGAGTCAAACCACAGAGAAACCTTTAACAGGTGAGAACCTGGTTTCTAGACTTCATGAATCCTGGAGGTGGCAGATTTCAGTGTTATCATCTTCCAACAGAATCATGACTCAAACCCACTGAGCCGAGCGCTGTGTTCCACAACACGCAGGGGAAGCCCGTGTCAGTCTGTGAAGTGATGATGAATTCATCATCTGAGCTGAGGAGGATAATGAGGTGAGATAATAGCTGTCACGCTGTAATCCAGAGTCAGCGCTCTGTGCAGGATGCGGGCAGCCAGTCAGCTGATTGGACGGGACGAGCACAACGCCAGCGAGCAACGATGCCAACATGACACAGAGCAGCACAGAGGCTGCCTGCAGGGGACGGGTGTGCACGTACACACACACACACACACACACACACACACACACACACACACACACACACACACACACACACACACACACACACACACACACACACACACACACACACACACACACACACACACACAGAGCAGACTCTACACTGCTTGATTTCCCCTCTGTCATACTGCTTTCTCTCTCTCTCTCTCTCTCTCTCTCTCTCTCTCTCTCAATCCATCCCTTCATGCACTTTCACCCACTTCTCTCTCTCTAATTCACAGATGTCCATCAACCTCCGTGGCCCCTGGCTGAGCGGGCAGATGCAGCTCCAGAGGCCGGTGGATGATGCTGCAGCTCGTGGGTCCGATGGAGAGAGGGCTGACCACCGTCCTCGAAAAGATCTAATGAGACATTGTCTCCAGACTGAGTCACAAAAAGCAGCTCGTTGAAGAAGGTGAGAGAAGAACGATCTCCAGCCAGAGCCGCCAAGAGACTCAGATATTTGTGTTCTTCCAGTTTCACGTCACGTGTTAGAAACCTCATCAACACGTCCACTCGCTCACTGGGAAGCTTCAGGACATTGTCCTGCTGTTTTCTCACATGGACAAACGAGGACATTTTTAATCATTCAATCAATTTTAGCATTAATTGGTGGTAGTAATCTGGATTAAAGAGTGAATTCACCAAGCAGCCGTACACCACGGTGCTCAAGTCATTTCTTTCATATCATAGAGAATAGAAAAGAAGGAGTGTGATTAGCAAAGAGACACAGAGGTCTCCACCTCTCTAACAGACATCAAACAGCAGCAGAGCCAAAAGGTTGGATGGAGAGGAGAGGGATGTGGAAAGGAGGAGTCACATAGAGGAGGAAGAGTAAACAAGGGGAGTGGTCCCATGGCTCCTTAACACTGAGAACAGATGAGGGACGACAGCGGCAGGAAGAGGGAACGAGTGATGAAGAGCTTAGAGCGAGAGACAAGGGAGGGAAGGAGACAGGACAGACTCTAAAATCACTCCATAGATTTCAGTCAATAAAACGCATGTAAAAGTGGAAAGTGCAAAGACTGTAATTATCGACATTAACAGCATCAATATTCAGCAATTATGATAATTAACACATTCACAGTTCCATTTGTTATTTAAATGTCTCCCTGTGGCTCTAAGTGTGTCGTCCTGTGTCCTCTGCGTCATTCACTGCTGCAGAGTCTCCATGTAAAACACCAGCAGCAGAACGTGAGGAGGACAGACAAATGATGGATTAACAAAGAAACACTGCAGCTGTGGACATCTGGAAAACTCCCACAACACACACTCCTGTCCCACAACACACACTCCTGTCCCACAACACACACTCCTGTCCCACAACACACACAACACACACTCCTGCAGTGTGATAATGACACAGTCAGACACTACGAGGTTGAACTGAATCTGAAGTCTTGATTCATAAAGTCATGGCAGATTTCTTTTACACGATCAGAGTTTTTCTGCTCAGACTTTGATGAATAATCCTCAGTTTCAGTTTCTGTGACGACGCAGGGACAAATTCATTATGTGTCATTATCAGCAGCACAGTTAATCCTGGTGTCGGCAATCTGAGGCTGAACAGATCAATCTCACTGTTTAATGAGATGTAATCCTCTCCGCCAATTCCCCCTGTCACTCATAGGCTGAACACACACACACACACACACACACACACACACACACACACACACACACACACACACACACACACACACACACACACACACACACACACACACACACACACACACACACACACACACACACACACACACACACTTCCCTCTTCTGATGGGAGTCACTTAATATTGCATCATGTGAGCAGCAGAGAGGACGAGACAATCTGAACATCTGGACATCTGCAGATCCACAGTCACAACAACTCGGTCATTTAAAGGTTTGACACAGAGACGGAAAGAGGAAGTGAGAAATAAGAACTTTACATGAAACATGCATCTGAACTTTAGAAAAACTGACACTGATTCATTATAATCTGATGTTCTGAGGAAATTTAATGAGATTCTGTCATTTCCACTCAGCGTTTGTAATTCAATACTCCCACACACACACACACACACACACACACACACACACACACACACACACACACACACACACACACACACACACACACACACACACACACACACACACTCCTACAACACAGTAACTGTTCAACCCATCTACACAAAATACTCAATAGTAGATTTTCTAGATACTGAACATGAGGATCACAGATTGTTACAGGCCCCGGAGCCTGAATGTGTATGAAGTGACAAAAAGATACAACAACTAACACAACTAGAGAGACGCACAATGTCCCAAAAACAAGTGTAAATACTAAAGAGATGCAGAACAACCACGAGGACACAAAACAACGACACACAAAATGACTGTTTGGGTCTCTTTGTGTGAGGTTGTTAGAGACAGAGGCTGAAGAGAGGAGCTGCAGCAATGGACAGTATGAGGTGTGTGTGTGTGTGTGTGTGTTCATGGCGATGAAGGAACATGTCACCCGGTCCAACAGTGGAGCTCAGTGATGAAAAACAATGCAGGTCTATGGTGAAGACGAGCACGATGTCCTCAGATTTATACATCTGAGGTATATTTAAATACTCAGACACAGTTTATCTGTTCCTCTGGTTTGTTCCTGTTTATTACTCCAGACTCAGTGTTAGTGGAGTTTAACAGAGGGTGATGGGCTGAACAGGAGGAGGAGGAGGAGGAGGAGGATACTAACACACAGAGAGAGACGTTAAGAGAGGGATGGAGAGAGGGAGAGAGGAATGTGATGCAGAGTGGGCGGGGCTTAGTGTGTGTGTGTGTGTGTGTGTGTTTTCTTATTTCCCAGCTAAAAGCCTCGACAGGTTGTTGTGCACATGGAATCATGCTGATTGTTCTCTGCACATGATGCACACCATTATGTCTGCGTGGGCAAGGACACACACACACACACACACACACACACACACACACACACACACACACACACAGTTGCTTTTTATGCAACACAACAATATCTTGAAAATAAAGTCGCCAACAGAACAAGAACAAATCGGTAAATGAAGCTCAGTGTGATCACTGAGCTTCATCACGTCGTCTTCATCACTGCAGTGTCACACACATCAGACAACATTCCTCCTCTTCCTCACATCAGCATGAAGAGTTTCCATCGTCCAAGACTCAACAGAACTAAGCTCACTCATGTTTTCTACAAGAAGATCTCATCTGTTGCACTGAATTCTGGGATGTTGGACGACACTGCTGGGTCACATGACTGCAGCTCCTCCTGCCTCGGGCTCTGCTCCTCATTTCCTCCTCATCTCTTTCTCTTTTACCCATTGTCATACCCCCCCCCTAATTTTCCCTGCCTCTCTTCTTTCCTCTGCATGGTTTCTGATTCAGCTCCGTCTGTTTCCCTCATCTCTGCTCTTTTTCTCTCCCACCTTCCTCTCTCGTCTCCTCCCCTCTCGTTCTCCTCCCCTCTCGTTCTCTCTCTCCCCTCTCCTGCCCTTTCTGTCTCTTCGTGTGCCTCTGTGCAACCTTGAAGAAAATGGATGAGATGAGGAGGGTGGGAGGGAGCGAGGGAAGGAGAGAATGTGGCTTTTGTGTTGAAACGCTGGTTCACAATGAGAGAACAGAACATGTGCACTCCTCTGTCCAACTCCTCTCTGTCCTTCTCCTCTCTGTCCAACTCCTCTCTGTCCTTCTCCTCTCTGTCCAACTCCTCTCTGTCCTTCTCCTCTCTGTCCAACTCCTCTCTGTCCTTCTCCTCTCTGTCCAACTCCTCTCTGCCCTTCTCCTCTCTGTCCAACTCCTCTCTGTCCTTCTCCTCTCTGTCCAACTCCTCTCTGTCCTTCTCCTCTCTGTCCAACTCCTCTCTGTCCTTCTCCTCTCTGTCCAACTCCTCTCTGTCCTTCTCCTCTCTGTCCAACTCCTCTCTGCCCTTCTCCTCTCTGTCCAACTCCTCTCTGTCCAACTCCTCTGTCCTTCTCTTGGCGGCTTGACACGTGTGTGTGTGTGTGTGTGTGTGTGTGTGTGTGTGTGTGTGTGTGTGTCTATTAATAGAGAGTGAGGTAAGCTGCTTGTAAAGTCAGAGGCTGTAATGGTCAACACTGGCCTCATGACCTACTTTAAACACCACAGCACCCGACCATGCGACATGGTGCACACATGTGTGTATTATATGAGAACTGTGTGTGTGTGTGTGTGTGTGTGTGTGTGTGTGTGTGTGTGTGTGTGTGTGTGTCTTAGAGACGGAGAGATATTCAGATAAATCCCTTCAGACTTGTTAAAGACTGACGAGTCTGAGGTCGCTTCTCCACAAAAACGGCATCAAACTATTAAAGAAGTTAAGATATGAGCTCAGTTTTTTGTGACGCTCTAGCGTAGCTTCAAAGACGTGACAGCCGGGGACACAGCACTCAGGACTGTTCCACCGGAGACCAGGTGTCCGGCTTCATGCTGGGGAACGGTTGTAGCTTCGGCTAAATTGTGGAAATGAGTAGAAGTAAAGAAAGAAATCCCAAGAGTAGTATTTTGGTGATTAACCTCTCTGCTATATTAGAGGTTACAAGCTCATTTTAAAACTAACAACCAATCAGCTGACCTGGAGCCTCACACCAACGACTCAAGTCGGTTGAATGTGTTTATCTCAATTCAGGAAATCGATCAGTAGAATCTCAATCCTCAATACAGAAAAGAGAAACCTCCTCAAACAGCAGAAGAGTTCCTTCAGTCACACTCTCCGTGGTAACAAGGGAATCAACAAGCAGAAGTAATTCAAAAGATCAGAAACAGACTTAACATCCTTCGTGTTTCAGGCATCAAGGAGAAAATCCGGTTCTAATAGTGACTGATCTCTTTCTTTGTCTGAGGCCTTTTTAGCAAACAAATGATATTTCTTCAGTGGAGGAAACTCTGGAAATGATATTCATGCTCAGGTTGGCTTCAGTCACGTTAGCTGCACCTTCCTTTAATCGTGGAAAACATTGGGCCAGGTTTTGTGCTGTCGGGTCCGACTCAGCTAGTTTCTCTCTCGGTCTGGTTCTGACAGAACAAGGACTTCAAACACAGGACATAAGGAGGTTATGTTTTCACCCCTGTCCATTTGTTGCAGCTTTACCCAAAACTACAGAACAGATTTCCAATAAACTTGGAAGAAGGATTGAAAGATTTCTTTTAATGATGTTGTGGATCTGGAGAAATGGGCCTCGTGGAGATAACTGCTCATTTCACTGATGTTTCTGTCTAATTGATCCCTAAGACACAAACAATCAATGTCAGAGGAAAACTATTCACACGTGTGTCTGTAGGTTTTGATTGGTCAAGTTTGTACTTGAATTCCTCTGATTGGTTGGTCCTGCTCCATGTTAGGCAGTGAAATACCAGAGTTCCCAGTTGCCCTTTAGCACCAGTGAACTGGTGACTGAGACCTGAACCTCACTTACACTGCAAACTGACATGAGGTTTATGATGAGTTTATGAACCTCGGAGCTGAAAATCACCACGAGCTCCTTTCCTCTGCTCAGTCAAAGGTTCCGACGTCGTGGAGACAGAAACACACCATCTCCTCTCCTGCAGCCACAGAGCCTCTGTGTCGACTCATGGTAAATTAGGTTTGCTCCATATTTTGGGGGATAGCCATGAAAGATTGATGGGGAGCTGAACTCTATGTAGGCCAGTGGTCTGCAGCTGTAATGTGCTTTAATGTACTGGGGACAGCTGGGATCGGGGATATGTTCGCTCGGGATGTGCTTTGGTTTGGAGTCAAACTCTCTTTGCTTTTCTCCTCTAATTGGTTTTCTTGCAGCTCAATAATTTACAACTATTTTCTCTTTTGTCTTTGGAGAGTCGATCCACTCTATTCCAATTAAAATCCTTTTCTACTTGCTCCCTCTGGCTTTTCCTCCCTTTGCTTTTGTCTTGTCTCCTTCTGACATCCTCCCCACCAGGCAGCGTCCAACACATCTGTATCAGAGCTAAAGGAAACGTCTGTAACGCAGGATCATTCCTGACGCTCCTCTTGACTCCACCTCTGCTGCTCGTCACCGACGCTCTCTGAGTGGAGTCGACTCCTCACGTTACTGTTTCCAAAGATTTCTTTCTCATGAACGGCAGCGAGTTGTGAATCTTTGAGGAGAAACCCAGAGGTGTGAGGTCGTCTGTGGTTCATAACAAACCATCTCAGGGATTTGAAATTCAATTGTTTTACTTTCTGTCAGGAGCAAACTCAAATATCTGTTGAATACTGATCAGAAAAATGTACTTTTCATTTGCCTTCAAGGTTGAAGTAACAATTAGTGAGGCTGTGCTTTTGGTCTCAAGGCTTCAGCCGTGGCCCTGACGTCAAATCTGAATAATTTCCCAGGTGCTTCATGTCCTTGGATGAAGCGATTCTGTGATTCTGTTATTCCTCCTCTTTTGAAAAACCCTCTCATTCTCCTGTGCTCTGACAAGCCGGCGAGCTTCAGCAGCTCCATTCAATTATTACAGAAACCTCGACAGCTAAATATTTCCGGTGTTTAACGTAAAGATTGATTTAACATCAATGTTTCAAGTGACCATGGGGACATTTTGCAGCTTTGGAGCAGCGGCGTTCTGCCACAACTCATCTCACTGATGTGTGTTCAAGTGTTCTGATCAGTTTGGTTTGAATCAGGTAATTGATGATATAAAAACAGGCTGAGACGTCCTGATTGACAGCTGACACTGACTCCTGATTGACAGCTGACACTGACTCCTGATTGACAGCTGACACTGACTCCTGATTGGTGGGACCTTGATACACGACTCTGGATGACATCAACGTTCCTATCCACTATATTTCGGCTTTTGTACAACACGTGTTCAACAACCGTGTAAAGTGAACCAAACTAGAAATTAAGATCTGACTCAAGAAGTAACTGATTCAGTCTGAAGCAGCAGATCCTGCACAGGACTCGGTCCGCTCACTGACGCTGACATGTGACGTTAGATTTGTGTTTGCAGAGCAGTCGAGGCTCAGCTTCACCTCCTCAGAGAATATGAGCAGCTCTACACATCAAACCATGAAAACAAGGAGTGGATGCTGCTGCTTCTTATTCTACGTCAGTATGTAAATCACAGGTTGATCAGCCAGTGGTCGGTGGATTCCTCTGACATCTCTCCTCCTCTGTTTCTCATCATTCTGTTTGTGTCTCTGTTCCCTGCACCCCCCCCCCCCCCCACAATCCAGCTTCCCACCTCTCATCATCCTGACAACACGTCTGTTCTGCACCTCCACACCTACGAGGCCCTTCTCCTCACGAACAGGAGGGAGCGAGGACATTTGGTTTGTGAATCAAAGTGAGTTTGATGGTTTGACATCAGTAAGACATCGTCAGCTCCGCCTCCAGTTTCCTGAAGAATGTTGGAAGAGCTGCATCTTCAGACACGTTTTTAAACTCACTTCACCAGAGCTGAAACTATTCTTTGAGTTACTGATTAGTCAAATGAGCAAGTGATTCATTTTGATAACTGATTCATAATTTGAGTCATAAAGCAAAAGTTTTGATTTCCAGCTTCTCTAATTCGATGGTTTTGTGCTGTTACTTGTTTTAAAGGATTATTTTAATTTGCTTTAAATAAAACAAGACATTCCAACACGACACTTGTTTCATGAACTAAATAATAAAAACTAGAACCTCACGCAGTAGAGTCCACACCTCCACCGTGCAACAGTCTCTTTATGAAACCACATTTAAATTCACTAGATCAAGATTTGATCTGGATCTGCACCAAATCCTTCCAGGTCTGGTTCTGAACCGTCCAGTGGATTTTGTGTGATCCTGCTAACGAACATACGACTGAACACAGATTCAAACGTAAACCTCGTCTGTGTTTTCTGTATTCTCTCTGAGTCTTCATCCAGGCTCATCTTCCTCACACTCAATCTTTTTCATTTTCTCCTCTTCTCCATTTTGAAAACCACATTTCTTCAATTTTCTTCATCCACTCGTGTATTGTGTGTGTGTGTGTGTGTGTTTCTGTGGCTGGTATTGTGGGAATATGTGTGTGTGTGTGTGGGAGTGGTGGGGGGAGTGAGGTCGAGGAGGAGAGCATCTCTACAGTCTGGGTCTTTATGTGTGTGTGTGTGTATCCTGCAGCTTGCAGCAATGTCTGTGGCCTTGAGAGGTGAAAAACAATGCTGCCCCTCCCTGCCAACCTCCCACACACACACACACACACACACACACACACACACACACACACACACACACACACACACACACACACACACACACACACACACACACACACACACACACACACACACACACACACTCGGCGTTAGCTTCAACTTATTGAAGCAATAACTGTCTCTCCATCACGTGCACCTCCCCCCATTCCACGCTCTACCTCCTCCTCCCTCGAGGAGTCCTGTGTCTCCTCCACTGTCCAGACTCAGTATCTGACACCAGCCACACTCCTCTCACCCCACAAGTGATGCATTTATCCCCAAACTCCCCCAGTTTGATTTCTTCACCCTCTAAATCTGTCCATTTTTCTTTTTAGAGCCTTTATCTGAAAACCTCACGGAGCTCTAGACCAACCGGATCTCACCAGAACATCCTGGTCGGTGCTCATCTTCCCTCCAGACTCTCTCACTGAATCCATCCTCTGCCCTGATATGTTCACTGTTTGATTCAAGCTGGGATGATGACTGTTTGTCAGATGGAACTCAAACACACCTCCAGACTAAAACTAACACCACATACTTAATAACATCTAATAATTCATATTTATGTCACTGAGATGAGTCATCACAATATATTCCATGTTCTACAGACAAAGAAAAGAGAAGAATCTTGATAGTGAATGCATTTTATCATTTTGAAACTAATGTCTCTAACTCAAGTTCTGAATATCAAGTCGAGAGGAAACCACTGCTCCTCAGTGAAGCTCCACCCAGACCTGCTCCTGCTCCTCCTCCTCCTCCTCTCAGCTCTGCATCAGGAGCAATCCTTTCATAAAGTGGAAACATTTGTAATTCATCATCAATGCTGTATTCACAGCTGGTAGTCGTGTCTGATAACATCAGGAAGCTGATGTGAACGAGTCTGTCTTCACTTTCCAAACTCTCGGTTTCTGCTTGTCCACGAGATTTCAAACTAAAACGTAGTATTTCATAAGGTTTCACTTTAAGGGGCTTTAACGCTACAAGTCAGAACGCCATGCGTATACATATTAATGTGGGAGTGGCCTGTGAGTCAGCCCCACTGACCTTCTCTGATTGGTTAGAAGTGCTACGCTCCTGCTGCAGTGTGCGTTCAAGGACACAAGCATTATATCTTAAAAATCTAATTAATAATAATCATAATAACAATAATGAAAGTTAGAAAATGTAGTTGTACATGATCGATCAAAATGTGAGGATTTGTTTCACGTCAAGTCTCTTGAATAATTTAGTTTTTGAACTGTTATATTTTCACACATTTGAACTCACAGAAGTTTTCATTTCTCATTTCTTTGAAATGTCACTGATGAAATGATAAACTGAGTAAAACCATCGTCTGATCGATCCTCGATGTAAATATCTCACATGCAGGTCAGATGTTTTCCAGCCTTGGGTTCTTCAGTCGTGCGACTGTGTGCAACATTATTCTGCATCAAAATCTTTGCAGGAATCCAAAGATATAAATGATCAATAACAAATATCAATATCAGCATCAGCCTCCAAAAATGCACACGTCAGTCGCATACTGCTGTATATGATCCCAGCGTTTCACCTAATGGAGTCACTCAGTGGCGAGTGAAGGAGGTTTAGCTTGACAACCGTGTCAGGGTTACAGAGTAATATAAGACATTATATACTGTATTTGCTGGGTGAGGAAAAAACGTCCTCATAGAAACAGGATATTTCACTGTCAATACAGGTCTGTTATTCTGTCAGGAGACAACAGCACACTTTCTTATCTCTGCCTTCATAAGGAAGAAGATAAGATCTGATCTGTACAAGAAATACAGACAAAATAATCCATTAATTCACGACTTTCTGACTTTTCAGATATGAAACCAAGCAAAAGGGAAACGATAATGGGTTTTTACAGATTGAGTGATTTAAAGCTGCAGACGATGTTTCAGTCGTTCAATAATCTGGGAGCTCTGTGAGCGGAGCTCCATTCACACACACACACACACACACACACACACACACACACACACACACACACACACACACACACACACACACACACACACACACACACACACACACACACACACACACACACACACACACACACACACACACACACACACACACACTTTTGCTGTAAAAGTTGACCAGCGATCACATTCCCTTTCCTTCCTTCTCTTCACTGTGACACAAACACATTATTCCCAAACTAATCTGGATTAATTTAACCCGACAGTCTGAAACGACACACTGTGGTTTCTCACATTCAAATACCTTCTTCACATGATAACAGCTCTTTGTGTTGATTCATGTGTACGTCTTCTGATGGGATCATTTCTACCTGCAGAAATCCAGTGAGTTAAACTGTTATTTACACCTTTTGTTGTGTTATTTGAATATATGCTCAGAAATGTGTGTCTATAATTCACTTGTCAATTAACTCAAACCTACAATTACAACTAAATCTCTGATGTATCATGTTGTGTGAGGTGGAAATGGAAGTTTCCTGTTGAGACGACTTGACGTGTGTTGGATCTTTATTGTTGGGGGGGGGGGGGTCTGCTGCTGCAATCAGGGCCAAGGTTTATTGGGTTTTCTGTGTGGGGGGGTACCTTCTTCCTATCTGTCTCAACAGACAAGGCCAAGGACTGTTCATAAAACACACTGCCCACCCTCCTCCTCTGTGTGTGTGTGTGTGTGTGTGTGTGTGTGAGTGTGTGTGTGTGTGTGTGTGAGTGTGAGATCAATCAACTGTGGAGTGGGGAAGGACCTGCTTTAACACACAGACACACACACACACACACACACACAGATGAGGAGACCGAG